>CP135125.1:1870313-1906201 GCA_032248835.1 Ophiostoma piceae
GGGGGGGAGAAGAGAGAAACAGACCGCTGAGATAACCCTTGAAACCAAACTGCCGCATTTTTTATGCTCAACTCGTTATGTGCGCCGTCTAAACACCAAAGGTACTTGCCGACAGAAACAATTTGAAAGCGACCAGGCCAAAAAAACTGTTGCACGCCGTCATGAATGTCTTGGGCTGTTAAGGCCGGAAAGTCGGGGCATTTCCTCTCCAAAAATGAGTTGCTGATCTCTCTTGCCAGTGAAGCGTTGATAAGCTGTTCTGATTTGAGGCTTTCTGGAAAGGTGCCATTGGCATTGACAAACTTGAGTTCGACACCCTTTTCGGCCGCCCGATGTCGAAGAATCTTGGCGACTTGTTGTGTCTGGGGTTGTGAAAAGGCAGGAGCGCCTGTTTTCATGATTCCAGCCTTGTGCCAAGCAATGTTTTCAATGGTCGGACCTAAGCTGCGGACGTGATCCATGCCGATAGTTGTAATGCCAGTCACGATAGGGTGTTGGACCGCATTTGTTGCGCAAAACTCTCCTCCATGGTGGGTCTCGTAGATGGCGACATCGACCTTCTCTTTTAGAAAAGCGTGGTAGGAAACGAGCGCCAGAAGTTGTAGATAGCGTGGCTGGGGGTCGCTTGGCTGGATTTGAAGGCCATCGCACACCTCAAAGACATACCGCGCAAAAGCGGGCTGCAGTAACGGGGTAAAGTTGATTCGGATCCTCTCATTCACGTCAATCAAATGAGGCGACGTGTATAGTCCCGTTTTTTGAGGAAACCCGGTTCTCTTCCCGCGTGCTCTGAGGAAGCTCTCCACAAAGGCGCAAGTGCTTCCTTTTCCCTTGGTTCCAGCAACGTGGACGATATTAAGGTTGTCGATGCGTTCGTCCTAACGAAAACATAATTAGACACTGTAATAGTGATCATAGTGATGAAAGAACTCACGGTATGTCCTAGCTTGTTAAGCCATGTTCTCATTCCCTCAATACTAGGCGTTCCATTGAAAGTAGGTGTATTTGGGAGGTGTTGTTCAGCGAGCCGTGACACAGAACCCGCGGTCGGTCTTCCAAGTAGACCCCGTCGCCTGGAGTCTAAAAATGCGATAGCATTCTCCTCGAGTTAGTAACACTCTGATGGGAACCGCAGTTGACCAATGCCGACCTTATACGTTTTCTCCATTGCAAAACCCGTTGTCCTTGAGTGTAGCAGTGGGAGAAGGAGTAGTATGTTGTTTCTGGGCATCCGAGACGAGATTTAACTTCTCGAAGAGCGGGGTATTTGACGGTGTCGTAGGAAATCACGTGGGCACGTACTTGGGCGTGGGACTTGAACCGACTTTACAGAATACACGTGACAAGCATCCATATTATGGATACTCCCAACATATCGCCTACAGCTATAGGCGAGGCTGACTTCTGGTGAGGTTGGTAAAAAAAACTATCGTAATGTAATTAAAGCCTCCACTATCTGCTACCGTCCTTGATGCCGGAAAACTCAACTGCTCTGTCGGAATCTAGCATTTTGGTGCGTTTTCAGTACTATAGGTTTCCTTTTTTGGGACGTCTCCAATTTTCTGCTGAACTTTCTGGTTTCCTGCTGGCGCTGGCGTTTCTAGGACAGGCCCTTAAGTCTCTCATCGTTGTTTGAAGCTTTATTTTACCACGACGCAACTATGAAAAGAAGAAAAAAAGAAGGACGGAAAGAGGGGGTGGCTTGCTTTAAGAATTTCTTTAGAATCGGTGGACTTTGTTGTGGCATGTATATTTTAGTTGGCCAATGTATCTTACCTTTTTTCTTAGTCATAGATCCCCCCTCATTATGGACACCCGTTAAAAAAACCATGGCGGCTCGGTAGAAACAAATGTAGAAAGAGGCCAACTAAAAGAAAAGTGATGGGAGAAGAAAAGTGACGGGAAAAGAGTGACGGGACACTTGCAATGAATGAAGGCCCACTCTGTCGGACGCCTACAGCGGCTAAAGATGGATATGTGTGTATGTGCTGAGTACATACTTCGTACTTGTGCTCGGCACAAAGTACATCGCAAGCATCGGAATAGCGGAGTAACAAATGGCTCAGAACCATTTAGGTTTCGCGTAGCGATAACGAATTCTCCACCGATAACGGTGATAGACAGCCTTAACGATAAGAAACCCGATCTTCGAAATGTACCCGCATTTGACCACAAGTATGTATCCTATCGAGTTTTGAAGTATCGTTTGGGGCCGCGTTTTCCTTGGCCATTTCGCCCCATTTTTTTTTCGCTCATCCAGCCTAAACCGGCCGCTTGTCAGGCCCCATCCAGTGGGGCCTACATACTCCTGTGTCGACCTGTCCTGATCAAAACTCCCAACCCTTTTTACGCCGTGTCCGACAACACTGATGTTCACTTTCATCGTACAGCTTTTTTCACTGTTTATTTCTTACAATGGGCTCCTTCCTGACATTCTCGATCCCACCTTGGCCGGATGCTTCGTTCATTGACAGAGGTGCACTGTTCCAACTCGGTGACAACGACTTAAAGTTTATGATGTGTCAATGCGAGCTGGCGCTGAGTTGCATCAAAGACGAGGTCAAACGACGGGAGAAACCAGGCTCTCTGGAGCCTTCTTTATCTCTGTGGAGAACCATTCAGCATTATCATAGACCACCACCACCATCGCATCAGAAGGTTCCTGAAGACGAAGAATGGTTTTTATCGGTCATTAGACAGGAGCGGCTTTCAGGATTGCCAAAATCTATCTTTGTCCGTCTCTCTGATTCGGATAAGGCCACAATCGTGCAACTGAGTTTGGGACCATGGTCTGTCAACTCCGTTGCAAACTTGGCTAACGCACCGTCCCGGTCATCTCTTGGACAACCACCGGCTTTCCATGGGGAACTACGGCATGCCAATACCTCATCGGAACATCTGAAACTATCTCGACTCAGCTCTGATGCTTTACTGATTGTGAAGCTCATCGCATTTGCAGGGGGCGCAGTTCCGCAAACGTTTTTTTGGGACGCACGCGCATCGAAGTCTTGGGGGTCTGACGGTGAAATCAGACTACAAAAGCCAACGCCAGCTGGTATCTTCGAGAGCAGCGAGCGCTGTGAACAAGCGATTCAACAGCTCCTCCAATGCGATGCTGTCGAACGCAGGAATAACGCGAACTATTTCGCAGTGAAGCCTGCGCTCCAGTCGTATATCATGAGCAAAGCATCCCGGGCGGATGACTGCCGAATGATGGCTTTAACGGCCACGATTTACGCGTTTCCGAAAGACAGCTGTATGGAACCTGTTTTGTAAGTAGTCTTAGCATCATTGTTTCCTTAAGCCACCCTGTTAACTCGTCAAGTTTCACACGTAAAGGGTTGTCCATGATTTCGATTCTCATGTTTGTCTTGCCATACATTTGGGACATCAAGCAGCCAACGGCGGAATTTCTTGAACTAGCCTTTGAAACTCTCTTCTCGTCTTCGCAATTTGCAGATATCATCTGGAAGCGGACCGCTCTCGGCATTGCTGAGCAGATAGCGCATCTTCTACGGAACCCTATCTACCTTTTACGGATAAACTTTCGCAAGACTGTATTGTCAAGACTACTCAACCACACTACACCACTGCCGTATAGCTTGTCGGTACATCCAGGAATCGATACGCGTACAAACGCTTGGCTAGGACAGTTTCGGTTACACCAGGCACAGGTGTTAATTGATAGGGGAGCAAGTACCGACGTCGTCTCTACCGAACTAAGCCATATTCGCCTATTGGACTCTACACGCCCATCTCATCAGGAACGTACAGTCCTCTTAGAGAGTAAATTTCTGATCGCTAAGAGCCTTCGTTTCGAGGGCAAGTTCAATCAGGCTTTACCTTGGTTTGACTATGTGCTTCAAGAGGCTTATAGATATGGATCTCGGATATCATGGAGAGTCGCACCCCACATTGCTGAAACCCAGAGCGAGGTTGGCTCTTGCCAAAAAGCAATCGATTTAGTACACACCACTATCCAAGACTTTACTGAGTACAACTCGATGGATCGAGGGAATGGGAAGCGGTTACGGCTAGCCTTGGCCAACTGCCATCTTATGCGTCTTCTCTGGTCGTCAGCGCAAGGAATGGAGCCCGACGCCGAAGCTCTTAGGCAAACTCTTGACAAGTTCCGGCTCTTAGCAACACAGTTTAACTCGGGGACAGGGCTGCTATCGAAGCACAATAAGTTTGTTGTTTACTGCGGTCTGGCCATGACTTACGATATCGGCGATAATGTCAAAGACTCCTATTCAGCTTGGAAAGAAGCAGCAGATTTCGCGAAGTCCTTCTGGAAAGAGCCTGGTTATGCAGAAATGATCACGACATATTCACAAAGCGTGGCTGCTTTCCGTCTTGGCCGAGACGATGCAGAAGCTTTAAGTGATAAGGCAAGAGAACTATGGGGACTAATCAACGGTCGCCGAGGCTTTTACTTCACTGCGCTCGGATCGATTTGGCCAAATGTGTTGCTTATGTTTGAGAGGCGAAGAGGGCGCGAAGGGATAATTCCGTGGGCTAGATTTGATGGGATTGCGGAGGTGGATAGAGTATAATAGTTCTTGTTTTTGTTTTTGTTTTACAGTTTTATTTACGTATGTTTCCACTCCCTTATCCAGAGCAATCGAAAGCATTCTAAAACAGTACTAAACGCAGACGTTAACGTATATCGTGAGTTACTCGATAAAAAAATACAAAGACGACCCTTAGGGCCCGGGACAGGATTCTCAGCTCAGTGCCAGCAGCGATTTATCAGCTGAAAAGTAGGCAGAAACTATTGGCTGACGGAAACTTACTTCTGTGTAGCAATAGATAGTCATCGACAGAAGCATCAACAACAACACCAACAAAAGCATCAATAGAAGTATCAACAAAAGCACCAACAAGAGCATCAACAAGCTTCAAAGTAGCATTGCCGAAATATACATGACGGTAAAAGACTCCCGTTAGTTCCATCAGGTGCCAGCGGTTTGGTGCTTTTTCTGTGACACGAGTGGCCTATTTTGGAAAATATCCGTCATTCAAGAAAAGATACAAAGATAACCCCTGCTTCCGTGGTAGCCCATTCGGTACCGAAAATGAGAGACGTTTACGTGGTACAGCAAGTATCTTTTCGGCAAATCTGACATTTCTACTGAAAAATTATTACTTAACCATTAACCTGAGTTTTGGTGCTGGGCCTTAGATTGTGAAGCTATCGACGGGATTTAGGCAAACGGGCATCGATGTGTGGTAATTTGAACCTTTCGAATCTTTGAATCTTTGAATCTTTTGAATCTAAAAAGCTTTCGGAACAAGCAGTCGCGGCGCTAAGTAAATCCTTCAATAGACACTTCGTCTACATTCCATGATACATAACGTTAAGGTTATTTAAAAAGTTTTTCTTTTCGTGACGGCCCCTACGATAGTAAGAAAAACAAACATCGGCCGTACTATAGTAAGTATCGTTCTGGCAATTTGAGGATCATTACTCGCTTGTTTTCAAATCACTTCTAAAAAGGACCAGTCTCAGTAGTGACCCTGTTTTTCTTTGGGGGGTTTTTTTTTAAAAAAAAAAAGGAAATTAAAGCTTGGACGCCTTGACGCCTTGACGCCTTGACGCCTTGACGCCTTGACGCCTTAATGCCTTGACGCCTTTTTATCCTTGAAAACAGAAAAAAACGCATACACTAAGCTGTCAGTGGTCGCCTTGAAAACATTGCCACGTAGCTATTAATAAAGAGTTTACCTTCTACGTTGTCTCGATACAAACGTAAAATATGTTAACAGGGGTGTTATTCGAGCTAAGTTGTACTTCGCGGTGCGAACTTTAGACGACATGCCAATATACTGAAGACAGAGAAAGGCGGTGGGCTATACTCGGTGCAAACCTAAAAAAGCGGCGGACTGTACTCAGTGCGAACCAAACCCTTGCGGCCAACTTGTTTTCTTGTTTTGTCTAGTTTCTCTTCCGCTCAAAGATATATATATATAACTTGTCTCCTATATACGTCCATATTTTCCTTCTTGATTACCTTACTATCGCAGTCCATCTATAAAATAAGCTACGCTATTGTCTTTAAATCTTTACCGACAACAACATCAAAAATGTCAAACACACCGAACAGTACAGCAAACCCCCCAGAAATCCCCTTCCAGATCTCACCAAGACCTCTCACTCCATATCGCAACCCAGCATACCCTGACATCGACCTGGAGCCACGCACAAAACCTATCTCCCTGCCTCAGCTCGTTAATGAGGTCAAGGGCATCTACGTCGGCCTTGCCATGGTCGAGAGCAAGTGCATTGAGATCGACAATGAGCAGAGTGCCAACAAAGATCCAAACAACAAGTTTGAACCAGAACAATGGCAGGCCCTGATGGCACTCCACCGCACTCTTCTGCATGAACATCATGATTTTATGCTAGCGAGTCAGCATCCTTGTGCCTCGCCTGCTCTGCGTCGTGTGGCCCAGAAGTATGCTATGCCAGCTCGTATGTGGCGCCATGGAATCCACAGCTTTCTTGAACTGCTGCGGCACCGTCTTCCTGAGGCCCGAGAGTATATGATCTCTTTCATCTACACGGCTTACTCTATTATCGCCCTACTCTATAAGTCTATCGATGCATTCCGTGATACTTAGGTGGAATGTCTAGGAGATTTGTCCCGCTACCGAATAGCGATTGAGGACGACAACCAGCGCGTACGCGACACCTAGACTCTAGTTTCTCGTCGCTGGTACTCAATAGCTAGCGATCACTCACCTAGCACCGGCCGTCTTTACCACCATCTCGCAATTTTGGCCCGCCCCTCCATCGTAACCCAGATATACTACTACACCAAGAGTCTATGTGTACTCATCCCCTTCTCTTCCACACACGAGTCGATCAAGACTATGCTAGATCCTGTCCTTAAAGGCGTCCCCCAGCGTGTGTCTGCTGCAAAGGTGGATTACACTAGAATTCACGCTATTCTGTTCTACCTTACGTCTACAACCAAGCAGCAGCGCGAGGCTCTATACCTACAGAACGATGCAAAAACCCAAAGCCAGCAAAAGTCCCAAGACCAGTCCCCTAGCAAGACACAGTCTTCCGCTCAGACTACCCCGGCCAAGTCGCTCACTAGTAGGCAGCAGCTGAAGCAGCTGCACGAAGAGTTTGCCAGTGACATCAAGCCTACTGCCGACCGCTTTATAGATAGTATCGGTGAGCACATCGCTTCGTCGCGGAACGACTAGGTGCAGAAAAGCACGCAGATAGCTATTATTAATAGCTATTCGCTTACGGGTTACGGTCGTCAAAACAACATCCTTTTCAAAACATTCAATAATACTATCACTTACATCCCTTTAGTAGATAACGACGAGGCTCAAACCGGCGAGTCAACCAATTCTCTAGCCGAGTTTACGGATACTCAATCCTTTATCGAACGTATAAATAAAGCTATTTTCAAGCGGGCTCTTGTTTACAAAAGTTATTATAGATACATCCACGCTCGACTTACCTAGGCTTTATCTCTAGCACGCATCTCTATAACGAGCATAAAACACGTCGAACGCTCCTTCCCGTAGAAAGACCTCGTTAACGTCCTCAACCAGATGCTATTAACCTGCGCCTGCTTTAACAAGATCCAGCAAAACACCGTTATAAAGCCGTATACCGATCCCGAGGAAGTACAACGCAAGCTACTAGCTAATATCGCTATTAAGAAAAAAGAAGAAGACCGTAACCAAGAACGTATTTTCCGCCAGCAACAAAAGCGTATCCGTCTACAAAAAAAACAAAAACGACAACAAGAACAAAAACGACAACAAGAACAAAAACAACAACAACAACAACAACAAGAACAAGAACAAAAACAACAACAAAAACAAAAACAACAACAAAAACGGCAGGCTATACACATCAATTCCGTAGATATTACTACTTTTATTAATCCTTCGGTTCCTCGCCCTGCCCCGCCGGCCGTCGCAGTCTCCCCTTCGCACCCTAAGCCTACGCCCTCATCTTCCACACGTGGCGCTAACGACGAGACAAGACCAATCCCTGACGACTAGGCTCTTCGCGGCCTTGTTTGGACTGACAGCTACTATCCTAAGAACTAGTTCCGTTCAGCCGATTCTGTTGATAATGACGAAAAGCTACTTGAGACTGCTTCGGTGGCTATTGCTCGTCAGGACCGTATCCTATAGGCCGCTTGCCGCCTCGCCACGTTTAAGAAGTGGATCACGTATAATACAGAAAACCATACGTTTTTAATTGGGTCCGATTTCGTGACGGCACCATCGCCGGTTGTCAGCGCAGTCATTAGCCAGGACGATCTAGAGATGCAGGATGCTTTTGAAGCTGATCTTGACTCAGCATCACCCTCGACTATAGCGACAGTTGAGTCTGTTGATATTAGCATGGAAGACACAAAAGTCGAAGATATGCCTGGTCTAGACGACGACGACGACAGTATCGTCAGCAATACGGAAGATGATAACAATGACCCTGGCGACGACAACATAAGCCTTACGCATATGCAGCGTTTGTCTAATCAAAAAGTGGCCAAATTCGATCGGGAACATCCTCCTAAACAATCTTCGAGGGTTCCTGAACCGGTCCATTCCAAGGGTGCAAAAAACACCAACACAGCAGAAGCAGCAGGCCCAGCAAGTGGCAACGAAAGAGCCGCTTTGACTATTGCAAATGTGAACAATTTACCAGTGGACGGAATGGTATCGGAGAGATCGGAGTCACCAGGACGAAAATCAGACGATATCCCGGCTTTCAGAGACTAAGTAGTGGTGGTTTGGTAGAGGACGTACTCCCTACCAAAGTATAGCATAGTCTAGTGTTGTTTTGCCTTTGTTTTTTTTTTTGTTTCACTCTTCTTCCTATTTCTCTGGAGACAATAAAGATATATATACATGTGGAATGGTTTTTTTTTGCATTAGTTATAGCGGAAGAGCTTAACTAATAGAACAGCATAGTTACTGCCCTATATTATTTTATAACACGAATAACACGAATAACACGAATAACACTCTAAAAAGCCATCTATTTAAGGAAAGAAAGCAACAAGTAGCTCTTTATCCCGTCAAATATGCCCTAAAAAGTCTACGCTAATTACAATTCAGCGCTCGACGTTAAAATACGACTAAGAAACTAAGGAGGCCGCGTCCTAAAGCATCAGCTTTACAGCGTTCTCTTTAGGTGTGGTATCTCCCGTTGCTGTTTGTACGCTCAGCAGGTAAAAAACCGCCATGTATCTAGAAACAGCCCAGCACGCGGGCATACAGGGGCCCGAGCCCCCCGCAGCTATGCGTGGCGTCCGCTGTAAGTTCCCCTAAGGAGGGTTACCGCTGGCGGGAATATAGTGGGACTGGCCGCAGAACACCCACCCTCCCTGAACCGAGAGATAGCTCTCAATTTTGTCCGGCTCTAGGCCGGGAGAGGCATCAGGTCAGGTGGACGACGCGGCCATAGTATGGAACGGTGTGCTTCGTAATAGCAGCTGAACAGCGCCCCCAAAGGAGGACGCCGCCCAGGGGGGGTGCGCGGCAAGCCGCACAGCCCCTCCTGAGCACCTAGGCTCTTTCGAACCTGAATTTTGTTTTTCTCTTCTCGCAGTCCCTACACACTCGCCGCACGACAACTTCTGCCTGGGACACCCCTTCTGCGGCGGTCTTAAAAGTTCCGCATAATTATAAGCGGGGGCGGGCACGAGGACGACTCACCGCGGTGTAGAGGTACCCCTTTAGCCCTACGTTCGCGCGCGCCTCAGGGCATTACAGGGGTTGTTTTTCTCTTTTAGGCTTATACGTCGCTTAGCTTATAGTGTAAACCCTTCTAAAAATAGCTTTTTATGTGCTAAGTATTTTGGCGGGTGTTAATGAATCGTTTGTTTTTATTTGCTATTCAGTATTACTACCTTTTAACGTTAGCAAGTTTTTTAGTTGTTTTTTTAATAAACTACTTTAGAGTCATCTAAATATTGAGGAATTTTGTGGCCGACGTGAACGCATTGATTCCTCGTAAAAACAGTTGATGAAGGTATCTTTAAACCAGTAACTTTTCGTGTATATTTCATATCAATGGATGAATTGTTTTGTGTTTTCTTCGGGCTTGTTTGGATGTTGTTTCTTCCTGATATGCTATTGTTTCGTGTGATAGTGTTTTTAATAATGTCCTTCATAATGAGGCTTTCAAAGACACTGTCGGGACATCATAGTAGATAAGTCAATTAATAATTTCGCAGGCGGGTACGTACCCATGCTATCTTGATCTTTTTATCTAAGGAAAACTAGAGTAAGATTGCAGCTAAATTTAGTTGTTTTAACGCTGAGCACGATCTAAAACTTTATATGAGGCGTCTCGCTGCGTAGGCAATCCAATCAGTAGCCGAGAAACACTGGACCACCGAATTTCGGTGTCAGCGATTCCTAGCTGGCAGTCCTTGTCGGTAATAGTAGTGTGTAGTGTTTCTCGGATTGTGATTCGAACTCTACGCGCTGAATTAATGTACGGGGGTGCCAGAACCGAACTTTATAAGTCTCATCATGGCCGCTTTCTTCTATTTGACGTTTTCTCACATCAAGGAACCTTTACCATGTCGAGAACAAAAAGGCTTTCTTTCCACGATGCCATACTGTTGGGACCCGACTTCGCCCAGCGCTTCAAGCTCTGGAGATCCAAACTTGAGGGTCATTTTGATGAATGCTTAAGTGACCTCTCCACAGTTGGCCATGAGTCATATGCATACGCTTTTACCGTTCTTCTCTTTCTCGACCTCACTCTACCTGCTGTAGAGGGAACAAAGAAGAGAGAACGGCGGCATGCATGCAGCCGAATCCGCTGCCTCCGGGTGATCAAAGAGAGTTGGGGCCTGGACATTGTCCATGCATACAACTGGAAAGATGAGAATACTACCTTTTGTGAACTGTTACGCTGGTTTGCAGAACGAAAGTCGTGGAAAGAGGTTGCCACCAAGCTTAACCGCTATATCTATGAAAAGCAGAAGCTCACAAGTCATTCTCTGCGGCACCTTCGCAATGAATGGAATAATGTGGTACCTATTCACGATCTCGCTGACCTGGACATGAAAGACAAACACGATTACAACCTTGACGAACACGGTCTTTTGAACCTCTCACTGTGTGCCCGCGATCGGAAACGTATGGAGCAACACCAAGTCGATGCCTTCGGGCGATGTCCTCAACCAAAAAGCGTGTGCTTTGACAGGGACCTTCCATTGCGGGTAGTCAACTATTACGCAAAACACATAGCTAAGCAGACTCCTTCTGGGTGTTTTGTCTTGCCTGCAGACTCCAGTGTATCTCCCAGCAATGCTTTCTATGATATGCCCAGTTTCAGTAGAACGAGGACAGCTGTTCGTCTCGTTCGCGATAAGACCTGGTTCATGGTCATTAAAACTGAAGACGCGGTAGTGCTATTTGATCCTACTGCCTCTTCAGTGCGACCCGCTACGTGGAAAAACTCCCAACTTCTTCAGCCAGAGACAAGCTCCAGATCAGACGCCTCCGGAGTTTTACTTTTGGGTTATCTAAAGCACCTGCGGCAGGACCCGAGCTCTTTCTTATCAGGTTTGCATCACCATGTTGACGTACAAGTACTTCGACAAGACATCGAGAATGTTGTGCTATATCGCCCAGATCTTTCTCCAAGACAATAGTAAATGCACCCCCAAACCTAACACGGTGTCTCTTATGTTAATGCTCCCAGTTCAAACCCACGCGCCGATGTGCGCTTCGATGTGCCTCCTACGAAATCTGGTTTGTGAATTACATTTTCCTATACATTTTCCATGGCTAATGTACAGATGAAAACATAAAATTCGTTTCTGGTGTTCCTGGTCGCGAAGACTTAAAGACTGTCGGCGATGAAAAACTCATCAACGATAACATTATCAGCTTTGGTCTTTGGCGAATAGGGAGGCAAAGCAGCCAGCATGCTTTCTTCTTTAATTCACATCTCGTAGAAAGATTGTCATCCGGCGATCTCTGCGAAAAGTGGTTGAAAAAGGTCAACATCTGCACATACAAGTACATTATTGTGCCCATTCACGACCCTTTTAAACGTCACTGGCGCATAGCCCTCCTATGGCGCACGGAGCCAAACAACTTCTCCATCACTATTCTCGACTCCATGTACCCCAAGACCAATTGCCCGGCAGTCCTGAGTGAGTTTTTCTCTCGTTGTGGTATTCATCTCAGTCCGAAGCCGTCTCCTGAGAATTTACCATTGCAGGTGGATGGCTATAACTGCGGGATATTTATCCTTAAATACGCAGAGCTCTTTCTAGCCAACCCCGTTGGCTTTAAGCGTTGTGTCGAAACAAGGACAATGCTTGAGTGGGAGATAAATGAAGTTGAAGCACGCAAGCAATTGAGGGCAGCAGCGGCAGAAATGATAGCAGCACCAGCTGAAGATCCTAGGATGGCTACGATAAGTGAGTTGAAACACATCCTACAATTGAAAATTACGACTAACGAAGTGTAGTCCAATCATTACGTTCTGATACGAGGCTATTAGACATTTTTGACCGGCTGGGAACGGATAAGATGTTTTTGGAAATCGTCACTCGCCTGCAGACTGACGAAGACTTCTTCGATCGTCTAACAGCAATAGCGAGTTGTGAGTCTAATGAGCACGGTGCGTTGGAGTTGAAAAGAAAACGTTCGGCATCCGTTGAAATATATAAGAGTGTCAGAAGAACACAGACCTCTTATGACGATTAAATGTCATAATTCATTTCGGTTGCCGCAGGGAATCCTAATACGTGTTCTAGAGTTTTAGACTCATATGCCTGATTTTTAGTATGTCCTTATAACTATTACTGGTTTGACTTGTATGAAATTTAACGCAACTACTTTGGGTTAATTACGCGCATCTTTCATTGCCCGTGATTAATTCCAAGCCACCCATCGCGAGGGACGGTTGTATTTAGATCTTAATATGACATAGATATAATATCTTAACCGATACTACTGATAGGATATCTAAACAATGAGTTTTACAGTGGCCCACGTACGTAAATTCGCTTCAATGTTGGCTTCCGATAAGTCTCAAAGATGTGGAGGTTGTATGCAACCTTCACGTGGACTTTCCACACTGCTAGCGAGAGAGGAAAAATAGTCGATCGTGGCAGTTTTGTCATGGCGGATTCGCCTTGTAGACTGGCGCTGCAGCAATCGTATTCCGGCACAGTGTAGGAATATTTACGCGTTTTCAGTTGCTTGTGTCTCTTATAGAACTGCAATTTTTTTTATTTGTTTATGTACCAGTCCAGCTGTTACAGGAAAATATCAAGAGAAACATGTAAGTGCCGAAAGCAGTCAAAAACCCTCCCCCTTAACCAAGTATCCACAGTAGGAAAATAAAGCAAAACCTCGTTCCAGGCACACGCAGCCTTAGAGAATTAAGGCGAGAGTAGGTCGCTCAGCGATCTTTTCAGGCGCTTTGGCATATTATTGCCATCATCAGATTCCACTTTAGTCATCTGAACGGGGGGAGTAGCTCCATTAGGAATGTCACGGGCCCGGTGCACTTGAAACGGCTGACGTGGCGATAGTGCCAGCTCCTCGACGTCGCCGTCAACATCAGCGTAGGCAAAGCCATGCATAGGGGCTAGGTGATGTAGACGATGATCACGCAGGCTTGGCTCATGTTCGTGATGGTAATATAGAGGGCCGGGCTCGTGAACAGGGCCGGGCTCGTGAACAGGGCCGGGCTCGTGAACAGGGCCGGGCTCGTGAAGAGGCACTGGCTGGTGAAGAGGCACTGGCTGGTGAAGAGGCACTGGCTGGTGAAGAGGCACTGGCTGGTGAAGGCGATGGTCGTGCAGCGTTTGGAATGAGCCACTACCGGTGTATGGACGAACATTTTCTTGATACCGTTGAATCTCAGACCTGTTGTAACCCCAATTCGACCGATCTACCAGCAAGGCGGCGCAGAGGACAAAGCTTCTCATGAACTCGTCATCTTGTGGAAACACCCCATCTGTCGCATCGCTATAGTACTTGACTTCGGCAATAGCGTCCCATACTCTTCCAAGATCGGCGATATTGTCTTGCACCACCCGGTAGAACATTGTACCTCTTGAGAGTATATCGCTGACGTCGACCACGAGATCACTGTGACTTCTGCGTTTCACTGACCAAAAGAACAGCTGCTCTTCGGGCGCGAGAACCTCGTGCATGCGACCTTGCTTCACTGCATGCTCAATCCGGTCACCAAGAAGCCTAATGTTGGCCTCGCTGTTCAAGGGGTCATCAGGGGGACTTGACATGATTGCTTGGAGCTGAACTGAATAGGGAGGCGGGGGGAAATAGACGGTTGGCGAAATTCAAAAGTATACCAAAGTAAAGGTGAAGTGTTTCCCTTAAATAACCGTATTCAGCAAAGCATAACCCAAATTAGACGCCCTGAAACTTTGTTATCTGTTCGAAATTGATGCTTATTCGTTATGAGCAGGTTTTGGTCTATTTTAGTTCGCGTTGTTGGAAGTGTTAGTCTGTTGTTGGAAGTATTAGTTTGCTGTTGGATATAATAGTCTCTGTTGATCGAAGCGCGCGGGCTTGAAGGGACAAGTTTAGAATGATTCAAAAGGATTTTCGGCCCCCATGCCCATGCATGTTGGTAGACTGCATGTGATGAACCACAACTAAGGTGAATTAACCGGTTTTAACAAAATTCAGGATTGATAGCTTCTTGGTAAAAACGACACGCTGTTTTGGTTTATTGGACAGGTCGGATGGTTGATTGTTCCGACTTGCATAATTCATCACGTAGTCTCAAGTTCTCTTGCTGGAGTATAGAAATCTGATGTTGGAGGTGTAGAATTACAGCCGTTTCATTTTGGCACTTGTGCTGACGAGGCTGTTGATTCTGTGATCGTATTGGCCGCTCGCCCGGCTGGGAACGGAGTAGAGGAGGTGGTGGCAACGGCGTGTCAAGCATTGTTACTAAAAAAGGAGCGGCTTGACAATCCTTCTTACAAAGCATTGTTCGTATGGCGGGAGACTCGATCAATTTGGACTAAGACTAATACTCGTTGCGACTATACCTAAACAAGAAGGAAAAAACGGAAACCAGAAACTTGCGTGATATATGTGGGGCTGTGCAGCCAGGAAACGGAAATCATGAACTTGCATGATATTTATGGGGCCATGCACAGCAACAGATCATCATGTGACAACCCTATTCTGACTTAGCCTCAAATGCGACGTACGTGAAGAACTTGTCTAAACCTCTCTTCACCTTTTCGATCGCATCCAATATTCCGGCCTGATCCTTGCGCATACAGCTGCCCTCATGCCTAATTCCGGCCATGGAAGACTGTAAAGCCGAGTGTGTCTCGTCTTGACGGACTTTCATGCTTCCGATCTGCGCCTCAATAGCTTCCATCCTTTGCGAGAGGCGTTCGCTAGGGAATGTCAGTAAGTGAGTTCTACAGTATCGCCATTCACTTACACGCAGTCTTTAAGAGCCTGTATCTCGGAACCAGACGCCGAACTATCCGGACCAATCTCAGGACACGTCGAGGGATCCACTATTTCGCTGTCGACCTGGAAAATACCATCATTGTCGAACTCGCTCGAAATTAGCTGATCATAGCTAAGCAGTGGCATGGAAAAGTCAAACTCGTCAATAGTGAGTGGGTTGTCATCCGGTATACAGAAACTGGCATTGCCATCAGCATCCAGAAGACTAAAGTCATCCCACATGTTTGCTAGCGGTTGCATGATTTCTTGTCTGGCGTTTAGCAGTTTCCAAGCGCAAGCGGGAAGAACTACTTCCCTTATATAGACGATGTTGCAGGAATCAGAAAACAGAAAGCTGATTTCAGTCCAAATCCGGATGGTATTTCAGTTTTCTGCTAAACGCTGAACAATATGTTTAGAGATATATGTATATATATCTCTCGTCATGTCACGAACAGTTCATATCTAGCAAATATTATTGCCATGCACTTTGCACAACCCTGCAGACTACAAGCTACTCTAAGACACACCAAGACACCTGAAGACGAACAGCGTTGACAAAATGAAATCTTTTTTTTTCATAAGCTTTCTCTTCGGTTTTGGACTGTGTCTTGACACGGCCAGTACTTGCCTCACGCTCCCCGAATTTAATATCACGGCGGGAGAATCTATAATCTCTTTAACGTAATGCATCTTGCCTATCACTTGTTGTTACATGGCTAACCTTATTAGGGTCAATGCATTGACCAACAAGTGTGCGGCGTCTCTGGTTTTCGATAATCTAGACTTCATCCCCCTCACTTACGACTTCAGTTCCACACCCTGCTCCGGCCAAAAAGTAGCAAACTTGTTGGTTCCGTTAGGAGCGCCTACCGGCGGTGTCTCGGTGCAATGGTTAGTTTTGCAGATCCCGTACCGCACATTTATATTCTAACGCCAGTAGGCAATGCACAGGGGAGACACCATCATGCAACCGCGCGATTATCTTGGAGGGCCATGGCGACGTGGACATGCGGGTGCACTATGACAAGTTGTTTGACTGCGTCACGCCGGTCGTCCACACCACCACATCGATCCAGACGTTGGTTCGGGGGACCAATGATGTTACTCAAACGCAGACTTCTACTATCACATCGCTTTCAACGATTCACACGGGAGTTACAAGCGCCATACGCACGACAGAGTCCCCGCCAATCACAACCCTTCAGAAATCGACCGTGACAGGCACTGTTACAACACGAACCGACGGCGATACGCTGATGCCAACCACAACGACAAAGATGACCACATCTTCTCCTGCACAAACTACACCCTCTTCTCCCCGGACGACATCCACTTCTGCATGGACTAAATCCTCCTCTGCACAGCCTATAACCTACACAGCCACGAAAACGCTGACAGGTTGCTAATTATTCGCCGGCTTTGCTTCCCGGTTTCGTTTATTAGTTTTGTTTTGTTTTGTTTTGTTTTGTTTCGTTTCTTAGTTTCGTTTCTTAGTTTCCTTCCTTAGTTTTGTTTCTTAGTTTTGTTTCTTAGTTTTGTTTCTTTCTGTTCTTATCATGCGTCTTACATGTTGGCTGTAACCCTAGAATTCTAAAAAAAACCTGAAAATAAAAAACCTGGCTGATTGCGATTTTCCTATCAGTTTCAACATTTAAAGCCTGAAACATCCCCGTTAATCTACAATACTGATAATCTTAAGAAGGACAACAACTCAAGCCTGGTTCACATGGCGCCTCCATCTATTCCCTGCACCGCAACTGCAAAGTTGCTCTTGTATTCCGAGAGTAACACAGTAGTTTGCTGCAGACGTGACACTTTGTCTCTTGAGCGATACTTCACACGCCATAGTGACGTTATCACGCTTCTTGAAGCCCACAGTTCTGGCCATCTCGTTGTGTCTTACGACAATGCCACGGCTATTGTTTGGGATCCGGACAATGGCACTGTGAAGTCGATGTATCAAATGCCGGAGCGCATGACCGCGGTAGCATGGATGCGTGAAAACAGCGTTGTGTTTGGTAACACACTTCCAATCCCAGTTTGAAAGTGCCACACTAATGCGTTCACAATAGGCAGTGCATCGGGGAAGATCTTCGTCTTTGACCCAGAAACCACAACATGCGTTTGCACGCCTACGCTTGATCAAGAGATCACGGCAGTAGCACCTGGATATGTATACAATGCTTGGGTCGTGGCCGTTGGGTAAGTTCAAAATGAATTTCTTCGAGGAAGTACTAACTGTATTAGGTACAAGAACGGTTCCTTGCTGGTGTTGAAATCACGTCCTATGATTGACGTTCTCTTTAACCTGACGTCGACTGAACAACCGTCTGCCGTTGCAGGCTTGATGTGGCACTCGAATTATCCTATTCTAGCCATGAGCAGCGTGTGTGGTGGTCTTTATACGTGGAAGACCGAGAAAGGCCAACAGCCCCGGTTGAGATGCATCGTGAAAGATCAGCTACATCAGCTGACGCCGAGCTGGATGGGATGGTCTAAGTTTGGGACTATTGTGCATCACGCAAACTAGTGAGTATAAATGGAACAGTGCACTTTGACTTTTCTGCTAACACTGCAGTGCGACAACGTGTTGGGATGTACGGCAGCCTGCCCCCACAAAGCTACCAGTCTCTCTACCAACTGAAGGTACCATTGGGATGGCTTTGTACGGTCCTAGCGCTTCGCTTTGCATTTTGACAGAAGATAAGACCATCTGTCAATATAATCTCTCCGGAGGGCACCTGGTGGCCAGCAACAAGCTCTGTCAGTCGCTGGCTCTTTTGCCCATACCAGTAGAAGATATCATGACGGGCACAAACCAACTCCAAATTACTGGAGACGACAACGACACTAGCAGTCGGGCATCCACGGAGATCACCATCATGAAGGGCTGGGATGACGATGGTGAAACGGAATCGGTGACAGACATTCAAAGTACATGCTCTGATACGTACAGCCGAGCCAGTTCAGACAGCCCATTCCAGCGCTATGAGTACCGCGAGGAGAGCGCACCAATCAACCCATCCATCGAGCTCTTCCCCCGCACAAGAAAACTTCTGTACAGCACGCGATGTCTAGACGCACCAGCCGATAGTGCAGAGATTGACCCGCGGGCAATCATTTTGTCAATCGTCTTCGGATGGGAGAAGAGCGTATCGGACCTTGTTCAGTTTGAGTTAGCTGCTTCGGCTGCACACGAGCCGCATGGTGTCATGCTCATGGGATGGCTTAGTGCACAACGCAAACACAGCATAATGTTGCTTGACTTTGCACAAAAGCAACGGCTTATAAAAGCCCACGGCGAACCCCATACCATTGCTTTGGGGATGTTTTCAGCCGGACTTTATGCTGAGGGGGTTGCCTTTTACGAAACGGCCGGAAAATATATGGAAGCGGCTCTAGCCTCGATTCTGTATCGACCGACAGTAACTCCTGTATATCTGCTGCGGAAATGGGCAGATTCGGATTTAGCTTTGCGACCGCGTCTCTTGTGTTGGTAAGATATCAGTTCGGAACTAGTTGGGATGCAATACTAACGACTAAAAATAGCCTGGATTTCATATGCCGCTTGCAAAACAAACCTGTGGTGTTGGCGACGCCAGGTTCGACGGCACCAGTAGGTGCGAGTGGATTTGGGACTAAAACTGAAGAAATGCGTAACCTCTCGCACATCAAGTCCCTCCGGGTTACCACCGACTTTGTCGTGCAGAAGGCCGACACTTCCCGTCTCACACGGTCCGCACACCCGGCGTCGAATGGCCACGATCTGCCACCCCCCTCAACATTCACTCCAGTGACAGCGGTTAATCTCAGAAGCATTGATCATTTAGGCGATAGCGGCCCATTTCAATTGCCACAAACCGCGTACCAAGACAACACAAAGCAATCTGCTAGACGTGATCAGATGCTGCCAAAACGTGTCGCGGAGTGGACCAAGAAAAGAATATGGGCCAGTCAAGGCACTTCCGACCTCAATATGATCTAACGTTTTTATTTTATTTATGGTTGGGTTTCTATAATCTCTTTTATATTCGTTCGTGTTTCCAGTTTTTTGTTTATTTCTATTTCTAATTCTATTTCTATTTACACATACAACGATTGTTTTTATCGTTCTGGCTAAATTGGGGAGCGGACTAAGTGTCTAGGCTTAGGCAGCCTTGCCATTGTGAATCCCTGGAACGAGTACGCTGTAGAGCTTTTGAAATCATCGCTTTCGAAGTCAGACGTCTCAGGCCGTGTCTGAGCGAACGTTTGTCCTTCGCTTTGGAGACCCCCTGCAACTGTATCTTCGTATTGAGAAGCCCCTGTAGTAGCGTCGATAGTCATAGGAGACTGCGTATACAATTTTCGCGAAATTTGCATTCTTCGTATAGGTCTGATCGGCACTTCCCGGGGCTTCATACGTGTATCGTAGCGTTGAGGCATTGTTTGATTCGGCTTTCCTACACGGTAAGCCCAAACACCGCCTCGGCGTCTAGGTGCTCGGTGAACAAAATCAGAGCCCTCCTCCTGTGATGCTTCTTGCACTGTTTCCCCCATTTCTGCATCAGCTTCCTCTTGTGGGACCTGTTCTTGTGGCTGTGGTGCCTGTTCGTGTGGTTGTAGTGCCTGTTCTTGTGGCTGTAATGCGTGCTCGTATGGTTGTAACATCGTCTCTTGTGATGTCTCCAGTAGCTCTTCATAGACAGCTGTTCTCTCTCTGAGACTATCATCGAGGAGAAAGCGTATATCACCGAAGAAGGCATGCATAAAGTCGGCAATGATGGCTGTTGGAGTTATCTCATTCGGAATATGCACGAGCCGGTGCAAATACCCTGTTTGCTGTAACTCCAAGTAGTCAGACGTGTATGGTCGCCCACCTCGCCATTCAGTGTATTTGTTGTAGCTGTCAGTGTCGCTAGGCAATAGTATCTCGTCCTCAGAACTCGTTATCTTTGAGTTTCTGAAGCCGCATAAATATGCGAGCTGAACGAGATACTGCTGGTGGCGAACCGACACGGAGGTGGAAAGCAGTTCCCCCTTTTTGTCTTTCCGCGGAGGCTCAGCCTGTAAATATGTAAAGTTCCGCAACGCGGCGAGTACAAGAACAGCATAGGCCGAAAGTGGTGTGATTGTAGAGATACAACGCACATCTTTGGGTAGTTTGTTGTGAGACCAATCCGGCGGCGTCCAGCCTCCCTTCAAACTTTCAAAGAGGCTGGAGTTTTTTGCCTTCTCTTTCAAAAGCTTGTTGAGAATTTTAACCCCGATTGCGAGGTACTTCATGTTTTCGTGCAACGTCAGTACTGTCGGGATGACATATTTAAACCCCATGGTTCTGACAAGAAGACTTGCCCTCATTTTGGGATCTGTGACCTGCTTCCAGAGGGTTCCATCTCCCATTAAAGCCCTGATCTCCTCTCTGTCATATTGGGATCGAGATGGGGTGCGGAACTGCAAGCTTTTGACCGTCACAAAGTCTGTAGCACGAGCTATCTCATCGCTACCCGCAGTCATCCACATCCACGACGAGTATATGTGTTCAATGTAATGAATCACTTGCTCATCGCAATGCAATGCGATAATCTTATGCACATTTCCCAATTGAAGACCTTCGATAAGTCCAGGAAATCGGAGAAGTTGCTTGAACCGACTGTTGATTTCGTGCTTCAACAGGCCACGCAAACTTATTTTCTTGGGAACACTTAACCGTGCCCACAATCGTGCCTCACGATCCTCATCATGACTTTGCTGTGCCTGTAGGATGCTGCTATATATCTTGCCGTCCGAGTAGGTTGACTCGTGAGAGAAATGCTCGGCTCTCTGCTGTAATAATCTCGGTGCGTCGGAAGACGCAAACGCGATTTTTTCTGGGAACGATTCCCAAATGCCTTCCACACAAAAAAGGCGCACAGCCCACCACGCACCTGGGGTGTCTCTTCGAGCTTCTATTCGTCGTCTTCCGTGAAGAACAGCTAGGCGATGCCGTCTTAAGAGAGGGTATGGCGGAGAGGCGGTGATGGTTGCAATCAATTCTGTCCGCCCTAATCCAAGTTTAGACAATATTGAGGGGACCTCGTTAGATGCCACTATCACGTCGATCAAATTGTTCTCACGGGAAGGCTCGCAGCCTGCCGTCTCGAATAGATTGCGCAAACATAAGATGTTCTCCTTGGTGTGCTCGCGCCTTTGGTCCAGTGTCCCGTAGGGTTTGAGCAACGCGACCGGCGCACGAACGATGCCAATGAGTTCCATCGTGCTTTGTGGTGACGAGCAGGTAGAAAAAATTACATTGATGAAAAAAGTGGCGTTTATATGTAAGTAAACCGTCGGTTCTGTTTTCTGTTTTCTGTTTTCTGTTTTCTGTTTTCTGTTTTCTGTTTTCTGTTTTCTGTTTTCTGTTTTTATTTTATTTTTTGCTTTTTTCGCGCCAATCATGTTGTTGTCTGAATGTATGGGGACAGTGTCCGTCCCATTCTCCACATTCCCCAAACAGAAAACGGGTTTTGGGAAGAAAAAAATAAGCTAGTCCCGTGTATGTGTCCGCATTCCTTAGACAGAAAACGGAATTGTTGAAAAGAGAAGCCAGTACAAATAGTGGTCAACAGCCCCGTTTCACCAGCCTACCTGCCTGTTTTTTTTTTTTTGTTTTTTGTTTTTTTGTAAACGGCATGGCATCCTTGGACTGGCTTCGGGTAGAGGCCACACCTCAGGGTGTAGTATTGTCTGAAGACCAACATGCATATGAGACCATTCCCGACAATACCGAGCATCATGTTGCCCTCGCCATCGGGGCAAGAACAAAGACCACCTTGTTGAATGCGACATGCTACAACACGAAAGACAATCAAGGTTCAATTCGTTTTTGTCGATTTTCGCCAGCCCTTACATTTATCGATTGCGATCTGCACAGCGTGAAATCTCTAGGCAGAACGCCCGTAAGGTATAGGGCCTCACCAACGAAACATCCATTGTCTACAACTTTACTGCACAACGACAATCACTACCGCATTTCTTTGTTCGCCTACGACCTGTACTGGCGCTTATTAACGCCGTTGTCGTCTTTGCTCTTGTTGTTTTTAGACGACGTCGGCGGTCCTCTCGGCGTGGCAGATATTGTTGTTCGTTGGGTGCGGCAAGCTATGCTCGACCCACGCTGCTCCCATCCACCAAAGCTCTTGATTGTCACTGATAATCCCGTTTTGAAACTACCTGCGCTGAGAAAGGTATTTGTGACTAAGTTGATGGCTTCTCTGTCTGTAGCAGAGTCATACCGATCACGCACTCTGGCCGATGTAGAGTCTCTCCTTTCGGCAACGTTCGAGGTTATCGAGGTAACCTCAGCGACACCTTGTGCGATTGCGAGACATGTATCGGAGGCATGCCGAAAACAACAACAATCCCGATATGCTTTCAATGGGGCGCAATTGAAACACCTTTTCCATGAGGCTATCATACACTTTACGAGGAACACATCTAGTAGCATTGACCCACAGTTTCTCGCCAGAAAGTTGCGTCCTGTGCCTGTGAACCTAGCACAGAACTTACTTGAGTTCACTCGGCTTACTCAGAATGCCATCTTGGATCAAGCAGAAGTGATAGCGTCGGCGCTGGAACTTGACGCATATCCACCCAACATGCACTGTATGCTTGTACCCCTTACTTCATTTGAAATTTGTACTGATGTATTAGTCTTCCCTCCTTCATCGACGTTCGATAAATTCTATCAAGTGGCAGTCGACCTTTCGGCGGCTACATTTCAGGCTCCCACTGTCCGCGATATCTTTATTCGCCTTGCGTTAGAGCGGAGAGGGAGATCGTCGCTTCAGTCACATTTGCGCGTCCTACAAAAATACCAAATGGCTTGGTCTTGTTGCCATAGCACCAGTGTCTGCCTTCTGTGCCTAGCACATAAGCCGAGAAGGGCTGCTTTTGGTTGTGGTCACAAACTCTGCGAGAAGTGCGTAGCACTTGTTGGAGTCTCGGATGTTGGGTCTTTTGAATTCCACATTGCAAAATGCCCACTTTGCCATGCTTATTGTGATATTTCTATATCATTACGGCCTCCAACTGCCGGGACACGTGTGCTTCGATTGAATGCAGGTACTCATCAGAAAGAGGCCCTCTACGGATTTCTAAAAAGTCTTCAGACATTGATCGGGCTACCAATGTGGCCTCTGCGAAAACAATTTGACCTCGTTGTCGCTTCTGGTATTGGTTAGTATAATATGATTTGAGTTTGGCGTACGAACTAACAAAGCAGGAGCGTATTTCGCACATACTCTCATTGCCGAAAATTGGACCCTTGACGATTGTAAGCATCACCTCGCAAAGGTTGGATACCCGAAATTGAAGAGGCGCAGCGGCTCTATTGTGTATGGGAAAAATCTCGACTGGGATACCAAGAGCATTGAGAATTTTAATGGCCCTAAAATCTCTATTGATATCAATGGGAAACTACTCCACAACGGGGCTTGGATTGAGTAGGTTTAATATCCGAGAAGTCAATATCAATGACTGCTAACACTTTAGAAACGAGCCTGACGTTATCGTTGACTTCGTCAATGGAGCCCACCTCGCGGATGTTGCGGCTAAATTGATAGCCTCACTGTTCTACATTGAACTGGAAAGTTACCCGAGACTAGCCGAAGGAAAGTACATCATCACGCTATATCTTCGATGCCGTGTACCTAGCGGACCGCCGCTAATGTCAGTGTTGATGAAACTAAAGGTGATGCGGGCACAACTTCGTTACCGCAGCGATAAGTCTACTCACCGTGTTTGCAGCCTAGTAGATTGGTCTACTTTGCAAGATTGCCGTGCAGGTAGTACCTTTCTGCGGGTGTTCACTATGCAAGTTGCTACAATAGACTCGGTTCTCGATTTAATGCTAGAAGCTATCCCTGGGTTGTCTGCAAATATCAGCAACTGCCCTTATACTCTGAGTAAGCTCATACTAGATCAAGGTATTGGCTTTATTACGGGGCGAACGGATCACACTGCGGGCGATGTTCTGAACGACGAAATGAGTAGTTTGCATGATATTCTGGAAGAGATTTACGGATGGGTATAAATAAATAAAAAATGAATAAAACAAATATATCGAAACAAATAATTTATAGTTATTACGCGTAAAATTACATAAGGTACAATTACTCTATTTTTTACCTATGTTATACCTTATATTTTACTGGTAATTATGCCTATACTTTACCAGTAAACACCCTTTACATTTTACTAGTAATATGCCCTATATTTTACCAGTAACTAGACCTTCTATATTTTACCAGTAATATGCCCTATATTTTACCAGTAATATGCCCTATATTTTACTAGTAATATGCCCTATATTTTACCAGTAACTAGACCTTCTATATTTTACCAGTAACTGTACCTTCTATATTTTACCAGTAATATGCCTTATATTTTACCAGTAATATGCCCTATTAGTATGCCCTATATTTTACCAGTAACTAGACCTTCTATATTTTACCAGTAACTGTACCTTTACCAGTAACTGTACCTTCTATATTTTACCAGTAATATGCCCTATATTTTACTAGTAACTAGACCTTCTATATTTTACTAGTACCTATACCTTCTATATTTTACCAGTAATATGCCCTATATTTTACCAGTAATATGCCCTATATTTTACCAGTAATATGCCCTATTAGTATGCCCTATATTTTACCAGTAACTAAACCTTCTATATTTTACCAGTAACTTACCTTCTATATTTTACCAGTAATATGCCCTATTTTACCAGTAATATGCCCCCCTATATTTTACCAGTAACTATATCTATATTTTACCAGTAATATGCCCTATGCCCCTTACCAGTAATATACCCTATATTTTACCAGTAATATGCCCTATATTTTACCAGTAACTATATCTATATTTTTACTAGTAACTGTACCTTCTATATTTTACCAGTAATATGCCCTAGTAATATGCCCTATATTTTACCAGTAACTAGACCTTCTATATTTTACCAGTAACTAGACCTTCTATATTTTACCAGTAACTGTACCTTCTATATTTTACCAGTAATATGCCCTATATTTTACGAAGAATATGCCCTATATCTTACCACTGATATGCCCTATACCCTCTATATTTTACTAGTAGCATATATTTTATCGGTAACTATACCCTCTATATTTTACCAGTAACTTTTATTTTTCCCTCTTTATTATCGACGGCGATAACGGCACCGACGGAACAACGTATTCGTCAGTATTACATACATCTTTGATAAAAATAATACGTATATATTTCCTGCCTAGACACGAATATTGAAATATCGATAAAACTATCAACAGAAATATCAACAGAAAAAACAGAAACATTAACGAAAACATCGCAACAAAAGCATCAATGGAAACATCGAATACGGCAAAAAAGTCCCGTCCGGTTCTGAGATCACCAGGGCGTTGACTCGCAAAGAACTAAGACCTGTCTCACCACTTTCCGCGTAAATTAAAACACATCACCGTAACTGCTCTGCGGGCGATACTCTGACTCTAAAAACGTGATAGGCCTCTCCGTCGTAGAATTGGCAAAGACACAGGATCGGATTGATGTAGTAAATGGCTTGTCTCCGCACACTAATCGGTTAGTGAGCTGCTTCACGTCCATAAGCAATTATTAAAACATACCATAAACAACTACTTTACCCGGATACCGAGCCTCCTGACGAAGCTCTCGGGCAAAATCATTCATGCTCAGACCAATACAAGTCTTCCAACTTTCTGTTTGTTTGAAAGGCGGATTTTCTCGCTCGGAATCATAGACACACCATACAAGAATGAGCTATAATAATCAGTATTCTGAGATCTTCAAAATGTAAACATACGTACATCGTTGTGATCGAGTCTCTGGAGAGTGCTGAATTGGTCTGCAACCCAAGAGTCCTGCATATTGTCTTCGATAAACCACACTAGGTTTAAACGGCGTGTGACATCGCGGAACACGACCTCGTTGGAGTCCCGTATACGAGCTGCTTGATTACGAACGGTATCGTCGTGATGCTTACGGTGAGCAAGATAGAGTGCATAAGAAAGCACTCCGGCTATTCCCATCCCTTTAGCAACAAGAAAGACCGTTTCAAATCGGTAAAGATTATCGTTGCGCCCATAAGGTCCTTGGAGCATAACTCGAGAGCCATTGCGTAGGCTCCCAAGATCACCATGGCGCGTGGCAACGAAAACCAAGCTGTTGGACTTTTTGACCGGCGGATCACACGCAATAACCATGAGCCTCTTGCCACACAGTGTGTCGCGGAGGGGAAGTCTGCGCTCTGTGTGGACATAAAAATAGCAACCTGGAGGCACACGCACTGGTTTGTCGGGTGTGACTCGAAAACTGAAGGCCTGGCTGTGTCCCAAGCTTTGTTCGGAGACCGTACCATGGTTTCTTTTGAGTATCATGATGATGATATACGAAAGTAGCCAGAGAGCCCATGGTCCGAGTGCAATTATTTTCCACGCAAGAGTTGCACATAAGTACGCATGATATGACAAGGCACCCAT
This sequence comes from Ophiostoma piceae, assembly GCA_032248835.1. NCBI lineage: Eukaryota > Fungi > Ascomycota > Sordariomycetes > Ophiostomatales > Ophiostomataceae > Ophiostoma > Ophiostoma piceae. The sequence goes on from CP135125.1 coordinate 1,897,301, forward strand.
AGCGCCTAGGCTTAAGACGGCATGAAAAAGTCCGAAGCATGAGCCTTGCCATTTTCTTGCTATCCATGTTGACGATAGCAATATTAAGAACAAAATAGACCCAGCATATAGAAAGTCAGTATATTTGTGCGAGACCAATATAACATTGTTACTTACAACATAGCCAGAAACCGCCGTTCGATCTGTGTCTTGTTGGCGATAGATCACCAGGCCTCCATGAAGTAGTGCCTCTATACAAGCCATACGTCCAGCCCAGTGATGAATCAGATAGTAGGTTGGAAGCGATATACTTAGCATGTCTACTATGGGGTTTGTCTTGCCCCCAAGGAACGTGATCAGGAAGTTGACGACAGCGACTCGTGCAGTCCGTGTTTCGAGGCTGCGGTTATCATGGACACGAAATCCTAGAGCCAATCCGTTGACAGCCACGTACATGAAAAGAACAGCCAACTCAAAAAATGTGACGGATGGCCACGTGCCTCTCCACAAGGCTGGGGCATGATAGAAGTATATAAGCCGTCTTTTGATGGTTTGAACAGCGAAAGGACTAAAGCGGTGTGCTATTGCATACATGCAAGCAATCACGGTGCCGCCGCCAGCCGCAATGAGATAAAAATAGGATACATCCATTGTTGTTGTGCCTGTTGTGCCTGACCATTCGTAAAGCAATGTGCTTACTGGGAAGCTTATGTAGTTCGGTCGATGCCAACTAAAAAAGATGTAATTTCAGAAAACTGAAAACGTCCTGGCGGCTAGGGGCAATAATAATATCACGTACTGCAAGCTGCGTTAGTTTTGGGTAAGCTTGATTGGAATAGAAAAGTTCCACCAGGCCATGGCCAGGCCAAGTCAAGCGGTTAGGAGCGATACGGCGCCAAACATCGTCAAGCAGCGTTTACGGTTCCTATTAATAGTCAGTTACAAAATATAAATACAACACGAAGCCCGTCAGAGAGACCGACAGTTTACAGAAAACTGTTACCGCAAAGTTTACCAGAATGGTTCGCAGCTCACAGAAAACTGTTGCTACAAAGGCGATGTCAAAGCGTACCGCAATTTTCAAGGAGAACCGGAATGTCCGTACGCGGGCAATTGGACTGATGAAAAAAGCAACTGTTCTGTCTAAGCTCGGTGCAAAGGTCGAAGTGATTGTATCTATGAACGGCCAGTGCGCTAAGTTCCAATCCCATGACATCATAGACATGACAGACGTCCAGATGTACGGCCCGCGCCATTTCGAGAGCGCTGCCGATAATGAAATACCGAAGGCCTACCAATTTCTCATCAGCTCTTCAAACACGCTACCCTCTGGATACTACCCAGATCGCTCCAAAAAGCCCATGAGAAAACAACTTCTTCTGCCCAATGTTCAGCCTCAACAGAGTCATATAAGCTGGTTTGAATGAATAGATTAACTGCTTCTCTACCTATTTTTTTTTCTTCTTTTTTCAGTACCAATACACATTCCTACTTTACGAGTAACAAATTAGAATCATAAACAGTATTGCTTGCCAGCAAGCCATCAGTACAGGGACACTAAATACATTCAAAATCCCACTAAGCAACTATTCTAGGCTTAGCTCACCCATTGACCCAATTAACTCCTCCGGCGACGCCTGTTTCTCATCTCCACGCCGGGGTCCTGGGGGAAGCTTGATGAATCTCCCTCTTTTGTGTGCTTTGCGTATGCCTCCGGATAGAGGGCTGCGGCGTATTTGATTGGCCTGTACGGCCGGCCTGTACCGTGTCGTCTGGCGTAGAGCATTGCGTATATTGCGGCCATGACGGATGATCCAGTCGAGCTCTTGTTTTTTGTGCTCAATGCTGGGATTGGCGTCAAATGGGAAAGGCGTGGGAGGGCGCTGCACCAGGCTATGAGCTGGGTGAGACATATTGCCGTGCATCTCTGTTTGAATCGGCGGCAGTAGTTTGCGCGGCATTCGTTTGTCGTTCGCGCCTGTGGTGACTGGTGTCTCAGGGGATACAGACATTCTGGTTGGTGTAATTACCGCCGCCTATTCCTGTCCCAACGGTTCTGTCGCCGCCTTCTTATATCATATAAAGCGCCAGTTTTCTGTTTTCTGTCAATATGTCCCTAATCGGGAAACTTCGACGAACTTACTGTTTTGCAGTAATTTCAACTTGTATAAATGGTAGCTTACTTGTCTGCTTCCAACATTAGAATATATCAAAAATCCAACAAAATGGAACTCGCGACACCCCCGGGAAGTCGTGAGACAACGCCCGAAATAGAGAAGACTCCTGACAGCAAGCCTCGGGCAGCTACTACTCAGCTTTCTACCCGGTCTTCTAGTCGCCTGCAAGCTGCTCTTCGCTCCGCTGCCCCTGAGCCTGATGCTCATGAGCCTGATGCATCTCGGCCTGATGCTTCTGAGCCTGATGCTCCTGAGCCTGATGCTCCTGAGCCTGATGCTCCTGAGCCTGATGCTCCTGAGCCTGGTGCTCCTGAGCCTGGTGCTCCTGAGCCTGGTGCTGCTGAGTCTGGTGCTCCTGAACCTGGTGCTCATCATCATACTAGTCCCGAGCCGGATGCCTCTAGGCCTCCTGCTTCCATCGCTCATCGGCCCATTGCGTCGGGATCCGCCCAATCTCGGCCATCTCGAAATGTCGCTCCTACAGCGAGACAAGGCGTGTCAAAGCCAACGTCAAAGTCAACGTCAAAGTCAACGAAGAGGCCAACAAAGATACCAACAAAGATAAACATCAAGGACATCATGGCATATGGCCGAAGTGTTGGCGACGGTGTGGGAAATCCCACTGTTGGTGAGGCCTATGTCGATACAGAGATGGGCGATGCTCCTCCGGGGGAATCTTCGTTGCTGAAGATGATACACCGATGCTTTGTTGGCATGGGTCCCTTGGAAGTCCGAATCAAAGATCCGGATAACAACAAGGACGCTGACGGCTTGGTGCTGGGAAGACACCCGAGACGCCAGGCTTTTGTTGCTGTCTGTCTCAATGGCGATGGTGGGCTGAGAGGCTACTGGTTGGACTGCAACTCAACTTCCAAGTACGGAAACGTTTTAAAACGTTTCAAGACAAAAAGCAACTACGTTTTTTCAACTGCGGCCCCACAGGATCTTCAACATGTTCAAAAGATGTCTGACCTGAAGATGATAGCTGTCTTTGAGATGCCATGGGGCACCGAGCACCACGTCGCCGGTCTGTGTATACTGAACGACAGGCTTGTTCTCTGTTCGAGGTCCCTCCTGAGAACGCGATGGGGTACGGAAACAGTTGATCGACGTCTTCACAAATTCGTAACTAGCAGAGGCCAGATGTGGAAGTCCAAACCAGTTCGTGCATACAACGGCCCGGATGACGAAGGGGGTGACGAAGAGGATGATGATGAAGGTGATGAAGAGGATGATGAAGTGGATGATGAAGAGGGGGGAAACGGCGAGAGCGACGACGAGGGGCATAACGCGGGAGACAAATAGGGTAAGAAGAGTGATCATGGCCACAGGTAACCGGTAAAGATGCTTCAGAAATTGTCTAGCTGTTGCCGAAGTCTTTTAAGAGCTGGCTTTTAAGTTTCAGTCATTACTACGAACGATGTTTTGTTTATTTACGAGTAAGCTTGTCTAATAGCGAGTAACTTATTTCTTGAAAGCTGGCTTTCAAGTTTAACTATTTAGTTTTCATAAAATACAAAAAAACTGTGCTTTTATGCTTAAATGGTATCTATTTCTCACGCTTTCAATAACTTAACTTATTACGTTAAAAAACGTTTAAGGACATTAGTGAATAAATATATAATTACAAATGAATTGATGTTTAACTTGGATAAATGGGCACAGGTAGAGGCTACAAGGCAAATTATTTAACACATTCAATAAATGATACAAATATTTATAATCAAAATTATAACAAACTTGATGAATTACAGAATATCATTAAACACAAGTATCATCTCTTTGATAATCATCATCGTCATCACTATACGAAAAGATTCACCGGAACAAAGTCTATTAACCAAAAAAAACATTCAAAACGACCATGTTTAGTTCTTTATTTCTTTATATAGTCTATATGAAAAAAGTACTATTTACTGATAGCCTGCAATTCGGCCCTTTACTCCAGTTAAGAAGCTGACTCTGGTTTTAGTTAACCGTAGAGTTGAGTGGCATCTTCCGCTTCCGCGGCTTCAAACTGCTAGGCGTATGAATTTCTGGAACTGGGTATGTGGTTTCCTAAATCATCAGTATTCCTTCATTAAGCCTTTAAAACTTATTTGGTTTACTCACGAGTCCTAATAACGACGGTGGGAATGTCTCATCTTTCGAGGCACGGAAAGAATAAAGTCTACCCCGATGTCGGATAGTCAGTGAGAGCTCAGCGCCGCAGTCGTCGTGAAGGTCGCGTAGCTTTTGATACAACGTTTGCCGGCGGCGGCGAAACTTTGTAAGAACGGCCTTTCTGGCTTGCGGGGTTAGCCTATTATCCATTGCAATGATGTGGTATACGCTTTTTGCCCAAATAATAGAGCCATGACCGCTATAGGCGGTCACTTTATATAAGTCACATCTGCTTCATAGAACAGTTTTCTGTTTTCTGTTTTTCTGTTTTTCTGTTGCGGCCTTATCCGCGCGGTTCTGATCTGGACTAATAAGCGCCTGGTTAGTCAGAGTAAGCTTTTACAGGAAATCTGTAAATTGAAGTGCGGTAGCTCTGCTGGGATTAGCCCATTTTACCGAGTGTCGGTATATTCGATGGACGATTAGTCGGGTCTAGTTAGTCAGCCGTTAGTCAGCCAGAAAGGAGGGTCCACGACCCCTTTTCGGGGGGTCGTGATGTCTCCTTTCTGGCCTCATTTCTGGCTTCCCTTCTTCTCCTTAGACACGACTAGATTACCAGAGAGACTGAACTGCATACTACCTTAATCAGAAGGAGTCTGCGATCGGTCACGACAGTATCTACAAATGCATCACCAATTTCACTACGATTTTCATCGACACCGAGTACAATTATAGACGAAGCGTAAGCCATAAAAAGATTAGAAATAAAACAATTGAAGGCGCCGATTGTATCCCTCCCCAAACCGTTACAAGCATGGCCGATTCTTTTGTTTCGCAAGTATTGCCTTATCAGAATTCAAAGCCCATCCCACAGAAGTCAGCCTGGAGCATACTCGATTAGATTTGATGCATCGTTTGCATTTTGTTTCACCAATAACTGGAATGCACTGCGTTCGACACATATTAGTGGTTATAAATGTCAATATTCACAGGGAAACCTACAGCTCTTTTAGCAGTCCGGCAAAAGGTGCACTTCAGTTTTGAACGGCCGACCAATTCGGGGGCCGTTTCGATAGAAGTTGACAGTGAGGACTGGTTGCTATGTTTATTGAGTAGAGATTCGGGGATAGTTGTAGTACAATTTCTGCAACGATGACCTTCGTGTTTGGAATTCACGTGATGTCTTACTTGTTCTTTGTCAGAAACAAAGTTGCATACACAACATCGCTGGTGGCATTGCTGAACATGGTCAACCATGTCTAGCTGCGTCGAGACGACTGAGCATAGCGAGCAGCGCAAGTAAGAGTGTTTTTGGAGAAGGTGCTCGACCATACGACTGGCTGGCTCTAGCTGTGAGCATTCCGCGCAAGTCTGAACTTGGTGCTCTTGAGTATGTGCTTTGAAGTCCTCTTGACTACAGCTGGCCACATAGCAGTGGGGACACTCAATCCAGTCGTGTTCCAGGATGAGATGATCCTCCAGAGCCAAAGTTGATAGACATATATTACACACGCAGCACCGGTTGGGAATGTGATGTCTCATATGCTCAGTTGCAGAAGGAAAGTCGGCTATTCTTTGAGGACATAGTGCGCAACGTTGGAAATGATGCTGTGAATGAAGATGCCCGCGTAAGTTACGTTGCTCGACGATAATGCACTCAGGGAAAGGACATTTGTACCACAAATGCTGAGACAGCCAGTGGTCATTGTTGGGAACGCCATCGCCAACACACACGTCACAAGGTACCAACTCGTGATCTTGCTGCAAGTGGTCCAATCTTTCATCCTCGTGTAAACTCTTGAGGCAAAGTGGGCAATCCCAACCCGACTCCGGAATTGAAGAATGCAACTTGTGTTCGTCATCAGCCGAGCCGCACGTAGTGCATATGTGTTTGTCGTTAAGACTGTTGAGACAGGTACGGCATATATTGTGTTCTTGAACAAGATGTTGTTCAAGCGAAAATTCCATCATCACCATATGGCAAGACGGGCAACATGCAAAGCAGTTCGGCGGGTGTTCTTCAAAGCAGCGGCAGGCTCCAAGACCCTTGTTGCAACTCGCGCAAACGAAGAACGTTAATTGGAGTCGTTTGCGTGGTATATGAAATTGTGTTGTGTGTGGGAAAAGGCTGTATTGCCGTAATCGGTCAAAGGTGTTGATGTTTTCGAGAAGAAATGACTTTGCATCATCGAGATGTCTAGTCGTAGGGAAGAGATCTTGGGGAATTTTTTTTTTTGTTCTCGTATCAGGATGACTTTTCTTGAAGGCAGTTTTGTGTGCTTTCTTGATCTCTTCTACGGTGTAAGGCCCGTATTTTAAAGACAACGCGTCGAATGGGTTGAATAAAGGGGCCATAGTGTTAAGACTACTGCGAATGATGCGACGAGTGATGCGACGAGTAATGCGACGACTGATGCGACGACTGATGCGGCGACTGATGCGGCGACTGATGCGACGACTGATGCGGCGACTGATGCGACTGATGCGACGACTGATGCGACGACTAATGCGACTGATGTGACGAGTGATGCGACGAGTGATGCGACGAGTGATGCGACTGATGCGACGAGTGATGCGACGACTGATGCGACGACTGATGCGACTGATGCGACGACTGATGCGACGACTGATGCGGCGACTGATGCGACTGATGCGACGAGTGATGCGACGAGTGATGCGACTGATGCGACGACTGATGCGACTGATGCGACGACTGATGCGACGACTAATGCGACTAATGCGACGACTAATACGACGACTGATGCGACGACTGATGCGACGACTAATGCGAGTGATGCGGCGAGTGATGCGGCGACTAATACGACGAGTGATGCGACGACTAATGCGACGACTAATGCGACTAATACGACGAGTGATACGACGAGTGATGCGACGAGTGATACGACGAGTGATGCGACGAGTAATACGACTAATGCGACGAGTAATGCGACGAGTAATGCGACGAGTAATGCGACTGATGCGACGACTGATGCGACGACTGATACGACGACTAATGCGACGACTGATACGGCGACTAATACGACTAATGCGACGACTAATACGACGACTAATGCGACTAATGCGACGAGTGATGCGACGACTGATGCGGCGACTAATGCGACTAATGCGACTAATGCGACGACTGATGCGACGACTAATACGACTAATGCGACGACTAATACGACGACTAATGCGACGACTGATACGACGACTGATACGACGACTAATGCGACGACTAATACGAGTAATACGGCGACTAATGCGGCGACTAATGCGGCGAGATACGATTAAAAAAAGGATTTACGATAGAGAAAGAAAGAGAGAAAGAAAGAAAGAAAGAAAGAGAGAAAGAAAGAAAGAGAGAAGATATAGACGACGCAAGGCTTTTTATAGGACGTATCTTATTTAGTAAGGCCTTAAAGGGCTCTAGAAGAGTAAAAATCTTAAAACACCCTTTAAGTTAAATAATAACCTCTAATTAACGTCGGCGATACTAAGAATAAGAAACGTATTTTAGGCGTTACCGCGTATTTAAGTACGTAGTGAGTCGAGCTAAGAAAACTAAGTAACAAAGAGTAAATTATTATTATAGCTAAAGAAGTAACGCTAGATTTATAATTAAAGGCCTACGATACAAGTTAAAGTAATTTTATATTTTTAGTATAAAAAATAAAAAAAAAAACTCGAAGGGAAGAAAAAACAATAAAAAAAACAAAAAGAATAAGACAATAATAAAACACTTTTTCTATAAAAACGAATTATTATTAATACCTTACTTAGTAACGATAATATAAATAACTATATTTCGTTTACGCGACTTTTTTTTACGAGTTTACGATTAAAACCCGTTTAACTAAAAGATTTTTACGAAATACGGATATAAGGAGTCTTAATTAAAAGTCTACGTTAATACTTAACATTTAGTTTATTTTATATAATAGAAGTTATATTTTTTAATTAAATCGTTTAGTTTGTTTTATTAGTAAAATAATAAAGGATTTTATTTTATTAATACTTATATTAATAAATAAATAATAAAAAGCGGGATTTAGTTATTTAAAGATAAAATTAAAAAAGCGATATATCTCGACGTAAATAAAAAGCTACTACGGAAAAAAAAAACAAATAACGGTAACTTAATATATATAATAAAAAAAGTATATACCTAAAGTTAAACGTAATAAATAACGGCTAGCTAATTTTTAATTTAAACTTCGGTTTTACGGTAAGTAAATATTTTTTTTTATTTTATTTTTTATACTTTAAAAAAAAATACCTAAAAAAAATATAAAACGTCTATTAGTAGCTATAATAATAAAAATAAACTTATAATCAAAAATCTACGAGTAGTTTATAACCCCGCCGAGCTATAATAATCGGTAAAATACGTTTTCTTTTAAACGTAGAAAAAAGTAATATCGCCGTAAAAAACGGTAAGAAGAATATAACGAGATTTAATATTCGTAAGAATATAAAAAAAAATACGGATAGACCCGCTATAGCTACAAAAACTAACTTAATAATACGTTTTCTTTTAAATATAAAAAAAAGTAATATCGCCGTAAAAAACGGTAAAAAAAAATAAAAGAAATAAATAAAAAACGAGTATAAAAATATAATTAAATAAAAAATACGAGTTATA
>CP135125.1:1915216-1950411 GCA_032248835.1 Ophiostoma piceae
TTTTTTTTTTTTTTTTTATTTTTTTTTTTATATTTTTTTTATACGATTTAATATAACGTATAAAGTATTTTCTACTATCGCGTCCGGATTAAAGTTTCGATTAAAAAGCCGGACGTTTATTTAATTTAGGAATATACGTTTAGACTTAATTACTACTAACCGGTTTTTGTTTCGTAGAAAGTTTTTAGTAGTATATTTTTTTAAAACTATTATTATACGCTTAGCTTATTTTCGCGTTAACGGAAATTAAAACGAAACTACGTATATTAATAAATATTTCTTTGGCTTATAGCCGCGTATTATTTTTATTAGCGATAATAAATTTTATAGTATATTAATAGCCGAGTTCGTTTATTATTTATTTAATATAAAGGGCGTAATTATAACGGGCGAATACTTTACGGGAAATATAATCGTAGCTACGATTTTGTTTATCGTTTAAAATCTAACTAGCGTAGCGTAAGTATCGATAAAGATAATATTTTAAATCGGAACTATAAATGTTATCGGGTTAAATTAAAAAAACTAGGCTAACGGTAAACGTTTTTTAGTAATTTTTATATTAAATATTAATAATATCGTTAACTATTAGATATTAGTTATTATAGATAAGTTTGTATATATGGTTTACTAGTATAACTTTATTTCGAGTTAACTAAAGAAAAAAAATCAAAAGTTTTTAGTTAATTACTTAGTTATTCGTAACTTTATTTCGATAAAGCTACGTATTATTAAAATATAAGTTACTAACTAGCTTTTCGGATAAAAATATAGTTTTTTAGTTACGGAGTACGTCCGTTATTTTTTTAAAAAGCCGTCGATTAGTAATACGTCGAAACTTTATAATTAGACTAAGTCGGTATAATATAAAAACGAACTCCCGATCTTAAGCCCGTTAAAATTTTCAACGGAGAAACTTTAGTAAACTATAATATTTTAAACTAAATAGATTAAAATCAAGCTTAAGTATTAAAACCTATTTTTTTTTAAATACCCGTCGGTACCGGCGAAACTATAAAAAAAAAATTAAAAACGTATATAGGTATATAAATTTTTACTACTTAATTATCTCCCGAAAAAATTCGTTAAATTATAAGTAAACGTAAATATAAATATAAAAACTTAACTAATAAATATAAAAAAAAACTAATTCTACGTTTAATACCCCGCCGAAAAACTTTCTAATAACGTTATCGCGGTTACTTTTAATACTTAAGTCGAAAGAAAGTTCGGAAGTTTTTTCGATAAATACTTTAGTTTCGATATAATTAAATACCCGTATATTAAGTTTCGCCGAAAGCTACCGCTAACGTTTTTTTAATTTCGCGAGTTTATATCTTTAGTTAAAAATTAAAAGTCCGACGAAAAAAATTTTATTAAAGATTAAGCTAAGTTAAATATAGTTAATTTAAAAGATTTTACCGACTTAAACTAAAAAAACTTTAATACCGAAGAAATAAGTATAGCTAAAAAAAGTAAGTAGGACGTTAATATTATTAATTTAAACTTTACTTTTACTTTAGAAGATTCTAATAATAACGAAAACTATAAAAAAAAAAAAACATTAAGTAAAAACCTAAGATTAAAGACTCGCGCCGTAGATAACGTAATCGAGAAGTTTAACCGTATATTTATAAAAACGCCGTCGTTCGTAACCCGAAAGAATTAAAACTAAAACGAGCTTAGTAATTTATAGCCGTTAGATACGGATAAAAAAAGCTAAAAAGCTACGCGCGAAACTATAAACTTAAGATTAAAGCTTCGAGAAACTATTAAACGCGTTATAAACTATAAAATTATTAAGAATAAACGTTAGTTATAGTCGAAACGTTAGAAGTTACCCGTAAATACGGCTAAACGTTTTAATAAAACGTAACCTACTAACCCGACTATAAAAAAATAGTAAAACGAACGTAAGATTAAAAGTCTACGTCTAAGCCGCTTTTTGTTTAACCGGGCTAATTCGCTAGATATGTATCTAGAACCGTCTATAATTAAAGGCTAGAAAGGCTAAACTGTAAAGCTTTAGATTAGAAGGTCGGGTAAAACGGGTAAAGATACTACTATTTTTTAAAAGGAGGAATAAATCGGGCTAAGAAAACCAAGTAATAAAAAATAGATTGTTATTATAGCTAAAGAAATAACGTTAGATTTATAATTAAAAGCCTACGATACGGGTTAAAGTAATTTTATATTTTTAATATAAAGAATAAAGAAAAAAACTCGAAAAGAAGAAAGAACAACAAAAAAAACAAGAAAAACAAGACAATAATAAGACACTTTTTCTATAGAAACGAATCATCATCAGCACCTTACCTAGTAACGATAATATAAGCAACTATGTTTCGCTTACGCGACCTTTCCTCACGAGCTTACGATCAGAACCCGCCTGACTGAAAGATCCTCACGAAATACGGACATAGGGAGTCTTGATCAGGAGTCTGCGCTAGTACTTGACATTTGGTTTGTTTTGTGTGATAGAAGCTGTATCTCTTGACTAGGTCGCCCAGCTTGTTTTAGTAGAGATGTTGATGTTTTGCTCTACTGTTTGTATCTTCTATCGGTATCGGCGAGGATTAGCAATATTTTAGCACGTGATTATGTTTGGACAATCAGATCCCGTTACTTTTCTCTATGTCGTGTCACAGGGTGGTTTACTGAGTAGGGTCTTTACTCGCTCTTGAGGGCAAACGCAGGTGTGACAACACACAGTGGGACATTGTGCTCACACTATGCTGAGCATATCTCGCCCTTTTCCCCTCCTATAGAATCTAGACTTTAGGATTAATCAATCTACTATTCAAGCCATTCACTCCTTACAACAGGGCTGCAGGGGGTGCTGAGACACCCAAACGGAGACAAAGAAGACCTGCATACCGGCCCATGCCGCACAAGGACCAGCGCGTATCGGGAAAGCATGATTGGTAGATACGCTGCAAGTCTTTCAATTACTCGTACTATGGCCAATTAAATTGCGGAAGACTCCACTCGCTATTACTTGTAGGCTTGCGAATGCTAAAAATACGCGCGTAGCGGGACATTATAGTGGGCAGATTTGTGCTTTTTTGTTTTTTTGTTCTCTGTTCTCTGTTTTCTGTTTTTTTCTCTTCGTATTTTGGTCTTTTTTGTTTTTGTTCTTTGTTCTTTGTTTATGTTTTTGTTAGCCTGTATTTTGTTTGTCTTCTGTTTTTTGTTTTCTGTTTTCTTTTTATTTCCTCTTTTACTTCGTGCAAGAATCTAATATACATGTGCTTTCAGCGTATATAGATGACGGGGCTTTTGAAATTGTCTCAAGACTGGCGCCTAGAAAGGCGGGGGAAAAGACCACTCGATAGGGGCCCAAAACCAAGGCCGTAGTTTGCCCCCTAAAGATAAGAAGATAGGAGCAGATAGCGACATGTGCGACGACTTATCGGGAGGGCACAACTTTGATTGGCACAACCTCACCACACCACCTCACCTGTGGATGCAGGAGGGCTCCTCGGGTAAAGAAGAGGTGCAGTACAGATAACGGATCAGCATATAATTGGTTAACGAGCTCACTCTACATCACATAAGCGCCTACCGAACGACTGATAAGGCGTAGTATGATGGCTCCGTAAGACAAGAAAAGGTACATAAGGACGTTGTCACAGGGTCCGATTCTAGATGCCTGTAGCGACGTAAAGGTGTCCCCAAGGCAACGCTAATGCCTTCCCCGGAAAACTTTACCACTAAACCACCGACGCGGATGATGTTATTCATATGTGATTGTTGAGATCGTCTCAGTTTCAGCAGTATAAGATGCCAATGTCGAATTGATGGGTGTTGCTGAGAGGCGAGGTCTTTGAAACTTTACTTGCTTTTGCGTTTCTTATTATCACGATAATTTTTTTTTCATACACAGATTATATTTAAAGGTAGCTAGTTCGAATCTAAAGTAAACTGGATGTGTCGTGAATCCAATTGAATGTTGTCTTCTTAGCAGTCTTACTACTTCCTTTTTCTTGTTCCTTATCCTTTATTCCTTCAACTTCTTAGTCCAGCTCATCTCTTTACAACACAGGACTTAGATCATGCAGGCAGACATGGCAACAGCAAAGAAAGCAGCCAGGCCACCCATGGACCAGGTGCTGGTGCGCATGGCAGCCGAGGTGGTGCTCGACGTCGCGGTGGAAGCCGTCGAAGTGGTAGTGGAGCTGGCAGCGGCGGCGGCAATGGCGGCGACATCGACACCGTTAGACGAGCAGAAGTCAACCAGGGTGGTGTTGGACGCCAGGGTAGCCAGCTTGGAGGCAGCCTTGGTGGCCTTGGTCTGGGCAGCGGCAATCTTCTCGGTATCAGTGCCGAACTTGGCCTCAAGCTTGGTGGTGTTGGCCGCGTTGGTGACGGTCTTCTGCAGCTTCTCCATGGCATCACACTCAGACAGACTGTTCTGGACAGAGCAGTACGCGGTGAGGGTGGTGTTGGAGGCCAGGGTGTCCAGCTCGGTGACGGCGGCAGAAGCCTTGGCCTGGATGGCGGCAACCTTGGTGGCGTTGTTCTTGGCCTTGTTCTCAAGCTTGGTGGTGTTGGCGGCCAGGGCGATGAGCGACTCAAGCTCAGCCATGGTGTTGCAGTCGTCATCCATATCCTCGACGGCGAAGATCTGGTTGCAGGCGGTCATCAGGGTGGTGTTGGTGGTAAGTGTGGCCAGAGACACGGCAGCAGCCGACGCCTTGGACTGGACAGCCTCGATCTTTGTGGCGTTGTTCTTCTCCTTGGCCTCAAGCTTGGTGGTGTTGGAAGCCAGCTCGACGAGGGCGTTGAGCTTGGCAATCTGCTTGCACTGCGACTTAGTCGAGGTGGTGCCGTTCTTAGCCAGGGCCGAGCCGGCCAGAGAGAGAACAAATGCGGTGGTGAACTTCATTTTGATAGATGTTGAGGGGTTGAGAAGTTTAGGAAGATGGAAGATGGGAAAAAAAGATATAAAAAAAGATAATATACTAAGAAATATGTACTTTAGAAAGAAGAAGCGAAGACGGACCGGCCGAAAGAAGTGAAAAAAAAAGTTGGAAGAGAAGAGAAGATGGTCCTGCCAAGAAGATGTTGAAGATTGAATGCCTGTGATGGATGAAGAAAAGAATCGAGAGACTGAAGACGGCGGCGTCTATCGACTTAAATATAAAATCTTGGCATAATCTTTGCTGGCTGCTGGCTGCGGGCATCCATCACTCAACACTGGTTATTTTTCCCATACTGGTAAACACACAGGAAGTGAATACCCGTTACGCGTAATCCTCATCTTGACGCAGTCTCTCGAAATATCAGAAGAGCGCCCGCGGCCACAAGTGTACGTATAAGGCTATAAACGAAACGCAAGGTAGTTTCATTCCCCGGTAGGGTTTCGGGGATAAAGCTGTCAGAGGCTGTATGTAAAAATAACAGCACAAAGTAATGAGTAAACAGGAGAACACTATCTTACTGGAAGTAAATATCCTACACAATTCAATATGGGGCGATGTTGCAGCAATGATAGACTGCTTTCTGGAACTGACTCGAGCAGCAAGGATGCATGCGACGGGGCTGCAGAACAACATAATGGAAGAAAGAAAATGGAAGTCTAAGAACCAGGTTCGTCAAGTGCCGCAGGAGATCTGTTTGTGGGGATCGGGGAGTTATGCGGCTGAATGATTGGGCGAGTGTTTGGCGTTTTGTGTTTTGCGTTGCGTTCTGTATCCACCTCGACATCTCCCCGTGTAAGAGAATGGGCGCTGTTACAAAACGGTTCGAGCTGTGTTCTAAAACCACCTCATCCCTGGGAAACGTCATCAAAGGAGCAGCTTTTAGAGGAAGACTCTCTGGAGAAAAGAAAGGGAATATCAAGTGAAAACACAAGGAAACACAAGGGTGAATGCACACTGGCCTCCTGGTGGCCTCAGCCAACAACAAGCAATGAGCCCTGTAGACGTTTATGGCGATACTGTGGTATTTCAAGATAGAAATAAACATGGCTGGGTTTGAGCAACGTATTGGAGACAACGGGGTAGCTGTGGAGGGCCATTTGCTCTTTTACTCCGTGACATAAACATCCTCTTTTTCTAAGGAGACTGCAGAACCGCATTGAATTTGTACTGACTCGGTCATTGCTGCTAGTCGTCGAACACGCCCAGTAAGTCTAGTTCTCGAAACGTTTTGGCGTGGCGTGCAATGATCAACAGCGATCTGCTGAATATCTATGAATATCCGCGAACATTATGAGAGTCTGTTTCAATTGTTTCAAAATGTCTTTTTTTAGTCTCTGCTCCCTACCCGCCCTATAGGTGTGATTTTTACAGTGAGGAGTTATCGCCGACACTCACAGCAGTCTGGACGTCAAACTGTCTGGAGGTCCAGACTCACGGCTTTGTTTCGCAGCGAGAGCGCTGCTCTTTGCTGGACATGTTACAAGAAGCCCACACAATGGCCTATTGTCAAACCAGCATGGAGGCAGCACGTCGGCATAATTCACTTGCCAAACTGTCACCGCTACGAACAAGATGCAAATGCACTCGACATCTGTTTCGGGCTATTAATATGATGTGATGATGCTGTGCCGGAAGAGTCGTCGTCAAGTCCGGCCTCCTGCGGCCTTTCTTTAGACCTTCTTTGTCCTTCTTCATGCTTATGCGTCTCAACGGCGAGTAGATCTTTCCTGCTCTCGGCGCTGTCTGTGACTCCATAAGCGCTTGCATCGGAGGCTCTTTTGTGTCGTCTTCATGTCATCTGTGGCTGGCCGGCTATCATCAGGACGTCCTTCAATGTAGCGGTCTCTATACACTGTCAAGTAATGTCATCAATGTAGACGTTGCCCATGCGCCAAATGACTGCAATAATAATAATGACGAGACAAGACCTGCTGAAAACAGCATATATCCAACTGTATATGCAAATTGATATTGCATTAGCCTTGTCTTCAACACGAGTTCAGCCTTGCCTGGTTGCCGTGAATTTATGCATGTATTGCCTTAATATCGACAATAAAAGCTTAATTTGACGTGTGTTTCTGTGATAGTTGCCCGATGGCAGTATCATTTATATTCGTTTTTGTGAAAGGCATAGTTGTGATTGTAATCATTTTGTTTAATTTTTTAATTTGTTTTCTTACTTCGGTTTGACTTTTTTATCATTATATTTTTGATATTCATATACAAAACCACACAAAATCAATCTTAGTACAGCCCATTGTTTTCCTTGAGAAGAGAAAAGGCACTTCGAAAAACACAATACGTTTCTAGAGTCACGACAAATCAGTTGTATGACTACAATTATAAAAGAAACGCTATTTTATTTGATGATCATTGTCCCGTAGATGAAGTAGGGAATCGGTAAAGACTGCGATGTAAGATACTTTTAGTTACAATTCATCTCCGAAGTCTAGATTGCAGGCCGCTGTCGACGATGCTCGTGCAGTAGTATTTCCAGTGTCTGCCCCAATAGCAACCTGTAATGAACCCTGGAGGTATTCGTAACACTCTCAGGGGCTGTCGCTGTAGCTACATTAAAGCCTGTTTTGTGGCCTGTAATAGCACTACATTTACTAACTCTCACTAAAACAGGGCGCAGGGCACAACTTACAGTGGCCGAGCCGGTGCGTTCTTCAACTTGTAATATTTTCAAAAAGAAAAGAAAGGGCAATGCCGGCGAGTCTACCCTCGAAAGAATAACGTTCACTTATTTTCTGTCTCTCTCCTTTCTTTTATTTCTGAAACTTAACCCATACTCCGAACAGACAACGGCTTAGTTTCTTGAGGTTTTCTTCGGCTACAATGACGAGTTTCCCAACTTACCTCTCTTCTTCTTTCACCTAATATGCGCGCACAATATATTTCGAGAGGCATTGACTGACCGGCTGACATTCTGATGCTTAGTGCCTGCATATGCGCATATACCAGCAGCTGAAAGTTGACATACATTCGATTACCAGCCATTCATGCAGGCGACCGTGCTGCTCTGTGTGGCTCTGATCTGTTGCAGTTATTCGGATACAGCTTTGTGGCGTCAACAAGGCACACACACATTTCGCTTCTTCAATCCTGCTACCTGAACCTTAAGCCTGTTCAGTACACCGAGCTCGCCCGGCTATAGCCCGGCCACCTAGTCGGCTCACTTATGCATCTATAGCATGCGTGCGAGTTACCCAGCCACCGCATTATTGATAGTTGGGGTTCGCAACCTACTCTACTTCGTAGCCGAATAGCATCGATGCGCATGGCAACAAAGAGCAACAGACCCCGATGATACGCCGCTGTCGGCGGTCGCTATAGCCGAGCCTAGTCAATGCAGTCAATGCGATGCACGCCCCGGAGACAGCCGACCATGAACATTGAGCACGTGTGAAAGCTTGGGCGAAGCGATGATCCTGCGGACAAAGATGGAGGGCACACCCTCATTGGGTGCCTGCATATGTCTTACTGAGTGAGTTCAAAGAGGTGTCTGCAGCTCGGAAGAAGTCTGCGGGTGGGCCGTTCAATAGTAGGCCGGAAGATGCAGTGAGAAAATCAACCTAACAAAAAGACGAAAAAATGGCCGAAGAACAAGAGGAAAAAGAGCAATTATGAAGAGCAGAAAAATGAGCAACCCCACAGTCACACGAACAGCAGCTTCTTCCATCGCAGTGCTTTGCCTGTCGATGGAGTCTGCAATTTCCTTTGCTGCTAGAGCATATGCAAATGCGACGGTAAACAGGCCGTCGAGAGAAGCCAAGACATATTATCAATCTAATCGATCTACATCACGGTCTCGAAATCTTATCAATCAGAAGACGAGCAGCCATGAGAAAGCTTTTATTTTGGTCCAAGCCGTCGCGATGCCTTCCTAATGCCTCCGAATGACAATTAATAGACGGTGATGCACGTTTCGATAAAACCTCTCCTGGTTGATTCGCTAACTAGTCGACTTTAGCTGTCTCGCAAATCCTTCAGCTGTTGGCCTTTGCCTCCGATATCAGGCAATCGAGCTTGGGCGGATTATCGGCAACTCGGCCTCGACCGACAGAGCGATGCTCGACTCCAGTTCACTCGTCTAATGTGATAAGATACGCATAAAATCTGCGGGATGGTTGCATTCCAGAAGCACGGAGCACGTGGGCGCGGACTGTATGCGACTGTCTGCGGTCGTTGATGTTCATCAGAGCTGGAGGTAGTACGAGGTCGTAGGTCATAAATCTGACTACTATCTGATTAGTGTAGCTACCTCGACTGGGGCCCTAGACGCAGTGCAAGCACATGCTTGAATTGAGCTCTCTCATAGGTCAGCGACTGTCGATCTTCTTTGTTTTCAGACGATGAAAAAAGTAGCAAGAGAAAAAACAAAGAAACAAAGCAGAATTTATCAGACGGAAAACAAGAAGAAGAAAACCAAAAGGACTGGTGTAGCTCAAGGAAGCTTCGAATGCAGCTATGGAGCTCTACTTGCAGGACTGCAGAGTAGATAAGATGCGATGATCCCGTCCAATATTCAATAGCTTCTCCCGTCCCGACAGCTTCATTCCAGCCAAGCAGCCAAGCTACTTTGTACAGCTAGCCAAGCCATAGCCAAGCCGACTTACACAAACAAGCAATAGCCAAGCCTCCATACTACACTATGAAGAACCAGATGCAGAAGCTTGCGCTTGGCGCACTGCTCGCCCAGGCAGCTCAGGCAGCTCCCGCCGTCACGGCCAGCGCCCAGATCGGCTCGACCACCACCGATGCATTCCCCCCTGCTGGCACCAAGGTCAACACCTCGCTGTTCCCCAACGAGGAGCACGTCGGCTTTGCCCTGACCACTGCCACCGGTGCCGAGGCTGCTGCTGTCGAGACTGCTGCCGCCTATCCCTACAACAACAACGGCCAGGCTGCCAACTTCCCCCTCGTGGCCCCCGTGCCCCTGGGCGACTCGGCCAAGTCCACCTTTGACCTGACCAAGTACTGGGGTAACCTGTCGCCATGGTACTCGGTGCCGTCGTCTGACTACGGCCTCGACGAGACCAGCCCGCTGATCCCCGAGGGCTGCGACATCACCCAGATGCACCTGCTCTACCGCCACGGTGCGCGCTACCCCACCTCGGGCGCGGCGCCGTCTACTTTCGCCAGCGAGCTAGCTGCTGCCGCCAAGGGCAACAGCTCTCTGAGCTTCTCGGGCGATCTCTCGTTCCTGAGCGACTGGACCTACAAGCTGGGCGCTGAGCTGCTGACGCCTTTTGGCCGCAGCCAGAACTTCCAGCTGGGTGTCCAGTACCGCCAGCTGTACGGCAAGCTGCTCAACAACTTCACCGAGGCCGGCACTCTGCCCGTGTTCCGCACCGAGTCGCAGGACCGCATGGTCAAGACGGCCAACAACTTCGCCGCCGGTTTCTTCGGTGTCCCCGAGTACCTGGACCAGGTCAACATTGAGATCCTGGTCGAGACGGCCGGCGTCAACAACTCCGGTGCCCCCTATGAGACCTGCACCAACGCTGACGTGACTGCGCGCGGCTCCATCGGTAGCACCGCTTCCACTGCGTTCGCCGCCACGGCCTTCAACGCCACCATTGACCGCTTCAACTCTCAGTCGTCTGGCATGACCTTTAACTACACCCACGTCATCGCCATGCTCCAGCTGTGCTCGTACGAGACCAACGCGCTTGGCTACAGCAAGTTCTGCGAGCTGTTCAGCGAGGAGGACTTTATCAACTACGAGTACTACTACGACATTGCTTTTTACTACAACAACGGCCCCGGCTCGCCCGTGGCCGCTGCCCAGGGCAAGAGCTACCTCGAGGAGTTTGTCGCTCGCTTCACCGGCACATACCCCAAGGCTGACTCGTCGCTCAACGCCACCTACGACAACAGCTCGACCTACTTCCCGCTCGACCAGTCCATCTACGCCGACGCCACCCACGAGGTCGTCGTCCTGGACACCCTGACCGCCTTCAACCTGACGGCGCTGTTCAACGGTCCCGCGCTCAACCTTAAGCACAACGACCACACCAACAACTTCGTGGCCAGCAAAGTTGTTGCCTTTGCCACCCACTTTACCGTGCAGGTCCTCGAGTGCCCTGCCTACCAGCCCACCAAGCAGATCCGCTTCCTGGTCAACGATGCCGTCGTGCCCGTGTCCCCCGAGCAGGGTGGCTCGTACACCGGCTGCGACAGCAATGCCGACGGCCTGTGCGCTTTCGACACTGTTGTGTCTGTCCTGCAGAAGCGTGTCGACGAGATCGACTGGAACTACGACTGCCTGGCCAACTACACGGCCACTGCCGGCGTTGACTACAACGGCCGTGCTCCCCAGTAAATATTTCTAGTCTAGATGTGGACTAGACAAACTACGAATGACAATGACGATGGAATGGTAATGATAATTTAGAATATACAACGTATTATTTATTTATAAATATTTGAATCCACAGAGTGAATCCTTGGTTTGTACGTACATAGGGTCTACATAGTGATTGTTTACTTGTTCAGAACAAGGACAGCGACAGCGTACTGCGGCAGGCTCACGGTGTAGCCGGCGCTGGCACTGCCACTGACAGTGGTGGTCGTCGGCGCGATCGACACTGAGTGCGGGTAGTTGCTCGTCGTGGGGTTGCCACTCAGTAGGACCAGGTTGGCCGACGAGAACGTGGCGCCGGGCACCTTGATGGTAACAGACTGCGTCGTCGTGCCGTAGTTTGCCAGCTTGACGTAGTAGGTGCCCGCAGCGGTCGACGACGCCACCCAGTACACGGGGCCAAAGGCCGAGTCCGACGTCACGGGCTTGATTGTCGTGCCCTTGTAGGTGGCAAACAGTTTCTGCACGTAGTACGACGTAGAGCCTGTCAGCGAGCCGGCGGATGAGTCGAGGCCAAACAAATCAGGGCTCCATTCGGCCAGGTCAAAGTGCTCCAGCAGGGGCGCAAAGCTGGCCATCTTGACAATGTCTGAGTTGCGCTCCATGCCGATCATGTAGACGGCCTCGGAGCACGAGCCGATCAGGTCGGACCAGTAGGTGGACGCGCCACTGTTGTCCGACGTGCTGGCGTACTCGCCGACAAAGATGGGCCAGCTACGCGACCAGTTGTCCCACTCGTTGAAAAGAGCAACAAACTGGTTGGGCTGGAGGTAGTAGTGAATATCTGTCCAGACACCTTCGGGCAGCGTGCTCGGCAAGCAGGCCGTGTCGGTGGTCGATGCAATAATGGTAATGTCGGGGTATGCGGCGTGGATGGCGTTGTAGATCTGCGTGAAGCGCGACGCGTATGTGGCACAGCCGCTCGACAGGTTTTCCTCGTTACCAATCTCGATAAAATCGATAGTGAAGGGCTCGGTCTGGCCGTACGAGGCACGCAGGGCACCGTACTGGGTGGACGTGTCGCCGAGAATAAACTCGAGCTCGTTTAGGATGTCGTCGACATATGGGTCGAGAGCAGCACCGGTCACCACGGCGCCATTGAGAGAGTGGCCAGCCCAGACGGCCATGACGTTCTTAATGCCCATGTCCTGGGTCCAGTACAGGTACTCCATCAGACCGAGAGCATCCGTGTTGTAGTAGCCCCAAGTGCCCAGGTGGCCCGGGCGGTTCTGCACGGGGCCAATAGTCTCGTTCCATGCCCAGCGGGTCGCGAATGTGTTACCCTCGAGGTTGTTGCCGCCGGGCCAGCGCAGGAATGTGCCACCGATGTCTCCCAGGAAGTTGACAACGTCGGCGCGCAGGCCGTTGGCGCGACCCTTGAAGGTGGGCGGGAAAAGCTGGGGCAGAGCAAAGTTGAGGGACTTGTCTGTAGCGAGCGACGCATCGTATGTGATCTGCAGCACATTATCGAGAGCCGTGGACGAGTAGGTAACGGGAAGCGTAGCGCTGAACTGGGTGTACTTGGCCGTAGTCGAGACGACCTTGACAATGACACTGTTGTAGACGGTGCCATTGGAAGCAGCAACCGCGACGGCCACGTTGCCAGAGTATGTGCCCTTGACCCAGAAAGAAGCCGAGTAAGTGCCGGCAATGACAGGCACACCGTTGTAGCCCTTGTTGGCGAAACCAACAGTGCCCGTGTTGGACGATGGGTTGGCCACCTTGAGTGTTCTTGTGATGGCAGTCGTCAGCGGGTTGGCCGTGTCGATGGTCAAGGTCGTGCCACCGACGGCTGCATAGGCGTTGAGGGTAGCAGCCGTGCCCGCCTGGAAGCCGTTGTCTTTGAGAACCTGGCCATGAATACCGCCGTCACCTATTTGTCAGATTCTGTATATTGCAACAGGCATTAGCTACTCAATACACATACCAGAGTTGTTGATGTCCTCAAACATGTAGCCATAGAGAAGCGGGCTCGAGGCGTTGCCACCTGTCGTTGAGACAGACAGAGTCACCGACAATGCCGGGTTGACAGCCACGGCGGCAAAGAATAGGGTGGATAGAAGGCCCTTCATTGTTGAAGCGCTGGTCCCAGTCAGAAATGTCTGTTCGTTAGATTCCTGGATCCTGGATCTCTGGTGACTGAGCTATTCTTTGACCGTTGGCACCAGGCACTCTTGTATTTATATTAATTATTATTCCTCTTCCGAGCCGCCCGTCTCGCACTCATCACGCACTCATATGTTCTGCTGTATGCCATATTGCAGAGATCCCGTCATTCTGCGGAAGAGATTCCACCAATAGCCAATATCAGACGAGGCCATACACACACAGTGGAACAAAATTCTGGCACTCCTTCTAGAGGCTCGGCTCGCTCTCGAAGGATTGCTACCGAAAGCTTGCCCGAAGCTTGATCAATGACGCAGATCGTCTGATGCATTGCGGAGTGAAATAGAAAAATAGGATGCATACGAGGAATTAAACTCCTTCTACATTGAGGCAAGCCGAGGAAGTGATGGACAAGGGTAGTATGGAAACTTAGCATGTTGGCCTGCATTATTTATTCCTTAATTATTTATTCTACTTGATCGCCACATCGTATCGCCATGGCTGATGCAACAACGGCACTTTCCAGGGCCAACGCGGGGAAAATGGGGAAGACGCGGGGAGCGAGAGCGCAAAGACGCAGATACAGACATACAAAGCCAACGCGGGGAAGCCGGGGGTTGCAGTTGATATAATTGCACCGAGATTTTGCCATCGGTGGCCATCGGATGCGACGTGGTCTATGGTTTGACATGTGTTTTCTCTTGTATCTGGCAGATGCCCGGTGTATTTGCGTAGAGAGACGACGGCATATTATCACGGACCGGGAGACAGCCCGATGCCCGTGGACAATGTCTACATGTGCCGCCATTCCGTCGATCATCTTGATCACCCGGCTTTGTGTCGTTTTTAGCAGATTGATGTCACTTATATTAGTAACGATATTAGACAATACGGCATCAAGGGGCATCCTGCAAGGGGAAGTGACAACGCGGGTGAGCATCTCCAACAGGACAAGAGCCGTGCCTTGTTGCACTTGTCATTGTACTTCTCTCGTCACTGGAGTATATTTTTCGTATAAAAAATGACGACTTGGTCTAATTGAGTATTGTTACCATGTGAGTGGCTTATCGGATGGTAGATGGTTGAAATACATTTTGATGTTCTTCCTCAAGATTTTAGAATATTGCATGATAACAAAACCCGTATAAAATCGTCGTGTAGATTGAATAAACATCAAATTAAAACGAAGACAATATCATTGAATTTAAAAGCATTATTTCGAAATATGCCAGTAAATACAGCAAAATACAATAACTAGAACTATGAGAATATAGAGTAAAATCATTGCAGAGTTAGAAAGAAATAAACAGCAAAAAAAAAAAACCATCTGTTTGCACAGATCATTCGATAAATCAAATGGGCTCAGTCGGGGATCGAACCCGAGACCTCGCACAGGTATCTCTCTGTGTAAACAGAGGGGTTAGATAAACCCGAAGCACGAATCATACCACTAGACCACTAAGCCAGTCAAGTTCTTGTTATGGAAACTCCCAAGGCGGATTATATGGACTAGCGAGGTAGCCACCGGAAGCGCAACAACTACACTTTATTGCCCACCAATTCTCGACCCAGACACTCTCAGCCTCAATAACTGCAGCTTCGGCCTTGCAATTATTACTTGTCACGACTTTTAAGAACAAGATATTGGCTTAACAGTTCAATTTTTATTACAAATAAATTGTGCCGTTTGGCTGGTATAATACGAAACATTACAAATCTTGGACAAATGTGAGGCTCAGCCTGGACTGCGAAGAGATAAAAACGACACACACGGTTTTTGGAGAACGGCTATAGTTACTAGACAAGCAGGCAGCTTCCATCTGCCTGTTAGCTTCTGGTGAACATACCGACGACAGAGCGCACAGCCATCATTCTGGTGCTTGTCGTGGCGTCGTCGCCGCCGCCCAGCGAGTTGGCGTCGTCGGAGTCGGGGTAGAAAAAGGCCGCGACGGCAATGATGACATACGCCGCACACAGCAGAGCACCCTCGAGGTAGTTACTGCGGCCGTCCAGCACCAGGAAGTTGACAATAAATGCCGACACAAACATGCTGACAGTCTCAAAGAGCGTAAAGTACAGGCTCATATCCTTGTCCATGATCCAGCCCAGCAGCACGACAACAGGCGTAACAAAGATGGCAATCTGGATTGACGAGCCCAGAGCCACACCCAGTGCCAGATCCATCTTGTTCTTCATAGCCACCGTCACGGCTGTGACGTGCTCGGCAGCGTTGCCGACAATGGGCAGCAGGATCAGACCGATAAACGCCTCGGACACGCCCGAGTTGCTGCTGGCAACCTCGTCAATCGAGTCAACCATAAACTCAGCACACAGAGCGACAAGACCAGTGGAGACAAGCAGCAGGATGATGGCCGTGGTGCGCGAGATCTCAGGCTCGTTCTCGGCATCGGGGTCGATCACCTCCTCGCCGTCGACGAGCACGACTGTCCGGGGCGTGCGGTTGACCATGATGGGCACAATCGGGGGCAGCGACGAAGGCTGCTGGCGGTAGCTGCGGGAGTCGACGGGCATGGATGCCGTGCGGCGGAGATTCTGCTGAGGACGGGCTGAGTTGGAGTGAGTCGAGTGGTTGTTATTGTCGTAAGCGGCCTGCTCGTCGGCAGCAGACGTGTGCATAGAAGCACCGGCAGCCGTGGCGGGGTTGTTGAACACGTTGACTGAGAGCGTCTTGGACAAAGTGGCAGGGTGGGCAAGGGAGCGGAGCGAGAACGGCTTGGGGCGGACAGCAGGCTCAGGTTGGGCCTCGACATCGGGGCCAACGGCAAAATCGACACGACGCACATCACCAGAGTTGGGACTGGCAACAGCAGGAACACCAGCAGCCGCATAGGCAGCATTTGCATCGTGGATATCTTCCTGCTCAGCCTCAGCGGTCTTGCTGTGCTTCCGGTGCTTGTGCTTCTTCTTGTGACGCGGCTTGGAGCTTCCGACATCGCCAATCTCGGCCTCATCATCAGCGGCAAGGTCGGCGGCAGTGTCATAAGGAATCTCGGAGGCGTTGGCGGTGGAGCTGCTGGCAACAGCGGCATCGGGCGATGTTGGCGAGGCAAGCGAGGCGTTCTCGGTCGATGAGCCCCGGCGGTTGTGAATCTTCTTGCGGCCCTTCTTGATGGCGCGCTTGATGCGCTTGGCAGTTCCCGTGGATGCGTCCGAGTCAGTGTCAGAGTCGGATGAAGAAGACGACGACGACGACGAGCCGTCGGACTCGTTCCAGTAGCTTGCGGCGGGGCCAGGACGCGACTCGCGCTCGACAACCTCACGCGGCGTCGACTCATACATGTACGAGTGCGAGTTGAGCTGGAACACAAGGTACAGGAGGTAGACGAGCAGCAAGATAACACTGGTGCCGCGGCTGACCTCGAGCACCTTGGTGTCGGCATCCGTGGTGCTAGTGAAAGAAGCGTGGAAGGCCGTGGGTAGCAGCAGACTGCTGACACTCAGACTCAACAAACACGCGCTCATCTGGGTCACGGTACTGTTGTAGATTTGCTCACGGTAGCGCAGACCACCGAAGAAGAAGCACATGCCGAGAATCAGCAGCAGGTTGGACAGGATGGAGCCGACCAGTGAGGCCTGCACAATCTCAATCTCGTCCTTCACCAGAGCAATAATAAAGATAATCAGTTCGACAGCGTTACCAAAAGTGACGTTCATCAGCGCGCCGACGGTGTCACCAAGACGGCTGGCAACGCTCTCAGTGGCGTGGCTCAGCAGACCAGCAAGGGGGATGATGGCAATGGCGTTCATGGCAAATACAATGCCGGCGGACAGCTTGGCGAAATGGGCAGCAATGCCGACGGGCACAAAGACGAGCAGCACATTGATGTAGCTGGATAGCAGAATATCCTTGACGGTCGTGAAGAAGCGAGTGGCGACGCCTGGTTTTGTTTTGGTAGCTGTTACAGGGAGGTCGGTCTTTTCGGTCTCCGAGTTGGACGAGGTGGCGGCGGCAGGCGCTGTGCCATTGGCAGCCTCGCCATCGTGGCCTATGACGCCGAGCTGGACATTCTGGCCGTTTTGAGTTTGCGAGTTGACGGTGCTGAGCTGACCGGTGCGGGTGCGCGCGACAAGGGGTGCCGGGCCGTGAGCTTTTTGGGCTGCCCAATGACGGATGCGGTCTGCTTTGTTAGTGATGTCGCGATGATGATGGCGATGTTTACAGAATAAACGCAAGACTTACGCATTCTAGGGTAAAAAGGATGCCGAGACGCGTCTGATCTTGGCGATGTTGCTGTCAAAGTCGTGATGATGAGCCAAGAAAGCTTAATGGCGAGATGGTGTCGAGAACAACGATTCAAGAGGTCAAGTCAGAGGAGACGAGAAGGACAAGAGATCGGCAAAGATTGGCAAACGCAAAGTACACAAATTCCGGTCAAAACAAAGAGCCTCTGGTCCTATTTATTACTACATTCTTGCTTGTGCTGGTGATGCTCATTGTCTTGGCGTTGCGCTAAACTTGGCAAATTTTTGTTTAATTTGTTCCTGTAGAATAAATGTAAAAATAGGTACAGTTATCGAAATCATAGCCCAAAGAAGGAAGAACGAGCGAATCGACAGAGCAAGTCCACGATCGCGACTGCCTGCTAGGGCTGAAGACGTGTTACAGCGTATCCAGACTCAGTTACTCAGTACAATGACGACACAGTGCATACACTGAGTAGACATTCAAACTACACCCGCCAAGCCGCTAGCACGACAGCTGCGCCATGGCGAATGGACGACAGCGTTTTACAATGGAGCTAGGTAGTCTGCACTCTATCGGCAGGAAGAATGGATTCAAATAAGATGAATTGCGCGTCGCTGCAGGGAATATGCTGACAGTGGGAATAATTAGCACAGGAGATAGTGGGTAGATGCGCGTGTGACTGCGACTGTGACTCTTGACATTTTAGTGGGAATGATTAGTGAAGAGGCGACATGCGCAGCAGGGAGGCCGCTGTGCAAGGCGCTGTAATACAAGTACGCTATGACGATTAGGCCGTGTGGATAATACACGCACTGTATTGCACTGAGAGACATTCCGGCCAAACTGCTCCGGCAGTGTTCATCCGCTGTACATAGGCCAAGACATTGCTCAGAGGATGTAAAATATCATCATGTACAGACGAAGACAGGTAGAAACCATTTTAAGTGTTATCTAGATAATGGTCTTGTATGCTATTGTTTGACGTTCTCAGATGTCATCCGTACGAAATAATAACAACCGTAGCCCTGAGATCAATGTCTAATCGTTACAAGGAAAGAACCAGAGATAGCCATACTAACAGGACTAGGAAGGAAGTCGATCCACGTTTACTGCAACTCATCCGACACCCAACCCTCGAGCCTCAAGCCACGACGACAGGCAGGCGAATTTACGTGAAAGGCAGACTGTACATAGTTCCACTCGCAATTTTAACATCTGACGTCGGGTATACCGATGGCCGAGGCTGAGAGAGGACGTCGTGTGTATCTTGGTAAATCCTATTAGGAATTGGGAAAAAGACCCTGGCAGTGAGAGGTGAGCTCGATGAGGTACAGAGAAGAGTAACCAAAACTACTGACGAGACACCAAGACACACAATCTATGTAGACCACGGCGGGACGAGGCGCGATCAACCGATAGACTCAATGCAATCAAAGCTCAATGACTTCATTCCACATGTTCCTGAAACTTAGATATGTGGGTCACCCGAAAGTCGTCTATTTTCTTATCGATAACACTATTGATAAGAGCTGATAACGACCGATAAGCATTTGATAAGAAAAAAAGTCATCAAGCCCCTCTACACATAGCAGAGGCTGCACCACAAGTAGTGATATCTGTTTGAATTTATTCAAACACAAACAAACCAACACTCACAATGGCCACACAACTCCCCCCACCACCGAAGCGGCAGCGCCGCGAGGAGATTGCACGGACACAGGTTCAGCAGGATGTCAACGCCCTGCTGCCGCCAGACCACGGCTCCTTCAAGGCCCGGTTCGTCGACGCCGATGGCCAGCAGATGGCCGATGTGATCGAGGTGCCGATTGCCGACGCCTCGGAGAAGAACGTGTCGCTACTGCTCAACACCCTTCTCGGCCGCGACCAAGAAGACTTCCTGCCCTACCGCTTCCGCATCCACATCCCCAGCGACAACAATGACGACGAAAAAGCACCAATCATTGTGGACCAGTACCCCTCCGACCTCTACGCCCTGTTGCGCAGCCACGGCATCGAGAACCCCTTTGAGACCACCTTGACTCTTGCCGCCGAGCCGCAGGCCGTGTTCCGCGTCCAGAGCGTGACACGCCCCGCACACCGCATTCCCGGCCACGGTCAGCCAATTTTGGCCGTCTCATTTAGCCCTGCACAAAGCCGCCTGCTGGCCACCGGCAGTGGTGACAGCACTGCGCGCATCTGGGACACGGAGACGGGCACACCCAAGTTCACTCTGAAGAAGCACCGCGGCTGGGTGCTGGCGGTGGCGTGGTCGCCCGATGGATCGCGGCTGGCATCGTGCAGCATGGACGGCACCGTGATTGTGTGGGACCCTGCGACGGGCGAGATGATTGGAAAGGAGCTGACGGGCCACGCCAAGCCCGTGTTGGCGCTTGCGTGGGAGCCGTACCACCTGATGGAGGACGGCATCATGCAGCTCGCCAGTGCCAGTAAAGACGGCACGGTGCGTGTCTGGTCTGCCAACACGGGCCGCGTGCAGCATGTGCTGTCGGGCCACAAGGGCAATGTGAGCTGTGTGAAGTGGGGCGGCACTGGCCTGATCTACACGGCCTCGCACGACAAGACGGTGCGCGTCTGGGACGCGCGCAAGGGCACGCTTGTGCACGAGCTCAAGGCACACGCGCACTGGGTGAACCACCTGGCGCTGTCGACGGACTTTGTGCTGCGCACGGGCTACTACGACCACACGGGCATTGTGCCGGCGACGGACGAGGAGAAGAAGCAAAAGGCGAAGGAGCGTTTTGAGAAGGCGGCCACGATTGGCGGCAAGCTGCGCGAGCGGCTGGTGTCGGCGTCGGACGACTTTACCATGTACCTGTGGGACCCGATGCACAAGGGCAACAAGCACGTCACGCGCATGGTGGGCCACCAAAAGGCCATTAACCACGTCTCGTTCTCGCCCGACGGCCTGTTTGTGGCCAGCGCCGGTTGGGACAACCACACCAAGATCTGGCGCTCGCACGACGGCAGCTTTGCCAGCACGCTGCGGGGCCACGTGGCGCCGGTGTACCAGTGCGCGTGGTCGGCGGACTCGCGGCTGCTGGTGACGGCGAGCAAGGACGCGACGCTCAAGGTGTGGAATGTGCGGGCGGGTAAGATGGCGTCGGACCTGCCGCACCACGAGGACGAGGTGTATGCGGTGGACTGGAGCGCGGACGGCCAGCGTGTCGCCAGCGGCGGCAAAGACAAGGCCGTGCGCCTGTGGCGCAACTAGAAGTAGATCCAGAATGGGTCTGCGACTACGTTTTACAGCGTGGTGGAGATAGAAAAAGCATGCAAGTCTTTTAGCGACTAGGCGTTGGTTGTTTACTTTACGTTTTCATTGCAATTTGGATTTTTTTACTCGATGTTGTAAGCGATTCTTGACATCCCTGATACTACTGAATGTTTCCTTGATGCTGTGCTTTGTGCAGCTGTGCTTGCATCACCAGTGACATCGCATTATTGCATATAGCATGCATATCCCTCGGAGAGTCAGCATTAAAACCCGAATCAGCCGACTGTCAGACAGTCGTCGTTCCCCGCAGAAAAGCAGTAGATTGGCAAAGCAAAAGCAGCAAAGTGACAGCTCATCCTTGGGGTAAGTGCGGAGGATAGGGACCTGTGCATCTCCAAGTCGTATCATAGTCACAACTTGCAACAGTGACTGTCTTTCGGCAGATCGTGTTGTGCAGGCGATGCGGCAGGGAGCGTTCACTGGCTGGGAAGAATAGAAGGTCGAGCCAAGCAGAGACGGCGCACAAGGATGAAGGGAAGGACAGAGTGATGGGGGACAGCAAAAGGGTAAATATGAGGGTGTGCAGACCACGCCACTTGTCTCACGATGTCGAGGAGACAACAGTCAGAAAGGAGAAAGCCGAGAGTGAACTCCCTCCCTCGCCCTCTACTTTCATTTACCCGTCTTTCCGCTTCCTCCGTCTTTCTCCAAATCCTGTCGTGCTATTATCTCTTCCCCCTTCATGGTTGCATTCGGGCAGATGCATATCCATGTGAGATACGCCCCGGTAGTGCGGTAGGTATCAGTGTTATTGAAGAAAAAAAAACTTGGGTGATCTTTTAATCATATAATTCCACTGCGCCTTTTCCGTCACAAATATGCAATGCCATGCATGCGGCAGCATCCAACGTCTGTGCATGCAGCCATTATTGAATAATTGTCAAGCAGGAGTTTTAGCCGGCTGTCACTGGTGCGTTTTTTCCCAATTATTTCTATTCTGTTCGTTGCTTCTGCGGCCCGATCCCTGGACTAGCTCTTCAAAACGCCTTTTGGATCTTTTTGGACTTCTTCGGACTTTGAGGTAAAATTGTTGTATCAAGATAGATGAACGTGCTTTGACAAGACGTGATACATTTCTATCGAGTAACATACTCGGGAGTTACCGGGTCTGAGCCGTGTCCGATTTCGAAGCAGTCCGTGTTGACGGGATAAAGAGGTTGGCAAGTAAAGGGCGTAACGAACGAGCGAACCAAAGAAAGACGTGAAGAAAAAGAAGTTCTGAACAAATGAAACGCGTTCAAAAAATAGGGCCGGAACGGCTGGAGAAGCATCTTTTTTTTCTTTTTCTTCAAATACATCTCATACGGTGCCATTCACATGCAGGATTTGTTGTATTGGGCATCATTGGTTCGCCTAGAAATGACATTTGTTTCGTGGTCTCGTTTTCTCTCTCGTTCTCGAAATTTCTCGACTTTGATATCCCGGGGACCCCATTACCCGTCCTCCCCTGTTCGGCCCGCGATTCTCTTAGTTCTAATATTTTCTTTTGGGCTTCTCTCACATTATCCAATCTTCTACCTCGCTTGTGTTTTTTCTAGCTTTCCCGGTCCTCTTTTTACATTTTCATATTCCATATTCCGTACTCTTCTCTTTTCACACGCTGATTCTCTTAGCTACCCCTCGCTGCGACCTTCCCCTCGTCCCAACACCCTCAGCTTTTCAACTTATTTTTATATCTTCTGCGTTTTATTCTAATCTGCCACTTGCGACGAACTCCTTCCCGCCTACAAGTAATGCCACGAGGCCATGGCCGGCGATTTTACTGGTCAGTCGAGCCGCTTCTACATCCTAATTATTTGTGTATTCGTTCTTGTTCGTTGGCAGAGGATCACGGCACGGCGAGAACCTGCCGCTGTGACGAGTTGATAATGGGTTTAGTACAAAACTGATGCACAATAATACAGCCGAGCACTTGAAATGTTGAATTATGACAGCGCCAAGCTGTGCTCTTACCCGGTGGTCTTGCGGATAGCGATCGGACATATTTCAAGAGACATGGCCGAAAATACTCAGTAATAACATGGAGCAAATTAGCAGCACTGCTATAGCTCCGAATCGCCTGAATCATATGAATCATATGAAGCAAATCAGCTAGCATACCGCGCCGACGGCGTACATGAATATATTTTTCCTGGCCACGGCATCGGCACGTATGACGAGCTTGTGGATTCAGTATTGGAGGAACATATCACGTTCGTGCATTTGCATTCGCATTTGCATGTGCTTATCAGTATTCATATTGCGAATTGGAACATGCTTGCCTTCCTCCAAAGCGACTGCAACATCCAACCGCCCGTCGATCTCATGACGACGGCATTTCCTATTTCTGATTATTTTGTGATAATTTCACACACAAAAGACAGGTCAGCTTCTGTGCTTTCCGTTATTCTTCCCGTCTCGAGTCTCTTGGGGTCTGGACCGTTGGCATGTTCCATTGTCGGTTCCGTTGTCAGTTCCTCGCGTTGCCAGCCCAGCCACCAGATACCATTTTCAAGGAGCCGCTCACAGCTCGTCTTTTACTCCTCATTCCCACCACCTACACTGCGGGGTTTGGGGTAGCTCGTCTAGCTGGTCTAGCTGGGACAGGAGGTTCAAATCAGAACGAGGTAGACGTTCATCGCCAAAGAAACGGCATACGTAAAGGCTTTCGCCCCGGACCAAATCGTCCTTTGACAGCGATTCCTGGCTCTCTCACCTTGCACCTCTCACGTCATGTCGCTCGTATCGCAATGCTTAACTTGCATCGAGTCTTTATCTTATATTGGCAAGCTAACAGCTACGTATCTCAGTTAATATCCCGTAGCTTCACCTCCGCATTTGTAGTTGCTCTTCCGTTTCGTTAGCTTTCGTAATTAGCTGATCTGAAGATATAACGTCATCCCCCGTCGTCTCACTCCTTCTTACTTAGTAAACCGTGTGGCTGCCTCGCGGCCGTACAGGAAGTACCGTCTAAGCGCTGCCCCAGTCTCTGATGACCGGCCAGCTCGGTTTTCATCCCAGCATTAGTCCTTTTGCTCGCCACCGGTTGACCTCCACACCTGCTGATACTAAATATTAATTTATAGGATACATCAGTCAATTGTGATTTTGATCAGGTGGAAAACATCAGAGGGAAAAATTGCTTTGTTCTGTAGATGGTGATTGAAGGAAGGCGCGACTGTTAGCTGAAACGGTGCTCAAACGGAAACATTGGCATTATGAAAGATATAAACGGGAATGGACGAGTACTTCGTAAAATATAAAAACGGCGAAGCGGGAAATCGAAAATTCAAAAACAGCCCAAAGCAAAAACGGCTGAAACATGCACGGCCGCCTTTGTTTTACGTGTAAAGAGGTTGGGAGCATGCTGTCAGCAGCCAAGACAATTCAGAACCAAGACATTTGAATATGTGAATCAATTCAAAGAGGGGAGCAAAAGGCAGAAGAAAGGAGAGAACAAAATAAAATATAAACGAAGAAATAAACTCAAAGAAAGGAGAAAACATGATCTCCTTGTCAAATCCATCCATGTAAGGAAGGGGCGACGAGAGGCGGGAAAGTGCGGACTAAAACGGGATGAGAGTGATATACAGCTCCAGCACGTCGCGCAGTGAACAGTGCAGGCAGGAGCATCCCTTTCTGGGTTCCCTGCGTCCTACGAAGTACTGATATTGTAATTTAATTCCCTATTTAACATGCGATTCTTTCTTTCTCTTATTTGCCCTGTTATTTGCCCATCGTTCCTTCTATTCCCCTGACACCCCCTTCCCGTTCCCTCCTTCCTCCTTGCGCAAGCAATAGCCTCGTCCCACCTTCCGTTTTGCTGTTTTGCTGGATTTTCTTTTAAGTTGTCCGATCTGTTTCCTCTTTTGATATATAAACTTTTTATTTTATCGGTATTTTATATATTACTTCTATTCTCCGTCAGATTTATTTTCTTTCTCGTTTTCCCTCTCCTTCCTCTCAACATACCGCGCACTTCTTTACGCTGCAACTAAAATCATATAAATCGAATCAATCCTCTCTCATGACGACAGAACCGTTAGTCGACAGATCCCCTATTGAACACTAGCTTGGTCTGCTGGTCTCTTAATCGGAACCTAAAACAACTAAAACAACCAAATTGCTACCTTTTACCACCTGGAACCTGAGCCCCGATTTCGAGAAATTTCTCCATCGCTCCTTCCCTGTTCCGTCCTCGAGACAGTTCCCTTCTTGTTTTTCTGGATTTTCTGTCCTACCTGCATCGCTCCTTCTATTTCTAGTTCTCTCCTCCCCATTCTCGTTTCTCCAGCCTGACATTTTACTTCGTAGATATCTCTCGAATCTTCGTCGTCCCTTCCCTCACATTCTATTTCCATCATACCTCCTCGTCCTAAACTGCATTCTCGCTCCCCTCCCCAGCGAGCTCGTTCCTCCGTTCGCCCAGCATCCTTCAGGCATCCTACCCCATGCTCTGGTGCATCCACTGCGCCCCGATCCACTACTTCTGCATATCTCCCTCTCGGCGCCTTCTTTCCCTCTTTCCCGCGATCATCCGCGACCTGATCTAGGAGACAGCAACTAGAAACGGCAGAGAAACGACTAAAAACGGCTAACGAACGAAGCTAACAAAAAGTCTGAAAAGTACTCCAGTTTAAGAAAACGAAAGGAAAAAGCGAAAGAAATTCAAACAAGATCAAGAAAAAGAAAAGAAAGAAGAAAACAAAATCGACTCTGTTTTTACATTTATTTTCCCATTAAAAGATTTCGGCCTCCCACGTTCCTTCCCTCGTTCTCCAATTCGAGCTTCCATCGTCAATTTACGGTCGCTCTTTCCACATTCTACTTCTACTTTCCCTTCCTTCCTTCGCCTATTCGCCTTTTGCCCTTTCTTTCTCTGTCATCTATCTTCCTTCTCAATCTTCAGCCTTCCTCTATTCCCCCTTTATCTTCTTCACATTCTCAGACATTCGCCATGACTGTCTTCATAGCATCACTGTAAGTTTTTCGCACCTCTAGCCCTGTCTGTCGTCTCCCACACAGTCTCGTTAGCATTAGCCTATCTATGCACGACATCGCTGCAGCAAATCTGTAAAGTTTCTGTTACACTGACGTCATGTCGTCAAAATTTGCACCCCATTGCCCTCAATCGCCATCCCTATTATCTTGATACCTTGAGCCTCAAAACCCGACAGTAAAAGGACCGTCATCTAACTGACACTACCAACAGATTCTTACCAAAGACGGTCCATTTTGACCTGCCTGGCACGCCGCCGCTAGTCGGCCAGGGCAGCATCATCCCAAAAGACAAAAAGTCAAAAAAGTCGCGAACAAAGTCAACTGCAGCAACCGAAGAAGCGCCCAGTCTATTTAAGCGTCAGGACGATATCACCCCTCCCGACACGCCCATTGAAGACCCGATCACCGACCCTTTTGCCAACGAAGACGGTATTCGAATTGGCAGCCTGCCTACCGTTTCCAGTCTCAACACCCAGCCCCTCGGCACAAAAGCCGCTCCCGCCGACCGTGGCTCGCCTACATGGGGTGCCCGCCGCGACCAGCCCAAATCCCGCGTCAGCTCGCCTCCGCCTGTTCTGCTTGACGACGACGAACACGTTAACGACAAGGCCAAGGAGCTGCACCGCCAGGGAATCACACAGCCCCGCTCAAGTCTGCGCAGCGAAAGCCACGACCGTGTCTTTAACTCGGCACACTGGCGCATCGCAAGTGCCGACCAGGGCAATGGTGGCCTTCGCAATGCCGCCGAGGCTGCCTCGCGCGAGGGCAAATTAGGCGACTACACATGGGTCGGCACCCTCGGAATGCCCACCGACGCTCTCGAGAAACAGCAAAAAGACGATATCAACGATCGACTGGCCTCTGAACACGACATGCTTACTGTCTGGTGCTCCGACAAGGACTTTGACGGCCACTATGTGCATTTCTGCAAGCAGATCCTGTGGCCCGTCTTCCACTACCAGATCCCCGACAACCCGCGCAGCAAAGCGTACGAGGACCACTCGTGGAAGTACTACGAAAACGTCAACCAGGCGTTTGCCGACATGATTGTGAAGAACTGGAAGCGCGGCGATGTTATCTGGGTCCACGACTACCACTTGCTACTTGTTCCCGGCATGATCCGGAAGAAGTTGCCCGAGGCCAAGATTGGTTTCTTTCTGCATGTGGCATTCCCGTCCAGTGAGATTTTCCGGTGCCTTGCGCGCCGCACTGAGCTTTTGGACGGCATGCTAGGTGCGAACTTAGTCGGCTTCCAGATCCACGAGTACACCCGCCATTTCCTGCAGACTGTAACTCGGCTGCTCTACGCCGAAGCTACCATTGAAGGTATCCAGCTCGAGGACCGCTTTATCGATGTTGTCAACATGCCGATTGGAATTGACCCGGTTGCTCTCGACGAGCACCGTGAAGAGGAGGAGGTGATGAGCTGGTTGGACATTCTGCGGGACAAGTACGAGGGCAAGAAGCTGATTGTGGCGCGCGATAAGTTGGACCATATCCGCGGTGTTCGCCAGAAGCTGTTGTCCTACGAGCTGTTTCTCAACCTTAACCCAGAATGGCGTGGCAAGGTCGTGCTTATCCAGGTGGCACTGTCAACGAGCGACCGGAACGAGCTGGACGCTACTGTGTCGGACATTGTGACGCGTGTCAACTCGTCGTGGGCCAATCTGGCATACCAACCGGTGGTGTACCTCAAGCAGGATATTGACTACGCGCAGTATCTTGCCCTGTTGACAGACGCCGACGCTCTCATGATCACCAGCCAGCGCGAGGGCATGAATCTGACGTCGCACGAGTATGTGTTCTGCCAGGACGGCAAGCATTTTGAGAAGAAGCACGGCAGTCTTATTCTCTCAGAGTTTACCGGCACGTCTGAGCTGTTTGAAGGTGCCGATCTGGCGGTGAACCCCTGGGACTACCGTGCATGCGCCGACGCCATCAAGAAGGCCCTTGAGATGCAGCCGGAGGAGAGAGACGCGCGCTGGTCCAAGCTGTACAAGGCCGTGCGGCACCACACAGGCTCTCATTGGTTCTCGGAGTTCCTGTCGCGCCTTGATCGCGTCTATGACGAGCAGCACCGCCGTGATCAGACGTTTGTGCCACGGCTTTCTGTGAACACACTGATGTCGCAGTACCGCCGCACCAAGCGCCGCTTGTTTATTCTCGACTACGAGGGTACGCTTGTGAGCTGGGGACCTGTCAACAAGATCATCCCCGTGAGCCCGCAGCGCACGCTTGACGTTCTGAGGGACCTGGTTTTGGATGAGCGCAATACGGTGTACGTGATGTCAGGCCGCAGCGAGAAGGAGCTGGACCGCCTGTTCAAGCAGGTTCCCAACATTGGCCTTATTGCGGAAAATGGCTGCTTCCTCAAGCACGCAACCACCGGCTCGAACACGAACCAGTGGATCGAGATGGCGGACCCTGAGCAGATCCGCACGTGGAAGGAGAGCGTGAAGCAGCTGCTGTGTTATTACCAGGAGCGGACGCCGGGTGCGGAAATTGAGGATCGTCGGTGCTCCTTGATTTTCCACTACAAGTCGGCCGAGGACTACGAGTCGGCATCGCGGTTGGCGGCCGAGTGCGCGGCACACATCAACGACGCATGCGAGGAGCAGCGCGTGCATGCCATTCCACTGGAGGGGTCGATTCTGATTGAGCCGGTCGACTGGACTAAGAGCACGGCGGCCCAGCGCATCTTCCAGAGCTTGACGGCGCCAGAAAACCCTGAGAACACCGAAGCTCCCGATGCAACACCGCTCGACTTCCTCATGGTTGTTGGTGACGGTCGCGACGACGACAAGGTGTTCAAGTGGGCTAACCAGCTGGGTGACGCCAACATTGTGCGCGAGGTGGTAACTGTGAGCCTGGGCAGTCGCAGCACGGAGGCGGCGGCGACGCTGACGCAGGGCGTGAGTGGCGTGCATGTGACGCTGCAGAAGCTGGCCAATGCTTAGGTTTCTATTTTCTTTTCTTTCTTTTGTGTTTTTTGTTTTGTAATGTTTCATGGACACGGACACCTTGGCTAGCGACGGATATTATGACAGCATGTTTTCTTTTTTCTTTTTTTCTTTCTCTTCTCTTTTCTTCTTCTTTCTTATTATTTTCTTCTTTTTTCGTTATCTTACTACATCTCACCTCATATACAGGGCTCAGCCAATCCAGCAATGGGCACTCATCTCTTTTATTAGAATAAAACATACATCTTGCTATCTACTGTTTGAATGGAATAACCTTACTCGGCGATGTTTATGTTTCTACCATGTCAGCTGGATATGCAGCCGGCGTTTGGCTCGGTAGTGTCGGGCGTCTCCACCCACCACTGACTGCTTTGTATTGGGCGTTCTGTATTCCCCGCGATCGGAGATGGGCCCCTCTCCCCATGCCTTTGCAAAAGCGAGAGAAGAGAAAATTGACTTTCCTTTTCGAAGCTATTGTCTGCGACGTATTGTGCTATTGCGCATTGGGTTTGGCTGACTTTTGACACATGCTATTGGCAGCTTTGCCAGGCCACAGCTATCCCTCAACCCAATCGCAGTTCCGCCCATTGGGTTTTGTTTTACTTTTTTCTGTTGATTTTTTCTTTTTTGATTTTCTTCATACCTTTGCATGTCTCTGCCGTCTGTCTCACCGACAAAATCAGGCCGCCATTTTCTTTCGGGTATTCATTGAAAATAGAAAAGAAAGAAACGAAAGACAAGTATAAATACTAAGAGTCGATAGTAAAGCAGTCAAATTCTAGGTTATTCTATT
This sequence comes from Ophiostoma piceae, assembly GCA_032248835.1. Taxonomy (NCBI): domain Eukaryota; kingdom Fungi; phylum Ascomycota; class Sordariomycetes; order Ophiostomatales; family Ophiostomataceae; genus Ophiostoma; species Ophiostoma piceae. Next base: position 1,944,853 of record CP135125.1, read on the forward strand.
TCCATTTCTACTGTTTCCACCACTCCCACACAGGCTATATCCTCCTCCCCAGACCTACTCAGTAGGCTCAGCTCGTCCACCTTCTCTTTTCTGATCTTCTTTTGATCACCCACTACCATCACCAACCACATCTCGACCTCACCCACCACCACCACCACACAATGGCTGCCTTCCCTCCTCCTCCCGTCGACACCATCGACTGGTCCAACGTCGGCTTCCGCGTCCGCGAGGTCAACGGCCATGTCGAGTCGCACTACTCCAAGTCCACCGGCAAGTGGTCGACCCCCGTCTTCGTCGCCGACCCCTACCTCCGCATCCACGGCATGGCCCCCGCCCTCAACTACGGCCAGCAGGCCTACGAGGGCCTCAAGGCCTTCCGCACCCCCGGCGACAAGGGCATCCAGGTCTTCCGCGCCGACCGCAACGCACTCCGCCTGCAGCACTCCGCCAACGTCATCTCTGTGCCGCCCGTGCCCCAGGACATCTTTGAGGCTGCCGTCCACGCCGCTGTCGCCCGCAACGCCGAGTTCGTGCCTCCCCACGCCACCGGCGCCGCCATGTACATCCGTCCCCAGGTTTTTGGCTCCAGCGCCCAGCTCGGCCTGAGCCCGCCCGAGGAGTACCTGTTTTGCGTCTACGTCCTGCCCACCGGCGTCTACCACGGCACCAACCCCGTCAAGGCCCTGATTCTCGAGGACTTTGATCGTGCCGCCCCCAACGGCACCGGCAACGCCAAGGTCGGCGGCAACTATGCGCCCGTGCTACGCCACAGCGAGAAGGCCTACCAGGCCGGCTACGGCATCACGCTGCACCTGGACAGCGCGCGCCACGAGGAGATTGACGAGTTCTCTACCAGTGGCTTCCTCGGCGTCAAGCAGGGCGCCTCCGAGGACGACATCACCATTGTGCACCCCGACAGCAAGTGCGTCATTGAGAGTGTCACGAGCGCCAGTGTGCAGGAGCTGGCCCGCAGCTTTGGCTGGAAGGTTGAGAAGCGCGCCATCAAGTACGAGGAGCTGCCGACGTTCAAGGAGGTGTTTGCCGCCGGCACGGCCGCCGCGCTGGTTCCCATCAAGTCCATTACGCGCACGCTGCCCGAGGGTAACGCGCAGTCACTGCGCAAGTCGCTGGCCTCGCTGCCGTCCAACGTGACCTTTTCCGGCGAGAACGAGACCATCACCTACATGCCCGAGTCGCAGACCGAGGCCGGCCCCATTGCGCAGCGCCTGCTGACGCAGCTGAAGGGCATCCAGCTGGGCAAGATCGAGGACACCTTTGGCTGGTGCTCTGCTGTGACGGCAGAGGATATTAACAAGGCCGAGGACGAGAAGAAGTAGATTTTCACTTTCAAAGAAAAACATTAGATGAAATAAAATATACAAGTCACGACACATAACTGATTCAAAGTGTTTACTAGCCAAGGAATGTAAGGGGAAAATATATGTAAAGTAAAAATAAATCAAAGTCAGGAGCAAAAAAAGAAAAAGAAAAGAAAAAAAGAAATTCTCCAGGGGGCGAATCGAACGCCCGACTCTCGGATATTATTGTTGTCCAATTACAGTCCGATGCCATAAACCAACTAGACCACCCGGAGTAGTTATTCTACTTCCCAAAGCGTGTATGCTGGTTAAATAGTCAGTAGACTAAGCTGTAACCTGTATGTTTCCTTCGCATTCTCCATCTCCTCTTTATCTCCATCCAATCTGTCTTGTAGTAGAACCATAACTTCAAACATTTATTTTATTTGCTGCATTTTACTAGATTAAAAGCCATGTTCACAATCAGTACAACAGACCAAGCTGCTATTGTAGTAATAGGCTGCAGCTCTGACGAGTGTAAGTCTTGGAATTACTGCAATAGGAAGGAGCATGTTGCACCTCGGCAACGTCCATAATATTTACAAACATTCAGGATACTTGTTGCTAGGTAACTCTGTCATGTACTATCAAGAAATCAGGCGTTATTCTTCTAGGACTACTTTTGCTTGCGTTTGCCATATGTACATCGTGGTAAGTTAGAGAGAGCCAGTATTCATAAGCTACCAATACCCGTGTTTGGTTGTCTCTCAGGTATAACGATCTAAGAGACAGAAGACAGTAGAATGTAGTAGTTATCATAGTTGAAAAATTATTAATAATATTGCCCGTTCATGGCTACTGTAATTATACAGATAATGCTACATGTAATTCAAAGTGATACAGTGGAGGAGACCGGCGGCTATGATCACGATCCAAAATCATCGGACGAGTTCAGTAACTGTGCAGTCACAGGCAGTCAATTTTGTAGAAAATGTGTACAACGTTTCAAGATTGCAATAGATGCTAAAAGTCTTTTTACCAGTTTCCATTCTGTGGCGCGATGCATACTCATGATCTCGTGGGCACGCTCCCTTTGAGAGTTTGGTGCATTCCGAGTTGCAATGGTGAGATGTTTCTTGATGTGTTTAGTATGTCTGTGAGGAAGAAAAATATGCACGCTTCATACTGCTATACACATTATATCCGGAATCTGTTGACCATATTAAACACCATGCAAGACCACCATTCATACAACGTTCATATCGGTCATCCATCACTGCTTATTGTACATGTCACGGGTTTTATCATATCAGGTTGGGTTTTGGTGGCCAGAGCCATAATGTGCGTGTTTGTTCGTTCCAACCTAATCCATAACTTTATCTCCATCTCCCTTGGTGTTCTCGATTCCATCCCAATATCTCTTGGTGTTAGCCCGATCAGGCTTCACCCATCGCAACGTCCTCATCTTCTCCCCTCTCAACCTCATCCTGGCGAACAGCCGTACGAAGCAGGTCGGCGATGTCCTCCGCGAGCTTCAGGCACTTCATTTGGTGGTTCTTTGCTGTGGCGTCTGCCACTAGCGAGAAGTTGTCAAAATTGCCCTGGCGGACTAGGCGTTGACGGCGGCGGAACTCCTTCTTGAATTTTTTGGCTTTGATGCCATCTGCAGTTTTCTGGGAAACCTGGTTTCCCTTGCGGATGATTCCGCTTGCATCGGACTGTTGATGATCCCGACGCAGTTGGGATCGCAGGGTTTTCATTTCCATTACCTGAGGGGGACTGTTCTCGTCGTCCTCGGCGGTCGTTTCAATCTCGTTAGCGACTTCGGTCGCGACCTCGGTCGCAACTTCCGTGCTCACGTCAGAGTTCTCAACAGGTTGCCGGCTGATGTTCTCGGGCTGGGCGGCGTCATCTCTCACAGACATGTAAAATGCTGTATCAATGGGAATAATAACATTATCGCCGGGCGAGCCATTCTAAAGCGCATCACCGTTCGAGTCTGTACAGTTAGCAACAGAGGTCATATGAATGCAAGTTCAACGGTGCAGGGATGAGAGACTTACCTCTGTCACCATCCGCCATGTTGATAGATTTAGTCCGATAAAGTTGCTTGTGGGTATAATGATCTTTTCGGATTGCTGTGTGTAATGTTTAGTATGTAGAGGGGAAAACTTTCGAGGCTCAGAGTGAGGGGGGAGACCGATATTTATAGTCCTCTGGAGATGCCCCAAAAGGTACAAAACGCTTCCCAAGGCTATGGCGGCTGCATTCACTAAAGACGCACGTTTGCCGATGCAAGGCAGCAAAACATGGTAGAAGAAAAACAAATTGCAAAATATACAAAAGCAGACGGCTTGAGTGAATGTGTGAGAGCACATCCGGCCAATAGAAGGCCTCCGTCAGGTCGGAACGGCAGAGGCAGAGTTCCGGAGTGCCTGGAGGGATGTAGGTACGATGGTACATCTGACTAGCGAGGCCTTTCAGTAAGGCCAGGCTGTGAAAAGCTTCCAAGGTAAGTAAATAAGAAGGCCTAATCCACCAATGAGATGCTCTAGCGAAGCCAGAGCTTATGAAACTCAAAGACCTGTGATGTCAGAGCTTGCTGCCATTGGAGGGCGGTAGTAAATAGAGCGAGTCGAGAATATATAGAGAAGCTGAATTGACATCAATTCAGTGATGTCATGCAGACGATAAGTAAATAAGAGAGCTTGGATCACCAATGAGATGCTTGAGCGAAACGAGAGGCCATAGGGTTCAGAGACCTGTGGGTTCAAGCCCCCACTGGCAACGGAGGACGCAAGCGACTGCAGGAGAGCGAGAGACGAATATATGTAGTAAAGTCAAGTCGACAGCCGCGCTGTGATGTCATGCTGTAATGTAATGTGGTGACGTGTGAGCAGTGAGTCCCTTCTGTCGCTTGTGTGGGCAGCCGTGAGGGAATAGTGAGGATGAATGATGCAAGTGGTGATTCATGATACTGGATCATGTTCAGGATATTGTCGGTAGAGCCTGCGCAGGCAGCAGTAGAAGTACATGTACACATAAGTGAATGAGATCTCATGAAAATGAGAAGCGAGTAGACACCGCAGACTCAGAAATGTGAAATGCAAAAGTAGCGAGAAAGTGTGCTTTTGATGCATGGTATGCTATGATGATAAAACTTGAAATTTAACGAAAACAAACCCCGACAGATCACGACCGTTGCGCCAGCACATCGTGAACAACCTTTTGTGTTGCTGCGACTATCAGCGCATGCTCCTCGCCGTGGATGCGCTGCTCGAGGCCATGCAGGTCCTCGCCAGCGCGACACTTGATCTCACGTGTCATGATGGGCTCGCCGCGGTCGACAACATCGATAACAAAGTGCACCATGATTCCAGTAGTGTCATTTTCCAAACGTCCTGCCTGGAAGTCATCAAACGCCCGTCCAATTGCATTTGCACCGTCGTATTTTCCTGGTCAGTCAGTAAAACAAGTCTCTCAATTCAATGTGAATACAACAAGAAAAGGACTCACCCGGCAGAGCGGGATGCAGGTTAATGACCTTGATGCCTGCAGCCTCCAGAGGGTCAAGGAAGGCCTTGGTGAAGACGTGCATCCATCCAGCGAGCACGATCAGGTCCGGCTTGTCTGCGTTGGCGAGAATCTTGGCGGACAGGGCGGCATCGTACTTTTCACGTCCGGCCTGCAGCTTGGCGGCATCCTTCTCTCCCTTCTCCAGGAAGCCATGGGAGACCATGTTGTAGTACTCCCAGGGGATGCCAGCATTGTCTGCGCGCTGTGTGGCGTAGGCCTGACCGCGGTTGACGTACAGCCGCGTGATGCGGGCGTCGGTGATGGCGCCGGAAGCAATGCCGTCGACAAGGGCCTGGAAGTTGGACCCATTGCCACTGGCCATAACAGTGATTTTGCAGACCATTTTAATTATGTGATGAATATGGTTAATAAGTGAAAGAATAAAGATTGATCAGCAAATCTCATACATGAACGAGTTGCAGTGAACATGAGATGTCGTTGAACTCCAAAATTTCGATAATAGTGGGGCTGCCGTGACAAGGCTAGACAGGGCTGGAGGGGAAAGTCTCGAGAAAGGTACATGTACTTGTTGGGTGTGTGGGGTTTAGTGTGGCACTTTGTAGTGGATACAAGCATGAGAAGTAAGCGCGGTACCGAGCCGCGCCGCTTAATTGCGTGTGACAGCATGTACCCAAACTTCAGTCCACAACAGTCACCATCAACGACACTCCATCGTTCAAGATGT
>CP135125.1:1950511-2048607 GCA_032248835.1 Ophiostoma piceae
TTTTTTTTTTTTTTTTTTTTTTTTTTTTTTCTTTTTTTAAAAAGCATCATGAGCCACTGCTTTTCAAACTGACTGCGGGTGTTTCCATTTGATTCGTTTGCACATTGATTTGATTTTGATCTATTTTCCTCATCAACTACTCTGCTCAAGAATATTATCAAGACTTCAACAATAAGATAACATTTCGACAGACAATTTTGTCAAATACATTAACTATTTTTTGTCTGCATAATAAGTTATATGAAAATCGAATCCAGATGATCTACACAGCTGCTCTGTACATATCAGTTGGACTGATACACTGAACATAATAGTAAATTCGAAACATCTCGGAAGCTTAACTGATTGTTGGATTTCGGTCTTATGCTCCCGCCCATGATGATCGCCACATCGACAAAGTTGACTGCTACGCAAGGCAACCTATGCTTCGTGCCAATCAAGCAATGCAGATGAGTAGGACAAGATCATCTCGTAGCTGCTTGTGCGCTGCATTGCATTTACAGATGACCGTAGCTAGAAGCTCATGCTCCAGAATCAAAAGATTAGATGTTACTCACGTGGTTAAGTTACCACCCCACATGTATCACAACTTCAACGTCAATAGGAGCTATGGAAACACGCAAACACATGATAGCAGGTTGAGTGAGCAGCTCTGCAGTAGGTTGACGAGCTGCTGCACTTTGATACAGAGCACAAAAACAGTGAATACTGAGATATGTCACCCGCCAATCACAGCTGTTGTCGGTTCATGCGTTGGAGCGACAGATCTCAGGCCGACGCCCTTCTATGTCATCTCGACTGTCATGCCTCGCCATTGTCGTCATAGAAAATAGCCAGTGACTGTCGGAACATCATGCTTGGCAGTTTATGCTAATGACAACTCACTATTGAGTCACGACTGTGATCTGGCATCATCTATTGAACTAACAGCAACAGCTCACCGTGACTATGCAACCTGTATTCGACCTGACAACTGATACTCATCACTACCGTCTCACCAGAGAGGCAGCACCAAGTCAACAGTGAAAGCCTGCGGAACTATCACAGATGATCTCATCGGAGGACGGATGTCTATAAAGACGCATGAGTTCCATTATCTCTTCCACGTACAACCCGCTCCTCGTCAACTACAGCTGCATCAAATATACACTTCGCAAGCCTTCGCCAAAGTAATGCATGGCCACTGCTATTACAATATGCTGTGATAATAGCTGAACAGCAATGTGTTCACTTCGCCAAAAGTCTTTGTTGTAATCTACGCACCGATTGCAACCCTCCCATCAAACTTCGTCCACGGCCGCATTCATGACCACGCGCTTCCATTGGCTTCTAGAAAGTAGTGACGCATCTATTGACGAAAAGACGCGAGAAGGAAAGCGCGAATGTACGCGCGACGAGGGCGTGTTCCGTGAGTTGCCTATTCGACACATCCATAACAACCCACAAATGCCCATCGCTCCTTCCGTTTCTGACAACATCCTGCCTCTGTATTCACTGCACTTGCTACTGATTTGCTACTGATTCTGGACACCCTCTGCCCTCAGGCTCGGGTATAAATATATGGCCTGCCCCCCTCCACAGCCCAAAACTTTTCTCTTCTCTCTCTCTCTCTTTTTACCCTCAACAACCGCTTTTTCGCACTTCCTCTCACACCCTTTTACAGTGCACTCATCAACCACAATCTGGACAATCTCAACAACCCAAATCTACGATGGCAATGCTTCCACTACTATATCCTTTCATGTTTCCGGTTGAACCGTACATGGCTGCCCCGGCCGTAAGCTACGAGGTGTCCCAAACCTACCGTAGCAGTGTCATGAGCTCAGCGCGTGCTGAAGTCACGAGTGAGCACCAACTCAAGAAGTTGGACGCTTCCGATGAACCCGGAAGTGGACGCAAGCTGGCGATCAAGAACTTTTTCCGCCGCGGCATCAAGAACATTGCCGCTCGCATTCGCTCCAACAAGAAGGCCTCTAAGCCGTGGAAGGGCAAGCAACCGGCCGTTGCCGAGCCCAGCGTTGAAGATTCAGAGGATGATTCTCCATCTCACGTCGACAACGTCATTGAGGTGGCTGAAAGCATCTACAGCAACGTGACCGAGAGCGTTCCCGCAAGCATCTATAACAGCAACGCCGCTTCCACCGACTCTGACCCCAACGAGTCTGTGCTCTCCACGGGATCCCCTTTTGCCCTCTAGTTCATGGCTCAGGAGTCTCTAGTGGACAAGTAAGTATTACCAAACCCAAGCAAGAGTGAAACCCGCAAACTAACGCTCTATAACCCAGCCAAAAAGAACAATTGCAGGTGTTCTATCCACAGTTCTGCTCTTTCTCTCACGCCGACCTGAAGAAAGAAAAAATCGACAGTCTTGATGCTTGGAACCAGAACCAGGTGGTAATCGAGACCACCGACAGTGCTAGTCACAACGACTCACTGAGCGGCGAGGCCACCGAGCCTACGAGCAACAGCGAGGATCAGACTTTCGAAGAGCCTGATACGAGCAACTGTCTTTCCGAGGTATCTCTCGTTGAGCATGCTGGCGACCACGACGACAGCGAATCTCCTGAGATGGGTAAGATTTCATTGTAATTTCCTGCCGTATTCTAGTCCACGTAACTAACGAATTAGATGCCAACGAGACCCAAGAGGCTAATCCCATTGCCATCTGCCGCGAGAACATGATGTCCGTGAACCGGATGTTTGACGAGAGCATCGACTCGGATGAAAGCTTTGAGGGTGGTGGCCACAACGCTTCCTGCTTCGATGATCACGAAAACGATCTCCTGTTCAATATGGAAATCGAAGATGAGACTGCAGACTTGGACACCTACAACTCCCACAGAGGACTCACCCGTACCAAGTCGGCAAACCTCCGTCTCCGTTATGACATCCTCGAAAATGCCCCTGTTGGCCAGACCATCTACAAGCAGAAGTTTGCTGCACCTTCCACCAAGCGTGGCAACCGCTACAGCTGGGACAGTGTGGTCAGCAACGACACCCAAGATTCGGGATGCGGCAGTGCCGATGACACCGAGATCACAATCCCCGTTTCTGAGGACGCCTTTGATGAGGACGAGAAGAATGGAAGCCTTGACAGCGACGAAGACATGTCCGAGGTGAACCTCGGAGAGATACTCCCAACTCTTTCCGGCAACGCCGCTGGCTTTTCTCAGGTCTCTTCCACCTCCTACGAGACCACGGGTGCCCTTGACCTCGACGAGAACAACACTCTGGACGATGTGCACCTCGGTACTATTCAAGAGGAAGCCGAGGATGACTACGAGTCTGATGAAGAAGCGCAAACCAACGTGCACACCATTGACAGCGAGAAGCCCATCCACGACTATGCGACTGGACTGTGCATGATCGTCGAGGAGGAAGAAGACGATAATGAGAACTTTGATGTCTACCTGGATCGCATCACGGCTAGATCCAACAAGGACTTCAACATCTTCGAGGACATTTATGAGGTTGGCCATGTCGACAGAGATGACGATGAAGATAACATGGACGATGACGACGAAGAAATCCAGTACTACAATGGCTGGGGCGTCAACAAGGGCAGCTGCGAGCAGTACCTCTTTGATTCGGCTGAGAGAGGCCGGATCATCACACGCGAGGCTTGTCTGGAGAACAAGGATTACAGACTGAGCAAGTGCACTTGGTGGTTGCTGAGCGTGCCTGACGTGATGGGTAACTGCGGCGGACCTCTCCTCATGGTGACGACTCCTGAGGGCGAAAACAAGTACCCACAGGATGTTACCTACTACTCGGATGATGAAGACGACGAGTAGGGGTGAAGACCCATGGCGAGGGGGGACACATGAAGACGAGAGAATGAAAGAGTGGAGAGCATGGACGCAGATGAACAGATACAGGGGGCATTGGAGTTTATGTGCTGGAATGTCGGACACATTGGAGTGTCATTTATAAGATTCCGGACGCAGATTGGCAAAACATCCGAATGGCTAGCAGACACGATACGGGAGGGACGTAAAGTCAGGTAGTCATAAATTGAACAGACCCCGAGGCAGACATTGCCAAAATACATAATCATCAAAAATAGATGTGCACTTGAAGATGGCCTTCGGATATCAAGTAATAGTATAGTAATTGTGGTTCGAGAAAAAAAACAGGGGCTTTGTTGTACAAGACAGAGTCGAAGAGGCAGGTAGCCGTAGAACCCGGATCCGAGACACTAGGCTTCGTATATTGAGGAGAAAACTGAAGATATTGATAAGTAAAATAGAGAACAGTCGTAGTCTAAATTGTACACAGCACCAAGGCTATAGAAGCGTAATAATACATGTTTATAGATATGATGGCTTGAAGCGATGTATATACAAAGCAGTAATCAGTGATTGGCGATATCTAAGCATCTACACGAGAGCAATTTATTGCATCGCACCAAGTGCCGATTGCATCGAATCGACAAGGTCGTCTTCCATAGTAAGCTGGCCATTTGTATTGACCTCGCAGTGGCTTAACTGGCGTTGAAAATCCTGCAGTCTCTGCATCGTGGTATTGGCCGTATCGAACGCCTTGTATACGCCCTGCTGCTCTCTTGTTGCAGCTGGAATGGCGGGCTCCTGTAGAGGTAGCAGGGCCCTTCTCTTCTCAAACAACCTCCGAGCCGATGCCAGAATAGACATGAGATCCTGCATGGCTACGGCCAGCGCGTTTCCATCTACAGTTGTAGTACTCGTAGAGGACGGAGCAGCGCCGCCATCGCTCATAATGTTGACGTCGACAGGCAAAGAGGGCCTTGTATTTGGAGCACTTAGATTGAATCGGCGTGCAAGAACGCGATCAAGTGACGCCGCGAGGGGCATAGGGGACAGGCTTCTATCGCGGAACGAGCCGTCGTTGCGTTCCAAGGCAGCCACGAGGAAACTCAGCTGGCGGCCGACCGCAGCAGCCTCGATGGACCAGATTCGACTCGGCTCTCCCATGACAGTCCGGATAAAGTTAGGCACCCGCTTCCGCACAATAGAATTGCCGCAGACTCTCTGGATAGCGGGCGATGACAGGATCGAGGCAAGACGCTCAAGCGCCTGTGCGCGACGGCCCAGAGGCATGTCGATATTAAGACTATCGATGCAGTCTTCGGTATTGTAGACTGTACCTGAGTCGTTGCCACCCTCCCCGTCACCGTGGCCAGTCATATCAAGCAGAACCCAAGCATGGCTCTCATGAAGAAAAGAATAAAGGGCCGGGAACGAAAAGCCAGGGATACAGGAAAGAGCATACCAAAGAGTGGGTAAGTCCACGGTAGAACAAGATTCGTCATCAGTGTCATCGTCTTTGCCCAGGTTATTCAGATTGGTATAGGCTTCCCACGTAGAGACCGAGATACTATCGAGCTTTCCGGTGGTGGACGAGGACTTTGGCCTGTGTCCTAGAGTGTGGCCTCTACCCCGCACATTTGATGTCTTTTTTGTGATGCCGGACCGTGAAGATGGAGACTGGCGGGAAGATCCTCTCTCAGATTTCAAAAGAGAGTTCTTTGCGGTCCATCTTGAGCCGATCAAAATTGCCCCGACGCCAGAGCCAATCTGGGGGTTTTTCTTTGCCATGGATTTTGCTTGAAGTGCAGCAGAACTATACCAACTGCTCTGGTCATCGCAGGACATGTCCAGGTCAGATTCATTGCCGCTAGATTCGAGAGCACGAGCGGATTGCTCAGACTGAGCATGAGCGACGGGTGTGAACAGCTCAAAGTCACTCATGTCGACCTTGACATATTTGTTGCGGGGGCGGTGACCTTTTGCGTTTGGTGTGTTAGTTGGCGCGTTTGTGGGCTGCGGAATCGCTTCGGAGACAGGGCGCTGTGATGCTGTGCCTGGTACTTCATCAGACTCGGCGGGGAGCTGGCTCTTTGGCCGGAGTTGTAAATTGTTGAACATATTGAAGGTGTTTGTGATTGAGAGTAGGTATCTGTTATGGTGGGAAATAGTGGGTGAGTTTTTGATGTTTAAGAAATCTGTATGATGCAAAGATTGTAGGGCTTTGATGAGGATGCTGCTGTTCCTTTTATACAAGTGGCGCCGAAAGTACACATGAATTTCGAAGACTCGAGAATTTGTAGACTCGAGAATTTGTAGACTCGGGACTTTGTAGACGATTGTACTGCGCCACGCAGACCACGGACACGCGCGCGTTGTGAACTGGTATCGACAAGCAGTGAGAAGCTTTAGCAATGAGGCTAGGTTGCATCTGATGGTCGAACCTTGGCTATCGAATACGCGGACGGCGATGTCGCGTGCATCGCGTCGTGCCGCCAGGTGGCGCCAATTCACAAACTTGAGAGTCTATGTGAGAGAAATGTGTTCATAGCCGTTGAAGACTGAAGATACTCAAAGGAAATGATAATCTGAATGCTGAGTACTCGAGTAGTATATATTCGATGCCGGCATGCTTTCGTGTGTGTAGATGGTGAATTGAAGAATGACGTTGAAATATTACGTCAGCAATAGTGATTAGTCATTTTCCTGTATACAGTGTGCTATTTAAGATATACTATATAGACACACAGTGAAGATTCCTCTTCGCGTCAACGCCACTCAAGCCACAACAAAGCTTGTCCTCGACTCTCTGCTTCAAAAGTGCTTGGCTGCTTGAACCCTCATAATGGTCTAACCGTTCTTTGGCCGCCGATAGACCAGGCCGATCTAGTCGGCCCAAGCAGCTCTGATAGAGTGGTTCTTTGGAAAATGTGATAGTGCTGTTACTCCTAAGTTACTCCTAATGATAGAGCTCTCCAACAGTACCTTGTCAGCTTCAAGAATACCGTGTCGCGTGCCCATGATGATGTTTTTCACCGTGCTCGCCACCAATACATAGTAGGCCTCTGCAGATGCACTATCCTATGCGCGCGAGATCTGAAATGCATCAGTCGCCCCCCAGACAGCATCTCGCCTTGACAATTCATGCCGGGCTGCTTTGATTATTTGGCGTGATGATGTCTGCTGCTGCGTTGCATACTGGTCGTCTAGCCAAGGTTGAACAACATTCACTGTCTTGCACTACTTGTATTTGTGTGGACAACATATGTCTTTTCTTTTGTTCACGACGCCGATTAAGACGACGCATTAAACATCATCAAAGATAATTGCATCGACGCGTGTTACGACCGAGGCGGCTGATTATTTTCCAGCTCCTCTGATTGCTGTTGCTACACATGCATGACGACATTGCACGTCTCCATGATAACATCGACCAACACGGCTTTGCTGGAGCATTTTGCGTTGATAGACAGACAAGTCGAAGAAGTCGGCCTGGCAGACACTAGAGATCAAAACCCTCCGCGTTAGCTGCAAAATAGCGCGACCCATTCACTTAAATACAGGGCCTTTGTGAACTGTTACAGCGCAAAAGGCCAGACTCGGCTGCTAACCTCGAGGCTCACTAGTCCAAAGTTCGGATGGCACCATCGGATCGCCTGTTGACGACGTTGCGCTTGAGTCCCAGTATTGATTTAGCTTGAGCAGGGTTGCATCTGGTTGCGGCCAAGCCAGATAAAAGATGGATATTTATGTACTGGTGTCGGCAGTATCTGCTTGCATATGAGAGCCACTATCACACCAATACCATGTGTCTTTTCTTTTCGTTTTCTTCTTCTAAATTCTTCTCACACCCCACGCCATCCAATGTACCAAGAAGGAGGCAATGTACCTAGAAGAGAACTCAGCTCCGTCAACTTGGTGAACGGCATTGGATGATACATGTGCAATACTTTGACAGGATAAAATACACAAGCCCTTGCAAGGCCAATCTCATTCCGACCTACATGACATATGTCAAGCATGATTCTTCATCTGCCAACATTGACGCCGCAAGACATGAACTCGGCTGTCCCGCCACATGGCAAGTACGGATCTCTATCGGAACCTGTCCGACAACTCGTCTTCGTATCCGTCTGATGTGATCATTTGTGATAGTCGCTTACACCAAGTATGACACCAGCATTGTACACGAGATGACAAGAGATGACAAGAGATGACAAGACATGACAAGAAAAGACAAGCCGGCAAAGAGAAGACAAGACAAGATAAGAACTCTCTCGATGCTTGACTGCCAGCCCACTGTTTTTTACTGCCGTAGCCGACCAAGTGCAGATCATTCCTCCCGTAACGGGGCTTGAGCTGGCCTAAAGATCGGGTTTGCATTGAAAAAATATTCCCATGTGCCACAAAACGTGCGTTCTAGATGGATATGTGACATTTCTTTTATGCCCGGAACGAAGTGTATATGGAATCACGGTTGGAGAGACCTGAGCGGGAGACGTGAGCATACTGTGATGCAACGAAAAGCGCAAATAAGAGAATCGATGCAGATCAAGAAGAATAGAAAGAAACGCTACTGGCACATGTATTCAAGCTGAAGTAGTCAGTCTACAAAGGACATTGCAGACCCACCTCCCGTGTTATTCAAGATGCCCCTTTTTAGCCTCAGATGGAACCAGAGCCAGTCACGTAATCGACTACCCCATGCTGCCATAGATGCACCGCCGTTGCTATTGGTCATGTATTCCATGACGCCTTCGACTGTTGCCCTTGGGAAGATGCGTCTCTCGAGTGATCCGAAGCACGCCTCTTCAGAGGAAAAAGTGTACTCCGTAGACACGAGGGAAGCAGCACATAAATGGGAAATGATGAGCGAAAGCGAGGAATACAAGTACTCGTAGGCTTGCTTCTTCGTGGCTTTCACATGGGATATGATTTGTGAGTAGAATAGAGAGAGAGCCGTGAAATCGCAATATCAACAAAATACATAACCAGAGAACAACCAAAAAAGAAACAAGATTGCAACAGCGCGATAGCACCACAACCAGGACCACAACAAGAACAGGGACACGACAACCACCACGACAACTCCCTGGTGCTGGCCTCATTGCTCCATTATTCATTGTTCTCATTACACACATTTTGTATCGTCTTGATCTTGCTCTGGTCGCCGTTATTCCTTTTTGGGAACCTCTCCGGCGGCTGCCACCCGTCTCTATTCGGGGCCCCCTTTCAGTATCTCGGGAGTTTCTCTCTTTTTCTCTTTTTCATTTGTATTTTATACATTACATTTGCCTCTTATTGCATTGGTTCTACTGTTTTGGTTAGTCCTTCCCGTGGACCTAGATCATTACTCTGTACCGAATACAAACTGTATCGAGTACATGCAAAGAGTATCTCATCTCTGCTACCCTACCACGTTGGACATAATTCTATAAGAAGACTGCTGATCCCAGCCTTCTTGTTGCATTGCTTCCCTTTCCTCTCGGTTCTCATCATTCAAGAGACGAGAGAAGATTATTTTCTTACTTCTCCTACCCTACACGTTACGTCTTGCCGCCAACATATCATCTTCCAGTTCTCGACACTCGCCCGACGAGTGTCTTCCTTTACTGCACCAGGATCAAGACCAAGAGAACATGTCTCTGGGCACTGAACCTCCAGAGGTCGCCCGGGCCACGGATGCAAAGGCTCCGGCCCCGGGTGTGAGCAGCAACGGCGACGACACCAAGGAGACGACCACACACGCCTTTCCACTGACTGACGTGCCGTCATCCGACGATGGCTCAGCCTTTGCGCTTGAGAAGAACCCTTTTTCGGATCCCGAAGTCGCTGACTACTGGCGCAACGTCTATGAGGAGGCCAGCTACGAGTGCCGTCATGTCTTTGACCCATCCGTGTCATGGACCGAGGAAGAGGAGAAGAAACTCGTCCGCAAGCTGGACTGGCACGTCTGCCTCTGGGCTTGCGTGATGTTCTTCGGTCTGCAAGTCGACCGTGGCAACCTGGTTCAGGCTGTTTCGGGCTCTCTTCTGAAGGATCTGCACCTGACCACGAACGGTAAGCTCCTTTTGCCAACCCTCTATCGAGTGCTTCGCTAATAAACAGACTACAACTACGGCAACACCGTGTTCCTGGTATCGTTCCTGTTTGCTGAGCTGCCGTCTCAGTTGGTCTCCAAGAAGATTGGCCCTGACCGGTGGATTCCTATCCAGATCGTTCTCTGGTCTATCGTCGCTATTTCCCAGACTGCTCTGTCAGGCCGCACTTCGTTCCTCATTACTCGCTGTCTGCTGGGCCTTCTCGAGGGTGGCTTCATTCCCGACATTGTTCTCTGGCTGTCGTACTTTTACACATCGCGCGAACTGCCCGTCCGTCTGTCGTACTTCTGGACTTCCCTGTCGACTACCACTATCATTACGTCGCTGTTGGCCTTTGCTATTTTCCATCTTGACGGCGTCCATGGCCGTGCCGGCTGGCGTTGGCTGTTCCTGATCGAGGGCCTGATCACGCTGTCGGTCGGTCTGGCCTCATTCTTCCTGATGCCCGCATCAGCTGTCCAGACTAAGACCTGGTTCCGTCCCAAGGGCTGGTTCACCGATCGCGAAATTTCCATTGTCGTCAACCGCGTGCTGCGCGACGACCCCTCCAAGGGCGACATGCACAACCGCCAAGCCATCACACCCAAGCGTCTCTGGGAGGCTCTCAAGGACTATGACCTGTGGCCCCTGTACCTCATCGGTCTCCTAGCATACATCCCGCAGGCTCCTGGCACGGCCTACTTCACCATCATCCTCAAGAGTGCCGGCTTCAGCACTTTCAATACCAACCTACTCACCATCCCGGCCAGCGTCTTCCACATTATCACTCTCATTCTTCTGACACGCCTGTCCGAGTTCCTGAACGAGCGCTCATTTGTGGCTATGATCCAGAGTCTCTGGACACTGCCCTGCGTCATTGCCCTTAAGTGGTGGGGCGGCCTGATTGTTAACCGTTGGGGCACATACGCACTGGTCACGGTTCTCCTTTCGTACCCATACTGCCATGCCATCTTGGTTGCCTGGACCTCCAAGAACGCCAACAATGTCGGCGCCCGGTCTGTGTCGGCTGCTCTCTACAACATTTCGGTGCAGCTCGGAAACATTATTGCCGCATACATCTACCGTGCCGACGATGCGCCCTACTACCACCGCGGAAACAAGTACCTGATTATGGTCAACTTCTTGGCCATTGGCTCGTTCCTATTTGCCAAGGGCTACTACCTGTGGCGCAACAACCAGCGCGACAAGAAGTGGGCTGCACTGACGCCCGAGGAGCAGATCAAGTACAAGCGCGAGACCAAGATCCAAGGAAGCCGTCGTCTCGATTTCAGATTTGCCCACTAGAAAAGTTGACAGCTTTGATTTTACGGTGTACGACCGACGAGTTGATTAGTTTAGTGACAATCATAGATCAGATAATATAATACAATGTGCTTTATCATATGATTCTCTCAGGCCCATAGTCCAAGCCACCGAGTGTCGTTACACCAATTCCCTGCAGTCACGGGCCGACCCGTTGCATCATCTACCAAGGCCCCGATCGGTAAAGGCCCATCTGATTGCAGAGTGTGTCACAGTCCCCATCTATACCGGGTGTGGTAAGATCTCTTCCGGCTTACTATGACATAGACAAATACACTTCAATGCGCTGGGGAAAATGTAATACGGGAAATAATGACGCCGCGTCTTAGAAAGCGGGCACCAGTAAAATTTAAAGATATATTTCATTATAATTCGTTATTGTCGTGATGCATATCGCCAACACTATCCCAAGCGTCGATCCATCACCACAAGGCGTTGCCTTGGACTGTGTGACTTAAAAACATGGTGTTGTAAGTTGTACACCAGTAGTTCAGTATCTGTATCTGTCAGTTATGCTAAGAACGATCCATTTTATGTGAAAGACAAGATAAGAAACAGGAACAAGGGACGGTGATCAGAAAAGGTAGATATAAGTTTTTCTCCTGCAA
This sequence comes from Ophiostoma piceae, assembly GCA_032248835.1. NCBI lineage: Eukaryota > Fungi > Ascomycota > Sordariomycetes > Ophiostomatales > Ophiostomataceae > Ophiostoma > Ophiostoma piceae. The sequence continues at coordinate 1,962,308 of CP135125.1, forward strand.
AGCATGAATCCACACAAAACGTGTAGGCTTTGTCAAGTACAATCTTAGCGAAGTAAGGCATCATATGACCGGGAATGTGTGTCGAGTGTGCAAATAGGGAGCGATATGACATACCTTTGCTGTGGCGTTGATGCCTGAAGCCGTGCCCAAACGCCGTATAGCCATAGCTAGTATAGTAAAAATGCCAAACTCCAGAACCAAAAATCAAACTAGGCAGTCCTTCTAGTCACGCCGAGCACCAAAGACGCCAAGAGCGCTGTCGACTAGTGCTTTCGCCATGCCGCCACCACCACGTTTTGAGGATCGGCTGCTGCTGGATGCGCTCAGGCCAGAAGGAAGAGCACTGCCAGTGGCTGCAAAACCCTCTCCTGCGGCCCCGGACGTAGGGGCACCTCCCATAGTCGGCAACACATTATCACTCGCGGAGAGGCTCACAAACAGTGAGAAGGGAACCAGCCACACACAGATGCCAAAATACGACGCGATCTGGGAAAACGTCGGCATATTCTTGGGGGTGTCGTAGTAGGAGCTCATGTTCTGATAGGCACGCTGCTGAGAATGCGAGAAGTGGCGGAACCAGACGTAATGGTCCAGAAGCACAAGCACAATTGATAGGAGGAAGAGCGGGTCGGTGAGCTGCACGTATGGGAAACGGCGCATGTTGCCGAGGTACACGACATGTGCAAACACGCCTAGAAGTGTGGGCAGCAGAGGGAAACCGTCGATGAGGCACAGGGCCAGCTGGATGCCGATGACGCCCTGGATGAGATTCGTCAGGAAGCGCTTGGAGATGACGGTGTGTTCCTCAACTAGTTCAGAGAGGTAGTAGAGACCCGAGGCTGTTATTGTTAGTAGTGAACCTCAGGGGTGATTCCGAGAGGCAGAGTTGCCAGGCTTACCAATGGCGAGCGTCAGGAAGCCAAAGCCAATGACGGCTCCGACGTAGCCGACAAGAGGGAGAATCCACATGATTGTATAGAGCGCAAAGGGGTATTAAAAAACAAATGTTGTGTCGTCGGAGTCGAACTGAATCGATCGTCGTCGTCGAGCTCGAGGTTGTCGTCGAGGCCAGGGAGACACCTGTGGCAAGCCGCAAGGTGTCGACCTTGGGGGAAAGAAGCGAATCAGTCCCTGGGGAAAATAAAAAGAAGAAAGAGAGTGGGTGAGGCTTAGACAGAAAAACAGAATGTAATATAATGGGAAAATATGAACGCTGGAGGAGATTGCTGTCGGACTGTCGTGGTGTTGTGTCCATAATCATGCCGTAGAGGGTAATAAACAGTGGCACTTAATCCGGAAAATTAGTCCGGCTGCCATTGGCAGAAAATATGGGTCCATCCGGTAACGAGCAATGAGCAAAAGGAAGGTGCGATAAGATAAGAGATTGCAACGAGTGCCCCACCAAAAAGTTTGACATCACCAAGTTCCCACGCATTGGAGAGGTGAAGGCGACAAAGAAGCACAAGTCAATCTACACGGCGCACCATTTGACACAGCTACTGCCCCGACTGTTGAAACTGTGTATAAGCAAAAAAACCACTTCCACCCACGCCCTCCCAACTCACCACCGCAATCATGTCGCGGCCGGAGGATACTCTGTAAGTCAGCCGATGGCAACGACGGAATGTGCAACAGATCACAACTAACATGGCAGTGCCGCCGACATTCACTATAACGACACCGAGGCTCGCAAGTACACTACAAGCTCTCGTATCCAAAATGTCCAGGCATCCATGACACGTCGCGCCCTCGAGCTTCTCGACCTCGAAGGCCCCAGCTTCATCCTCGACATTGGCTGCGGCAGCGGTCTCTCCGGCGAGATCCTCACACGCTCCGGCACTACCATAAAACGCACTCGCAAGCGGAATGATCTCGGTCAAATTGTTGACGACGAAGACGACGAAGAATACGACGATGACGAACCCTTTGGCAGCGACGACGGCAGCGAAGGTAGCATCAACGAGGAGGTCGGAAACGGTCCGCATATTTGGGTGGGCATGGACGTGAGCCCGTCGATGCTGGATGTCGCTCTCCAGCGCGATGTCGAGGGCGATCTACTCCTGGCCGATATGGGTCAGGGTGTGCCCTTCCGTGCCGGCTCATTCGATGCCGCCATCAGTATCAGCGCTATCCAGTGGCTGTGCAACGCCGAAAGCAGCGATACTTCCCCAGAAGGCCGTCTTTCGCGTTTCTTTAACGGCCTCTACGCCTCTCTGCGCCGTGGCGGCCGTGCCGTGTGCCAGTTTTACCCCAAGAATGACACGCAGCGCAACATGATTGCCCAGGCTGCCGTGCGTGCCGGTTTTGGTGCTGGTCTGCTGGAAGACGACCCCGGCACCAAGAACGTCAAGGTGTACCTCGTGCTGACTGTCGGCAGTGGCCAGGGCGCGCAAGACATCACGGGTGTTGTCAAGGGCATGGACGGTGTCGACATCATGGACGGCCGGCCATCAGCCAACCGCAAGGCCAAGGGTGACATCAAGAAGGGCAGCAAGGCCTGGATTGCCAAGAAGAAGGAGCAGATGGAGCGCAAGGGCAAGATTGTCAAGGCCAACTCCAAGTACACAGGCCGCAAGCGTCGCATTGCGTTTTAAGAGCTGGTGTGCTGTGTTTTCTTCTGCTATCTGTTCTCTTGGCTTCCGTATCTACTGGCGTTTGGAGTATGTCGCATTTCGCATTCCACGGTTCGTTCCCCATTTGTCACGAGGGCGTCCAAAAGCACTTACATGATACTATTTGATGTTTTCTTTACAATTATACTTGCAACCATTTTCCCTTGCCATCCAACTTGATCAACTGCATGCTTGCTGCTTGGTGCTGCGATATATTACTAATGGAAATTATGTGATCACACTGCACCAATGAAGCAGGAGCGACAATTTCAGCGAGCACCAGCATCGCTCTTTCCTTAATTGGACGTTACGAAATGAAAGCTTGCAGAAAAGGGGCGAATTTGTAAAGAGTATCAAGCTCCCAAGTATCTCCTTTTATATACACGTCCAGAGTCCCATCCCATCTTGCCCAGCATGCCGCGACGTAAGGAAGTCAAGCTGTCGCAACAGCACTCTATGCAACAGTTCGGCATGTCTTCATCTGCTTCAGGATCACGTCCCATTAATGGTGCGCAATCGACGCCAGCTCAACTACGGGGCACAGGAACGATCGGTGGCACAGGTGCCACGGGCAGGGTCAATATCAACAATGCCAACAATGTCACCAGCCGCCCGAGCGGAATCGAGCGGCCACCATTCTCTATCGGGCCCGGTGAGAATCGCGGCGTAGTATGTGCCGTCTGCTATTCGAACAGTGTCGAACGCGCCGTTGGTCTTGCATTTGTCAATATTCCCATTGCCGAGGCGGTCTTGACGACGATCACGGACACGCAGTACTACCCACGGACGATTCACAAGATTCAGATGATGGAAGCGTCACGTATTCTTCTGCAGCCGACAACAGACGCGGCCATCCAATCTGGTCTAGCGCTGAAGCCAAATATAGAAGAGGAGCTGACTGGCGTCCCTATTGTCGAGATGCCCAGATCGGAGTGGTCTGAGAGCGACGGCATGAGCTGCATCAAGGACGTTGCCTTTGAGGCCGATCTTCCCTGTATAGAGTTTGCTGCGAAGGACAACCTTTACGCACTCTGTGCCTTCTCGGCTGTCATGAAATATATCAGGGACGACTTCGGGTTTTCTTTTGATGACCACTCCGTGCGCATCAAGTATCAGCCACCCGCCGATGTCATGATGATCAGCCTACCTACCATCCGCTCCCTTGAACTGATCCAGAATGCAAACAGCAGCACTTCCAAGGACTGTCTGTTTGGTCTCCTAAACCGCACTGCGACGCCAATGGGGTCCCGCCTCCTGCGAAGCAACATTCTTCAGCCACCGACACAAGCAGATGTGCTAAATCCCCGATACACTGCTGTTGGTGAACTTGCCCGCACTGATGCACTTCTTACTGAAGTCCAAGATGGTATTGTAAGCCCTTACCTCACACTCAGTTACACATTCTAACCGCAACAGTCATGAAGAAGCTCAAGCTTCTAGGTGATGTCGAACAGCTACTCACAAAGGTATGCAAATATCAATGTCTTATAAGACACTCACTAATGGAAAGCTTGTCATACTCCCCAAGGATGGCTCCATCTATGAATCTGAACAGGCCATCAACAACATCCTCAAACTCAAGTCTTTCCTGGCCACGATCCCAGCCGTTTTCCAGTCGCTTGAGACAGCAACAAGCCCATTGTTGGTTGATATTCGAGAGTGCTGTCAGCCTGGACTTGCCAACGATATCACGGAGATTCTTACGGCCACCATCGATGAGAACGCGTCGTACGCAACGAAGCCACTGGAACTGAGAAACCAGCGAGTTCATACCGTCAAGCACCAAATCTCTGCGAGCCTTGACATTCAGAGGAAGCTATACGAAGACTTTAGCGGCAAAATCCACGAGTACATCAACGAACTTGAAGGTAAGTCGCACGTCTCTCAGTGTATTGGATCGCGGTTTGTACTGACAGTCAGACGAAATTCGTGTCAAGATCACACTCAAGTTCACGGCAGCACGCAAGTTCTACTTACAAGTCCGAGCATGTGACTTTGGTCCACAAGGGCCTCCGCAGGTTTTAATCAACCGGAACAAGGTCAAGGGCAACTTTGAATGCCAGACACTGAAGCTCATCAGCTACAACGAACGCATCAACCAGGCTGTAAATGGAGCTATGGTGGAAAGCGATGGTGTCATCAAGGACCTGCTATCTGAAATACGATCTCGTATTTGCACGCTGTTCAAGTACTGTGAGGGAATCGCTCTTGTTGACATGCTGTCGTCCTTTGCCTGCCTCACCCGGACGTGCAACTACACGAGGCCAGTGATACACCAGAACGCATATGGGCTGGTGGCTGCCAGACACCCTATTCTTGACTCTGTAAGATCTCACATTATGTACCCATGACATGGTCTAGAAACAAGAATCATCTAACCCATATAGCGCGGACTAGACAAATGCATTCCAAATGACTACTTTGTTACAGAAGAATCACGGTTCCAGATTATAACTGGCCAGAACATGAGTGGCAAAAGCACATACATCAGATCTATCGCCATACTTCAGATCATGGCCCAGGTTGGCTGTTATGTCCCAGCAGAGTCAGCACGCTTCCCGCTCCTGTACAGTCTATTTGCGCGCGTCTCGACGGACGACGTGCTAGAAGCCAACCTCTCTACGTTTTCGGTCGAAATGCGCGAGATGGCGTTTATTCTGAGGTTAGTTTTGCATACCCAAGAGTTATTCTTTTACGTCATCATCTAATCCGACTTGCAGAAACGTAAACAATAAAAGTCTCGTTATTGTCGACGAGCTCGGACGCGCCACAAGCACCCGTGACGGTCTAGCAATTGCTACAGCAATGTCAGAGGCTTTGCTGCAAAGCAAGGCAATAGTGTTCTTCGCCACCCACTTTGTCGAGCTTTCCCGTGGCATGGTCAATTGCATTGGGATCGCAAATCGTCACCTGCAGACCGAGACTAGTCGCGCACCTGCGTCCATGCTGTCAGCCCCTGACGATATCCCCGTTGTGAAGATGCTTTATCGCGTGACTGAAGGCGCAGAGACCGAGACCAGCTACGGCATCTCTCTAGCCAAGGCTATTGGCTTCCCGCCTTCATACATTAGAAGGGCTGAAACTGTGGCAGCCAAACTTCGTGAGCGTGCCCTAACCGACAAGAATGACAAGCAAGACTTAGAGGAGGCCAAGCGCCGTAAACTTGTCGTGAATCTCGACCGGCAGCTAGATCTGGCTTGCCAAAGCAACGCTGAAGACGGCGAGCTATGGCTGTACTTGAAGAAAATCCACGACGACTTTTGGTCCAAAATGCTCAGCTCTTGCGACGAAGCAAAGATCACAGAATCTTTTGATGAAGCGGACGACGATGAGACGCTTGAGGCGAATGAGGCGGAGACTACCGACGTCATAGGAGCTTTTCCCACTACGAAGTCTCTAAAGCGAAAGACAAAAGAAGTCGGCGACGGAGCCGACAGGGGTGATTACGAAGTCAAACGCCATCACAATCGGTCAGCTGTGGATTCTGAGGACGGGTATCCTGCGAATGAATCGGTCGGCGAACATAGTCTGCGTAACAGAGACCGGGACGAAGATGGCGCGAACAGTGTTGGCAGCGATGACGGCATTGAGGAGTGTTACGATGATGCCGAGTATTAATTGCCAGGGTAGAACTGCTTATGACGATGGAGCTTCGAACCCTCTTTTAAAAGCACGCGTATTTTAGTTCAAAGCTGGTCGAAGCAGACAATATATATGGTATATCAACAGGTATGAGACGCACTATTTAGTAAAAGCACAATGGTATATTGGGGAAAGTGAGAAAACTGGTTGAAACACGGCAAAACAAAAACACTAGACTGGGGAATTATAAGATAAAGATTGCAAGACAGAGTGACATAGGAAAATAGGAGAACTGTGATGTGCTGTATGTGGTATTAGCCTTGGATGATTAGCCAGCATTACCACGGCCGGTATTCTGGCGCCAGATATGCGTGTCACCAAGACTGAAGGAGCTCGAAACGCTGTCACTGCGGCCTGTGCCCTCGTTGCCATTATCGCCAGTCGGATCGCTGCCGTCGGCACCCAGCAGCTCGCTGCGTGTGGCCGAGGGACCGTCGATGCTCTCTACGGGGCCAAGGTGCGCATCGTCGTCAATGTCGACAAATACCTCTTCGTGGTAATTGCGGCCAAGACTGTTGCCGCCTGGGCCGCGACCAAAGTAGCCGCTGTTCACCATGACGTCGTCCTCATCAGGCACGTACGGCGGCGGATCCTGGTAGATCCACGGCTGCTCCAGCGGCACGATAAGGCTGGGGTTGACAAACTGCAGGCCCTTTTCGCGGTTCTCGTCAATGGTGCTCGTGCGGCGGCGGCGGCCATCCCAGGTCCGGCGGCGGCGTGCAAAGGTCAAGTTGCCCAGACCATTATGAACATCCTCATCGGACAAGGGGCTAGCATCACCGTCGCGCCGCACACTAAGCAGCGCGATGTTGTGAGTGAGAGGCTCAAACTGGGCACGGAAGTAGTACATGTACCAAACTGTGAAAACAAACAATGGCAGCACGAGTGTGGCCTGCACAAACGCCTTGTTGGCGCCGAGGTAGCCCGACATGGTAAGGTGGAACACAGCGAGGCCCAGCAGGATACGGTAGCAAATGATGCGCCAGGCACCGCCGGTGGCATGCTGTGGCTGGTCCATGGCGTAAAGCAGTTGGTACTTGTAAGTGACGTATCCAAGCGCAAAGTAGATAAATCCGAGGAATAGCACAAGGAAGCCGCGCGGCATCACGCTGTACACAAGGCAAAGGATAAATACGAGCATGGCCGTCGGCAGGTAAAAGCCGTACGAAAATGTCGGCGGCTCGGCGATCTGAGCATAGTCGCGCGGCGTCTTGGCTCCGAGTCGGTTGATGGGATAGAGGGCGACCGTGCCAAACTCGAGCAGGCGGAACGGGAACAGGCCAAGGCCCTGCAGCATGATGAAGTTGACATAGAAAATATTGAGGCGCTGCACCTCGCGCGCCAGGGCATACGCGACATAGGTGGTGTCTTTCAGCGAGTCGCGCAAGACTGTCCAGAAACGTGTGGCCGTGCCGAACACGGTGAAAACCAGGAAAATGTTGAAGAACGTAAAGAAGAAGTTCTTGCTGATCACGGACAACTCGACGTCGCCTTGGCTCAGCATGCCTTGGTGGTTGGACAGGTACTCGTAGAGGTAGGGCACGGCAATGTTGAGCAGCGAAACAACAGCGGTCGGCAGGCCGGTCTGGACAAGGGCCTTTGTGACATCGTGCTGCGCCAGCGTCTTGGCCAGGCTGGGCGCCCACTTCTGGATTGTGCACAAGCTCAGCAGCGAGGCCAGCGACGCGACGGGGATAAGCCAGACGATGGACAGCACTGTAATGAATATAGTGATGATCCACGCGCGTGAACGGCGCACGGTACGCGATGTGTAGGTGTTGTGCCAGATAACGTCGGAGGGGGCGGGTGCGAGGCGGGCCAGTAGCTCACCAGGGCGCGGATCGAGTACGGCCTGGATGGCCATCTGGCAGGCGGCGACCGAGTCCATGGTGACAAACGCAAGATCGGTAGCATCGTAGTGTTTGCGGCGTGCAGCACGAATCTTTTCGTCGAGGCGTCGCAGACGCTCTTCGTAGTAGTCGATGGCATCTGTCTTGCGAGAGCGCAGGCGCAACGGGCCATACCAGATACGAAGCTGGGGCCGCTGGCGTTCGAGCGCGACACGGGCGAGGTCGTCGTACTGGGCGCTAGTGCCTGCGAGAAGACCGTCGCTCTCGGATGCTTCACGGTGCGCAGTGGCTGCAGCGGCTGCAGCAGCCGCAGCAACTTCTTCATCTTCGTCATCTCCGTCGTCGGCAGCAGCATCATTATGGTCAACTTCATGAGACGGGTTGTCGTCGCCGAGAGCTGCCTCTTCGTCGAGCTGGCCATCACGCACAGCGCGTGGCCGCGCGAGCTTGACGGCGGGCTGCGACACAAAAACGCTCCATGTTTCTTCGAGCGACTGCAGGACAGCGGCGCGCTCGGCAACAAGCTTGTCGAGAGCACGCCATTTGCGGCACACGGTGACACTCTCGACACGGCCAATCTCGAGCTTCTCGATAAGCGCCTTGATTTTGTCCTCGGCACGAAACTCGACTGGGATGCCCGAGAGACGGAATGTGCGATCGGTAATGGTCGCCTGCGAGCCGAGGTACTCTTGGCGAATCTTGATGACCCGGAAGGTCTCGGTGTTCATAAAGTAAAACGTCAGGGCAGTAAAAAAGTAGACAAAGACGAGGTACGCCCAGAGATGGCCTTTTTCGCGGTTCCACGAGTCATCCTCGTTGTCGCCCTTGGCTAGAGGCACATAGGTGTCAAAGTACGACGACGTCGATGTCTTCGGGTTGAGGAAGTGTTCATTAATAGGCTCGAGGACGACGGCGGCAAAGAAGAACATGATGGCGAATAGCTTGACGCTCATTTTGAAGAAGGCGAGGAAGACAAAGGCATCTAGGCCGGCTGCCGACAGAACCTGATCTTCGGTGATGCGAATGACAGCGGGCAGCCAGCCGAGAAACGACTTGGGAAGAACAGGCAAGCCGTCAACCTGGTCGGGGTGGCGTTTGCGGCGGGCTTCGTAGAGGGAGGTCCATCGCGGGCGCATTAGACAGAAAGCGAAGAAAGCGAAGATGCCAAGACCGAGCGAGATGACCAGCTGCACTTGGATATCCTTGTTTCCGGGTGCGACAAAGCCGTCGCCGGGGCAGTCGTCGTCGCCGGGGGTGGTGTCATTGCGGGCAAAGAAGGGGGGTGTCGAGGAGGACGAGGACGACGAGGTATAGGAGTTGGCCGCATTCATAGTTGCGAGATTCGTGGCAGTATTATATGGGCACCGCTTCCCATTGTTGTAAAAGGCAAACACAAAAAAGGCACAGAAGAGGAACTGAAAACGAGAGACTGTGACCAAGGTCGAAACGGTGATACCTAACGTTGAGGAATTCAACTCCCATTATTATGGAGACACACGTAATGAGGCGACGAGGGCGGCCAGGCTGGACTGGGAGATGAGAGCGCGCCAGAGTGGGTCACTACCCCTGCCGGTGACGTTAAGCACGTGAAATGTCCTTATCTGTTTTATCTGCCTCCCTTATCTAATCAGCCAATCAGTTGATGCAGTGTTTATAGTAAAGACGTGTTTATTATGACTAGTTGCGCCGTTATAGCTTCTGTGGCCACTGGATAGGTATTCTGTACTGTGTACACTAGAAACGCGACAAATCATCAAATCACCAACAGCATCAACAGCCCTCAAATCCGCACGGGATACGAATCACGACGCACAAACAGCTTGTGCGACTGTACCAGTGAGTTTTTGCACGCGTTCTGCCGCAGATAGTCCTCAAAGTTCTGCAGCGTGACGGCGGCGATCTCGGTCAGCGCCTCGACGGTGAAAAAGGCCTGGTGGCCACACACAATGGCATTGGGAAAGGTCATTAGCCGCATCAGCTCGTCGTCCTCGATAATGTCGCCCGAGTGGTCATTGTAGAACAGCTTGCCTTCGCCCTCGTAGACGTCCAGCGCCACACCGCCCAGCCTGCGGCTCTTGCTCTTGAGCGCCGCGATGACGGCCTTGGTTGATACGAGACCGCCGCGGCTCGTGTTGACCAGCAGTGCACCCTCCTTCATGATGGCGAGGGAGCGCTCGTTGATCAAGTGGTGTGTGTCTTGCGTGAGTGGGCAGTGCAGGCTCACAAAGTCGCACTGCGGCAGAAGCGCGTCAAAATCAGTAATATACTCGCCGAGCTTCTCGTCGAGAAAGTCTTTGCTTTGGTAGAGGTCGTAGGCCAGCACGCGGCAGCCGTAGCCTTTGAAAATGCGCGCCGCCGCCACGCCAATGCGGCCTGTGCCGATGATGCCGACAGTCTTGCCGTGCAGCGTTAACCCCAGCAGGCCGTCGAGGCTGAAATTGCCCTCACGCACACGGTTGTAGGCACGATGGGTGCGGCGGTTGAGTGTTTGCAGCAGTGCGACACTAAACTCGGCGACAGCTTCGGGCGAGTAGCTGGGGACGTGAGCGACAAAGAGGCCGAGCTTCTCAGCGACGGCCAGGTCGACGTGGTTGTAGCCGGCACACCGCAGAAGCACAGCACCCACACCCTCGGTATGCAGTGCCTCGAGCACAGCGCCGTTTAGCACATCGTTGACAAAGACACAGACGGCCGTGGCACCGCGGGCCAACGGGACGGTATCAACACCCAGGGCAAAGTCGTGGAAGACGAGCTCGACAGCGTCAGCTGCGTCCTTCTTGGCAGCCAAGGCCTCTTGCAGATACTGCACGTCGTATGCTTTGGATGAAAACACGGCAATCTTAATTGCGGCCATTGCACTGATGTTGTACTGATGCGGGATTGATGTTGAAATTAGTGAACAACGATCAGGTTTACAAGGAAATCAGATGGGTGAGCCAGATGCGAGGACTCCTACATCTTGGCTGCATGACCGTTGGAGGTGGTACGTTGGCAATAGTAAGCAGCCATTCCTAGTGTCTCACAGTGCTTGGTTGTTGGTCCTTCTTCTGGGATGTTTTAGCCTGACTGCCGTGATAACTAAAATTCTTGTTGCAAGTTGTGATAGTTAAGTATGGATAGCCATTTGTACTTTATCCAATCTTCAATCTGCTTGTATTTATTTTTAATCATTTTCCTCAAAATGCACCATATTATGGCTAACAGCTGTTTTTATTTATTTACTATCGCGACGAATTATTTATGCTCATACAATTTTACAACTCAATTAAACCCCAAATAATTTCAAAACCAAACAAAATATATTGCACAAACTAAAAAGAAAATACAAAGAAAATACAAAAGAATCACAAAGAAAACACTTGAGAAATAACAAGCTAAACAAACCAAGAACAGATGAGCTTACAATCCCGGGCTTTTACACTCGGCCCTTTTACTTGCTGATATGAATTCTGCACTAAAAGTCATGTGAACAATAACATGGTACACGAATGGACCAATAAGTCAGTATACTTTTTGGTGTCATGAAGTTTTGTATTGAAAGGTGAACGAAAGCAGCAACCAGCGACAGCACACGCTATAGTAAAAGCTAAAGGCGTGACGAACGTCTAATAGCAACTGTAGCAGTGGTATATGACCAAACAGACACCCTCGGTAACTGCCTGACAATTTAGGAATGTGTTAGGCTGGCGGGTGACACGACAACTTCAATAGGACGAGCGGCAAAGTGCTCTCCGCAGATACCGAAACCGTACCCTACGCTTGTATCCTCCGCCGCGAATTCGAACTGTGCCTTTCTTCGAGCCGAGTTGAGGGATTTCCGCAATTGCACCCACCCACGTGCCATCTTTCGCTACAACGGCCTGCTTCGCGTCTCTATCCCATCTTAAATTGAGGACGGCGCGATGAGCGGGGCAAGGTCGTGTGCTGCACTTATCGATGTGCCGGCCCTCTTGCGGTGCAGAGCGTCTAGGGCTTCCGACAAAGGTCCCTTGAATGTTGGCAGGCTGAGCACCTGGCCCCGGATTTCGGCCGGGAAGTACGGCTCGCCAATGAAGTATGGGTCACCAGTGCTTTCCAGCCGGGCTTGGCACCCTTTGTCCTTACTGAAAAACATCAGGTCGTGGATGTAGTTCTTGGAGGCACGAACAAAACCCGGGACCTCTGTTGCTATTCTACACAACATTGTGCGCCTTTGATTTTGGACAATGGTCGCCCGAGCTCAAATCCTTGGAACGGCTGGCGATGTTTTCCGCGCAAAAGTGCCGTCTTCTACACGGCACTGTCTAGTGTAACGTCGTGGGTTTTGCCATCTGGGGCCGCGGTTTGGACGACTATATCCGTGAGGACCTTCATGTAATTGAGCTGGGCGTCGATCCAGGCTATCATGCAACTTTGTTAATATGTAAAATCATACTTGAATTTATAATTGAAACTCACCAAGCAGGTAATCGCGGGAGAAGCTCAAGGTCATGTCGGCAGTTTTGATCGAAACCATCGATCCATCATCAAGAATTGCTTCTAGTATGCTGAGTACCAGGAAGCCCTCGGCCTTATGCACTTCTTCCAGGATCGGAGGGTCGGCGACGCGCATGTCTTTGCCGTATTGTTTTGGATATGGCTCGACGTGACTCGACAGAGTTGGAATAACTCGGCGCCCTCGAGCTATTGGGCGAAGGCTCCGTAAAAGAGCGAACAATAATAGCCACGGTGCCATCGTTGCGGCAGTATATATTGTAGGTCAAGAGCAAGCTCGCGTCCGTGAGAAGCTGCACCGCAGCTGACATCGAGTTGAGTGAATTCAAAGGATTACTCCTTTCAGAGCTTGGTGCCTAGGCCAGATCGTCGCACTTCTGCAGGGACAGCTGCATCTTGCAAACTTCTTTTGTAGAGACGCTGGCTTGACAGGGAGTTTCGTTTTTCATGACCTCGTACACGAAAAACAAACTCGGTGCTCTGCGGCAGCATTATCGCAGGTGCCGTAGGTCTTCTCCTTGTGACGTGCCATTTTTTACTTCGTATGTTTCAGTGGCAGATACCGAATCAGCAAAGTGGGGGCGGAAAGTTGATGGAAGGCGTGTGGTGTTGGCAATCTGCGGATGAAAGCTCGAAAAAAGTGAGATGCTTGTTCAGACTCGAGGAGGGTTCAGACTCGAGGAGGGAGGGGGTGGTTTCTCAGTACTTGTAGTATGTAATTTGAGTCGTGACTACGCACGTGCCGCTTCTCTACCCTCAACCTTTTTTTCTTATGGTCTGTCTTCTACGCCGGAATTGCTCAACAGAAAGAAATTGAGTTGGGGTGGGTTATGTTAACGATGCAGCAAAATACTCCGCGTTTAGACTGATAGAGAGATCAGTATGTTGATTTTAACTCCAAGTTATCGCCTTTCGAGTGCTTTTGGTCGGATTGCGGTAAGATACAAAGACCCATTAATCTTGGTGTAAGAGATGTGGGTATGTAATAGCAGCCTTCAGCACACTTTTGGCGCCTTTAGTGGACTTTTAGTGCTTTTAATGAGTGCTTACTGACTGCAACCACGGACTCGGTGTTTTGACAGATTAGGGCCGTGGGATCATATCACAGTCACGCATCTCTACGCGTCTGACTCTCGAGGTAAGATATCTCTGTATCCTACTAGTTCGGTGAGGCACCATGTGACACGAAATCTTTAGGGATTTATGATACTGAGAGGCGGGAGACAAATGTTCAAGTTACTCGTTTCCAGGCATATGCCTGTAGAGAGGTGAGCACTCAACTATCTCCTAGACATGTACGTCTGTAGCGCTGAAGAAAACGCTCTTCCTTGAGTTCGGCTAATTGGATGCCAAAGAGGGCTGCGTACACGGGGGCCAGGTCATGAGGGCCGCAGGGACGAGCATCACCACTGGCGCGTCGCTTCTCGAAAAAGTTGTCAAGTAAGGTGCGAATTGCTTTATCCATCGGCTGACCCTCAAGAGTCGATGTGGCAAAGTCTGGGGAGGCGTTGTTGGTGACGTCCTGATTGTCGTCGTTTTCTTCCCATGTATTTACGCCAGCTGGGTTGAAGAATTTACTGATGGTAACATCAACTCTGGAAGATTTGATGCACGCTGCCTGTTCTGGCGAGAAGTAAGGCTGGCTGAAGTAATGCTCGTCTGTTGTTGTGTTGATGCGGACAAGAGAGCTGGTATCCTTGGCGATATTGCAGAGATCGTAGAGGAGGACGCGAAGCTTGTAGCCGAGCACGGGATGATCGCAGACACCAGAGGTGGTTGAAGGTAGCGGAGTCGTGGCAGGTGTCGCAACTTTTCCCTCGGATTTTTGTTTCTGTCCGCCATGATGAGACTTTGATTTCTGAGTCTTCTGAGTCCCCTTCTTCACCTGAGGCTCTCTCTTCGCCTTTGTAGGTTTGTTTTTCGACATTGTTGATTGCTCGGTAAGATCTCCATGGGTTGGTGTTGTTGAATGTGGATTTGGTGGGGTGGTGGGTGTTCAGAAACAATCTCCAGGCGGAGTGGGCGCGTTTATGCTTATCATCCCTATTTAGTAGACTTTGGGGCCGACTTTAGTGGACTTTAGAGTACTTCGTAGAGTACAAGCACAATCCCTTTGCATAGTCATGTATCAGAGAAATATGCATCAGAAATAGATAAACAGGTCTACACAGAAAATGATAGCATTTCTCAACTTTGATTCAAAAAGAATAACTGTTTGCTTATTGAAAATTTAAATAAAAAAAGCCTTTGTACACACTGCAATACTTACTCAGTATAAATTACTTTAAACAGTTCTGAGTAGCGATCTAGATACTCCTAATCAGATTGACTAGACAGAAGCTAGCCTCTTAGTTTCAGCTGCCTGTTAAGCGATGCGAGTTTTTCAAAAGGAAAAGTAGGGCTACGAGCATTGTCGGTATAAGCATTGCTGGCATCATAGACATCAAAGGTATCGTGACTTCCAAACACCAATACAAATACATCAATAAAAGGAAGCTACTAGTCATATAATTTTGCTCAAAAGTATCGGCAACACTAGGGCGGAGCACGTGGAAAACACCAGCCTCGACATATATTTAATGTACATCTATGAAGCGCGTAAAACCAAAGACTGAATCCCAAAAACAAAACTAATGCAGAGGTGGCGTCGCAGCGCTGCGTGGATGTCCTCGCCGGCTTTTGGTAACTGTAACATGGCGCACCGTGTACAGCGGCTCCGAGTGCTGGATGGAGCCAAGGCCCGCGGCCTGGTACGGCGAGGTCTCATCGTCGTTGATGTTGTTGGTGTTGGTGTCAGTCGGCATATTATCGTATAGAATGCCTAGTCTGTAGAGTTGATCATTAATTGTCGAGTCCAGTGATTCTCTCCCTTGAACTCTGTCGATAGAAGCTCCACAGAGACCATCTTGAGCAAGAGATACGAAATCGGTCAGAGCAGACTCCTCAAGAGACTTCCGGCTTGCATTCTTGGTCTTGTCGCGTGGAATATATGCCTTGGCCGGGTAGGTCCGCCACATCATGGCCTCTTCACCAAGTCTACTAGTCAGGGTGTAGAATGACTCGGCATTGTCATAGTAGCAGCGGGCCGGGTCAGGGCGGCCACTGCTACTACGAATGCTGGATTCATCACCGCGACTTCCCAAGTACACATCTGTGCTGGGCGTGACCTGCTTGCCTCTGAATATTTGTGGGACAGGGCGGAGGCGGCTGGAGGCGAAGGAGATGGCAGAATCTGTACTAGCAGAGGTAGAATCGTATGGTTCGTTTCCGACCTCGACCTGGACGATGCGCAGTTGGCGGTTCTGGATAACACGGCCTTTCTTTGTGCGAGTGTGAGCCGCATATGACTGGAGCCCAGACCGGGATGAATGCGAAGACAGCATGGTGAGCGTAAACGGTGAGTAGGGTGTAGGTTGTTGAAGAGAGATACCAACGCGTCTCATTTACGGAGAAAAAAGCCCATCTTTATACCCATCCGAGATGAGGCATCAACACTACCATTTGCATACACTTGCTTTGAAATGTAAAGTCACAATACTTTCTTTCGTCGATCTGAAAATCAGCATTTAGGCTGCTTAGCTTGGAGTCACACTTATAAGAGTCATCCAACGCAGAATGAATCATATCGACTCAGAATGTGCCAGCAGTAAGTAATTAGCGGGTTGTCGTGGGCAGTGCTAGTGCCCAACTAGTGGCGGTGCTTCTCGTCATAAGCTAGTTGTCATTCATAACGACTAGGCGTTTTCTTTCTAAATGTTAATCGCCACCACCATAAATGACTTTACGTCGTAAACAATCATGAATTATTAAAAAGTCGCCGTGACAAATCCAAATCAGTAAGCAAGGTCAATCCTAGTTGCAAAGCAGATCGAAAGACAATCGCCGCCCGCTTATCGTGTGGCTGTATTTATTGACACGATGTAAAATAGGGGAGGCGGTCACCGTCATAGGCTGAATGCGGTGACACAAATGAATACAATTTCCTGCGTTCTCCATTATCGCCTGGCCGTCTCATATATATTCCTTATCTTTCATATATTTTCATAACTTGAAATCTGCTAGGTGCTACCTTTGGGCTCCGACTGCTTGGGCTGGCAGGACGGCAGCGCGTTCTACAAGATGCCGCGGAAGAGCAGGCGATGCAATAGAAAGTGAAGGCCGGTGGACATTGCTGAAGTTTGTGATGAATGGTAGCCAGGGAAAATGCCAATACAGGTGGAAACGTATTGGGGCAGACCCAGCACATGGCAATATGAAAGTCAGATGCAGTAAGATGCAGTGCTGCGCTGTTGTGTCTGTGTCTGTGTCCGTATATCTAATTTTTCCAAGCCCCAAACCAGGTGCTATATGCGAGCCGGGCAATGAAGGGGACAATTTGTATGTAGTCGTCCGACACTGCAAGTAGATACACGAAGGCACTGACAACAACCTCTATTTGAGCGAGTCTACATAGCAATTGGGGGTTCACCGTTACCTCTTTGATAGTCCCCCTTCTTCAGCCCCTCCAGAATATGCTTATTTTGAAGAATCTCTGCAGAGACATGCCAACAGACTGTTTAAAACTCACCAGTCTCTATAACAAGTATCGGCAAGAAAAACAAGAGTGAAAACACCTCATGCCGTGACTACGGACAAGACCAGCCAGCCCGGTGCCACCGCACTGCGTACAGATCTTGCGTTACAGGAAACAGTGAGCCAGGGCGTCTGTTCCTGCTCTGCTGTCTTTGGTTGCCATCGATACTATCCCGCACCTCTTCTTATCGCATACTATTCCTTTGATGTTTTTTGAGCTCGATCTGGCAATAACATCATTTTATCGAAATGGAGCGGCTGTTTACTGCTAATATGGAAGACTGGCGCTTCGTATTGGTGATTCTAGACAACCCCAGAAAGAAAAGTGCATCATTCTCGGGCACCCCTGATACTTTCAGCTCCTTTACATACACACAGATCAGTTCGCATGGTAAACCTGAAGGATGAGCCGAAAAGGAGTAGCAGAACAACTTCATCCGGTGGCTGACCTCGCTCTTACTTGCCTTGCATACTTAACCTGATCACCTGCGCCCAGCTACTATACTCAGCCAGCCAGCTCCCTCAAACACGGCGTGAACAACTTCAATGCGCCGACTTGTTTTGATAGCTGATGGCTGGTTGCCTGACCAGATAGCCGTCGGTCGCTACCTTCCTGCTGGGTCATTAGACCACCACATCGGCTTTCTATTCAGGTCTAGCATCAACTCGTTGGGAGTGGCTTGACCTCATATCTTAGTGTTACAATGCTCTTTTTTCTTCTGATCTGATCTATCGAGACACTCGCCTGGGGAAGTCGGAAGACGGAAGACGGAAGACGGGAGCGGAAGACCACAGACTACGAGACGGCAGGATTGCTCACGGCCGAGACTGTCTGGGACAACTACTACAACTACAACATGGACGGGCAAAGTAAGATGTGCAGTTTTGTACATCACCGTAGCAAGGATATACAAGGGCTCGCCTTTTTTTATGCGAGCCGCACAAGTCGTCACAAGCAACCACCTGTGTTTGAAGATGCAGAAGACAGGCGAGAATTCTGTGCCGACCATGAACCAGCCATGAAGGCATCCTCGCAATTGTGAATTACTATAATCATAATATATGGCATGATACGAAATCGTATAATACGCTACTTATCCAGGTACTTTGAGCTATCATTGCCAATTTTATTGTCATCTAAATAGTGTGTTCCCCGTTTCCGTTCGCGCCCGTAATTACTATCTTCCACTTTGTTCTATGACTTCCACGCATGGGTAGATGCTGTGTCCATGTAACGGTGTGACCGCCAATATTCATACTGTACAATTGTTCTTCTGATCGCCATCTGTACATGAGTTCATATCCTCTTAACTTTCCATAAGGGCCGAGCCATAGTCCCTTAACTCACATTGATCCCCTGTGGAGCAAAGTATCAGGTATCAGAGTTTCTGCATGTCTTCGTGCTGTGGTCTATCTCGGCTGTTTACCATCCTCACATCCTACCATACTACCACTTCCATGAGCAATACGCAGTCATCAGCATACCACTGCCGTTGCCATGTGGGAGCAATCCCTTACACTGCATTTGCAACATGGCTTGACCGAGCGATCGAGACATACAGTCATGTAGGCCAGCTGTAACTGACACGATATACACAAGAAGAGAGACATAGAAAAACATCTCAAGAACAAAGGCCAGAAACATAAAGCAAGAAGCACAGCGTCGACCCGCTCATCTAGGATTGACAACCATGTGCCAGTATGCTGTGGAGGGGGAAGGTTTTGATTTACGCATCCTCGGATTTGGACAGCATCCACCAGCCATCAATATCAGACATGCATGGCCTGAATGGACAGTCGGCATTATCGCTTCATGACCGTGCATGCTTTGCTTGGCAGCTCTCTACTGAGGCATCTCCACCTCTACAGACTCTCATGTATTGAGCACAATTGTGTATGTACACGCTTCGTTGGCATCCTCCAAATGTCTCGTATCCAAGACACTGCCACGGAAAGGAGGAAGCACAAAATCTGTACGCCTTGTCGCCCTCGCCATTATTTGTAGTCTATGATAAAGTTCTTTTGATTACTCTACTATGCTGGACGCTTTCTTGTGCTTCCACACCCTTTTGTACATCTTGGCTGCGCAGGTCGCAGTACACAGCTCGCGCCCTCGCGCCCTCGGCTTGCAAAGCTGTCTGCCGTTTTGCATCTCTTCCCATCCATTTTTTTCTGGGTTTTTAGATGTTCACATCTTCAATCTACATATATCGACACACACGTCCCATTTCCACGATGGGCGCCTCAATGCAAGCCATTCTGTAGCACTACGAAGTCAGATGCTAGGCGTTCCAATGAGCCCAAAGAACATAAAAAAAGTATTTAAGATACCTTTTCCTATCTCCCAAGACTTGGACCTGACATCTTAAGCAGCTATATTCACTCAGATAATCATCGGGTACGCACAGCAGCGACAATCCGGAGTTGCCAACTTCTGCAGCCAACATCAAAGGCGCCCACACCACCGAGTGCAGTGCTTGCTTCCTCTATACATCCGAAAAATATAGACAGTGACGGATCACGACGGCTTTTGTCCAAGTTTTACTGTCAGCTGGGAGATTCTTATCTGTATTTCCCCCCTGCTGACATAGAAAGAAGCCAAACGAATTGGATCTTGGCTCGCATTGACTTTGGTCTCCAATATTACTGCATATTCCAACGCACTGCTACAACAGCCCTCCTCCATCCGCTCCTTGCATCAATATCAGCAGAGCGTCACCTTTCATCCCTTCGTCCTATTCACGCACGGCTGGAAGATGCAGCACTGGCCACGCTGCTTCTCATTCTCATTTTGTGGTGAGCTCAAGCTCTAAGCGACAGTCAAGCAAAACATCACCCTATTTTGAACTTTATCGCCACTCAGCTAGCAATTGCCAACCGACAATAACGTCCTCCAACAACCTAGCTCCGTCTATCTTCGATTAAACATTTTTTTAATATTTTATTCTACATTTGAAGTCTTTAGGCTCTACTTTACCTACGCCTGCAAGCCATCTTTAATCTTCTTCCGGGTGGCGTTCAAGGCTTGACCCCACGAGAACAAGCTCTCGAAGAAAAGCCAAGAGATTAAGCCAAGACTGAGACTACGGGTGGGCGGGTGGTGTTCGAGAAGTTTTTTTCATTATTTCTTCTTTTTCATCGGTTTCCCTTGCTTGTTCGAAGTCCTGCTCCGTCCGTGCACACTGTCAGCTGCACCCGGCTGCAGCACATTATACGACGATAATTGTGGACGAAGAGCATCCGATACAGGAAAAAGTAATCCTCTTTTTGAGCTCCAAATCAAAGCTGACGAGACTACCTCATCTCATCGCTACTGCGGCATGGTCCTTTCGACCTTTGACCAGTACTTTTGTATGCTTATGCATCATCCCCGCTCAAGGACTTTCCCTTTCTCCTCTCTACTCACTGCACCGGCACCCGTACGCTATCCACTTAGGTTGCATCTCAGCCAACGTCTTCTTACCATTATCAAGACTCCCATCCACTTCCCCATACACATACTAATCCTGTCTTGTCAACGGATCACACTCTACATTGCACTAACACCTCATCCTCCAAAAGCCATCTCCACTCCAACACATCCCCGCACACGACTGGCGATCCTCTGTTCACTGTGCTGTCTCGTCCAACAGACAACGGACTACTGTGACAGCATTATCTCTGTTGTCTTCCGCTGTCTCCCTGTCTCGCTCTGGAGATAACGTTAGATGTCACATTCCAGCCGGCCTTTTGCTTGATCCTGTTTATCAAAACAGAGCATATCGCCGATCATCTCCCTTTATATCATCTCCGACGTAGTTGTTGCGGGTGAACTACGGTCTGCATTTTCCTGTCATCCCCAACCTATTTATTGGCCCGTTCTCTTTAGTCACTTTCTCAAGTCTTCATTTCTATCAATATACCCTACCCCTCTTCGATTGTCTGTTGGTGGCTGTTGCTTATTTCTGTTCTGTTCCTGTCGTTTTTTTTTTTAAATTTGCTTCTCTCATCTCATTTCATGATTCATTTCTACTCTTTCACCTCTATTTCTATTATTACTCACTTGGCCCTTATCTGCTCATCACCAACATCCCTTCAGCCCACAGCCTCACCTACTTTTCTGTGTCACCACGCCGATCCTCTCCCTTGAGTCTCAACAAAGACACGAAAACTGGACGCTGTAAGCAAGCATAGAGGCGGATTCAAAAATTATCGAACGTGGACTCGGCCTCAGACCTGTAACCAACAAGCTTGTTTAGCTGCCGGTTATATTTGGACACTTAGAGACTCCTCTCCAGGCAAATTATTCACTTTTTACACGTGAAGTATTTGCCTTGTCACATTGCTTCTTTCCTTCAGTCCACACGCATTCACTGATCTCCGACAAACATTCTACTTAAGTCATTGCCCCCCGCACTCTACCATCTACTTTCATGTCAAATACACCAGAACCACGCATCTTGCACCTCATTTATCACAGCATCCTGTCTATCCAACCTGACGCATCATGTTGAGTGACGATGAAAAGGCTCATGTGAGCCCTCCCGGAAGTGCTCTCGATACCACTACGCCGGCCGGCCTATCTACGATACCCCCAGACCCGGACGCTCATCTCAGTGATGAGGAGCGTGCAGAAATCGACCGGAAGCTTGTCTGGCGTCTTGACCTAATGCTTATACCTTGGCTGTGTCTGCTCTATCTCATGGCCTTCTTGGATCGCACCAACATTGGAAATGCCAAAGTCGCCCACCTTGCCACCGACTTGGGCTTATCGACGCCCCAATACAATATGACACTCACCATCTTTTTCATTTCCTACTCGGTTTTTGAGCCTCTTACAAACGTTATGCTAAAGCGCCTACGGCCCTCGGTCTTCATTCCGGCAATTATCATCTCTTGGGGTCTGTGTATGCTGGGCATGGGATTTGTCACCAATTACTCCGGCCTGCTAGCTGCCCGCTGGTTTCTCGGCCTCTGTGAGGCCGGCCTTTTCCCCGGCATTAACTACTACTTCTCCTGCTGGTACAAACGCTCTGAGCTCGGCAAGCGTGCAGCTATCTTCTTCTCTGCCGCCGCCGTCTCCGGCTCTTTTGGTGGACTGCTGGCTGCTGCCATCGAACTCCTCAATGGCAAGGGCGGCTACGCAGGCTGGGCTTGGATTTTTATTATCGAGGGTATTTTGACGATTGTGCTGGGAATTGTGTCGTTTTGGATGGTGCATGACTTCCCTGACGAGGCCAAGTTTTTATCTCCCGAAGACCGTGCGCGCGTGCTGCACCGCCTCAAGGCAGATCAGCAGTCATCTGCGGAGCACGAAGAGTTCCGGATGTACTACCTGTACCAGGCTTTGAAAGACTGGAAGATGTGGCTAGGTATGGTCATTTACATGGGCTGTGACATGCCGCTCTATGCCTTTTCGCTTTTCCTGCCTTCCATCGTCGTCAACCTTGGCTGGAGCAGCAGTGTCATTCACAGTCAACTAATGTCTGTGCCGCCATACGCTGCCGCTGCCATTCTTACTGTGGTTATTGGCTTTGTGGCAGATCGTACACGCGCACGTGGCTTGTGCAATATCTTCGTGTCTCTCATTGGCATTGTCGGCTTCAGCATGCTCATTGGCACATCACGGCCGGCGGTGCAGTACGCTGGAACTTTTTTGGCCGCGCTCGGCATCTACCCGTGTATATCCAACACTATCACCTGGGTCGCCAACAATACCGAAGGTGTGTACAAGCGAGGTGTTGTATTGGGATTTGTTGTGGGATGGGGCAACCTCAGCGGTGTTATCTCGTCCAACATCTTCTTTGACCCGCCACGGTATTTCGTTGGCCATGGTCTCATTATTTCCTTTATGACACTCTTCCTCTTTGGTGGCTCGTTACTTATGACAATGTTGTTGCGCGTGGAGAATGGCAAGCGGCTGCGTGGTGAGCGCAACGGATGGGTTACCGGGCTGTCAAACCGCGAAATCGAACAGCTGGGCGACAAGCGGCCTGATTTCATCTACACCACGTAGATGCGGATTAGAAAACGTCGTTTCTTCCCAGGCGATGCGTGCCTGCAGATGCCAAAGTGAACTAAAATTCCACGATAGTTAGGATTAGGTTTTTTTTTCGCTTTGCTTTGTAATACGTCTTCAAATTTTAGTTATTCAGTATTATCAGGCAGCTAAACTCGCTATCAATTATTGGTTAACGGATGCCACAACATATTGAAAATAGTTTATCAGTCTCTTGTAGTATAGTGGTCAGTATACGGGCTTGTCACGCCCGGGACCCGGGTTCAATTCCCGGCGAGAGAGAAACGATATATTTTTGCTCCGTGTACAAGATGTAAATTTTGCCCGCTTGCCCTTGAAAACACGCCGCGAAATATTTTTTTTAGCTTGGAGATCCTTCAGCAGAGGTAAAAACACTGGAAACAAGTAAGATACACATTGGAAGCCTCGCAGCTGTCGCCAGTTTCAGGTCTGGTTACTAAAAGAAGCGAGATTTAGGGGCGGGACGGCCCAGCAGTGATGAACCGCTACTTCAGTAGCGCAAGAGAATAATTAGGGGATTCCTGAGAGGATCAATCATGTATCTTACAGAAGCTGTAAATCATGTTGGCGCCATCTAGGGAGTAGAATGCATGAGCAAGTCCATGATTGTGTATGTACCACGCAACTTTGCCGTTCGATATGATAATACCCCCAATATTAGTTCGCGTTGAAGATAGCGGTCAGAACCAACAGACATCTCGCTACCCCACGGTCAGAAATAGACGACCAACACGATAGAGTCACAGGGGTACACGTAGGGCATGGAATGGAGTTGAGGTTATTTTTACTTAGTATTGCTTATTTTGCAGCTTGTTGGTAGGATGCAACGTTTTATCTGCAATTTACACACGCAAGGCTACAGATAACGTAACGCGACTTTGACTACTCGCCCATATCAATATCATTGTTGGGGTCTGCAAATTATAAACGAGTTTTAAGTTTTGACGCTTTTGGCAAGCCATCGATGTAAAATGTGCGACGAATTGTTGGTCCTTTTTGCCCCTTTGTCTGGCTGATAACTTTGTATTTAATATACCACTGCAATTCTCGTATCGTGCTGTAGGCTAATGAATTCGAACATTTATAATTGACCAAAGTGGTAATAGCCCAAGCAGACGGTGTGTTGTCATACGAAAGTATCACAGGTATTTTTCCAAATCAAGAATGTGCTGCGTTGGATATCCGGGACAGAGACTCCAGTAGCTCACAGTCAGACCCGAGACAGGGCCAACTTGCATCTGTGTCAGCGGGCATATGCCATGGCAACGGTAGCTGCGCAAATGACAAACAGAGGCTCTTGAATTCGGCGAGAAGTTGGCCGTTTCTCGAGTAACTGCTGCCGTTTTCTCCATTGATACCATGTTTGTAAGGTCGAGATATAGTTCCGCCCAAGCGTCTGAAGTCTGTTCAGGATATATAACTAGACGTTTGGACAGATATATGTCTGAATCTAGCACGCTGAGGTGTAGTGATCGCTGGAGAAGCAAAATACTTTTGTTTGAAACATGCCGGTTACACAAACAGAAGAAGAGGCGAGGGCGCACCATAGTAGATCGCCCTTTGTGCAGGGATACTTTGCTGTACTCGAATGTGCATAGCACATCCGTTCAGAATCAGCACTAGTCCCCGCGGCTTCTACTGTATCTGACCGCTTTTTTTTTCACCGTGATGCCGTAACACAGAGGGTCTTTCTGTTGTCTTTCTGCTTTGTGGTCACATCAACAGTTTTTTCACGGCGAACACCTCTTGGTCCCCTACCTCCAGACGCACATACCAACCGGCCGTTGTATCTGTTGTCTTGGTTTCTGATGCTGCCGGCCTTGTCAGCCAACCACGGCCAACGCTGGGAGCGCATATTCATGAATACGTAGTTAAAGTGGCGGCAGAACGAACACCGATACCATCTAGTCGGCTGCAGTGGCCAACAAACAGAACTCGAAATATTGCGATTGCACGCCAAGAACTTTTTGTATTATTAAATGCTTATTATTCAGCGAATAAAAGTCACAAAGACCACCCGTACATATAATTTCCATCGGGTCTCTTTCGCCGTACTACATGAGCCAGGCAAATGATATGTACGGGATCTGACCTTGCACAGCCGGGGGTGTCAAAAATACACATAGGGGATATCTTCGATAAAATACAGAATACGAATACACATACTAGAAAAACAATCTGGTTGGCCGCTGAAAATCGTTTATTGCCCTCGCGATGCACAGCATGATGGTTAATTACGGCTGAGAAAAAGTGTCGATTTATTATGACATTACAACATTACACTGCGGCCGCCTGCATTTCCTATGCATCTCCTTTCTGTCTTTTGGCTGCCCTCGTCCTCCCACCTCGTGTTTCGAAGCTCGTTTCCCCTATCCCGTCTCATCATCCTGCCTTTTTTTGTCTTTCATCTCTGCTGGTTCCAACACTCCTTTCTGGCACTCTCACACTTTGCCTCACACTTTTTGGCCCCCAGTATTTATGTTGGTTTCCCCTCACTTTAGACTCCCTCGACTCCTAGAAGTGGCTTTTCTCCTGGCCAGCATGGTGGTCATGCTTCCACTTATTATTCCCCAAAATGAGGTTGTCTCTTTTGCCTGGTCGGAGTATTCCAGATTCCACTACTACCACATATCACGTAGCTTCATATTTAGGTTCCAGTCAATGTCTCCTGTTGTAGTCAGTGTATGTGCTATTGACTTGGCTATTGTATATGTGGCCCCTACCTGCTTGTATTAAGTATGAAGAACAAATAACCGAATTAGATTTGAATATGAAGAAGAATGCAAAATTTCAACAGATCCCATATTTAGTCGGCACACCTCTTTCCCGTGCTAGGACATGTCAGTGCAGCCTAATAAAGTTGGTTCCGTCTCCATGTTCTGCAGCAGAGCAGCCAACATTCGCGTTGTCAAACTGCTCAATAACACTACAACGGGCCAAGATCTTCCCCCAAATAAACATTTGAGTTTCTGGGGTCGTGGGGAAACAAAGACTCTCAGTTGTTCAGTAGCAAAGCACGGACTTTTTCTTTATCGATGTTGCTTTCGTTCACTAGTTATTTCTTTTCATGTCCCAGTTGGAAGTCTTATTTGCAGGCAGCCCTTGACATGCAGGCCGCCTTTTGTCCATGTCACCGATATTTTGTTCTTGATGACTTACTTTTGCACACCATCTCCTTCACATTCAAAACGAATCAAAATGAATCAAGCTAAAAGCAACACCGCATACGGCCAGGCAAGAGGGGGTAATAAGAGAAATAGCAAATGATGAAATGCAAATTTCACGTCAGCCAGATCAAGGCTCGATGCTGACATCCCGGGGTAGGTCTTGCCTGCTGAGGCGATAAAAAATATCAATATAAGGCGCACCCTCTTATGATTTTTTGATACCGCCATACGATTTCTTATTTTGTTTCCCGCAGACCCCGATTTCGATTACTCTATTCAAACGTTGTTTCGAGACTACCAAGTCGACTTTCGACTGTCTTTGTCTCCTTTTGACTCTGTGGTAAGTCACTGGCCACGACGGATTATACTAATAAATGTTTACCTCCATCTCCCCCCTTCCGTATCCCCGTCAAATCACCACTTGTCATGGGTTGTCATGTTCGTCATTTTAAATCCATGTACTTCGTCAACCTTCTGCCCATCTCTTCTTGTCATGTCAGTGGCGTGTCTCATACTGTTTCTCTCAACTCTCTTCTTTAATTGTTTTTTATGTCTGTCTTTGTCTGGTCAATTTGATCACGGTTGGGGACAGGTAAGACGGATATTGTACTCCTCGAGAAACAGCCATACAGCTGGCCAAATGACTATGTAGTCGATGGTACAGGGAGCAACGGGGCACAAACACAAGACAAGGACAGTCACTGAAAAGACAGGTAGGACTGACAAGATATAATGAAGAGCTATATCACGGCCGATGCGGGAGAATATCTGCAGGTATTCACAGGGGTAGCAGCGAGTCCTCTGTCTGCTGTATCGTTTCTGATGTCTCTGTCTGTCTTTCGTGTTCTACCTTCTGATTCCTGATCGAAATATCCTGCTTGTCTCTGCATCTCGGCTCTGCGGTGTCTTCTCAATACTATTTGTGCCAGTTTCTGGTCTTTGATGTTTCTCGTCTGCATCTATATCTGCTGCCTTATATTTTTGGTTGCGTTTGCATTCTTTTTTAATTGTCGATGGGCTGCACTCTCCCGCACGCGTTTGTGCATCACCTCATCCGCAAACTGTCCTCGTCTCGAATGCTTTGATCTGTAGCTTTTCTCTCTCACTCATTATCAAACTATCCTCTTACCTCCATATTTGTCTTCAGTCTCCAGACCTGCACCTTCAGTCTTCTGTTTTCTCTCTCGTCCATTTAACTAACAAGCAGCATGGATGATGCACCGCCAACAATGCATCTCTCTGAAGAGCAGGCGAGCGCCGTCGTCGGCCTAGAACGCGCTGGCGCCTCGCTCTCTATGATCGGTGTATTTCTCATTATCGTCACCTTCACCATATTCAAACGCTTACGCACTGTTCCCAACACCTTCATTCTCTTTGCCTCTATTGCCAACATCGGCGCAAGCACAGCCAGCCTTATTGGACTCACTGGTATCGCAGCTGGCAGCGACTCAAGTCTCTGTCGAGCACAGGCTTTTCTACTCGAAATGTTTATGCAATCCGATCCTTGGTGGTCGTTTGCCATGGCCTTCAATGTCTACCTCGTCTTTTTTCACTCCGCAAACCCGACAACGTTTCGCCGGTATCTATGGGTGTACTGTTCAGTCTGCTTTGGGCTGCCTATGATTCCGGCAATTGTCTGTCTATACATCTACAGCCCCGAGAAAGGACCCGTCTACGGCGATGCCACAGTTTGTTTTACCCTTCTTCTCTGGGATGGCACTTTACCCTGGAAACATTTGACTAACCGACAGCTCTGGTGCTGGATCGGCGACCGATGGAATGCCCTCCGCATATATTCCTACTACATCCCCATTTGGGTTTGCATCTTTCTCAGCGCCGTTATCTACATTGCTGTGGGCTACCACGTCTTCCATCAACGCAATCAACTTCGCAACCTTACCCTGAGCAACCAGGCAAAGGATATATCCAATTCCGAAATCAGGGGTTCGGCAGAAAAGAATTCGACTTCTGCGAATCGAGGCAGAGAGCCATCTAGGAGCCCTGAGGTCTACGGCACGGTGACGACTGAAGTGCAAATCACATCAGACGCCTGCGATCCCAACGCCAGTGAACACACGCCGCCCATGACACCGCTTAGCTCTCCCATTCAGTGTCCCTGGAGTGACGATATATTCCACTCGAATATGAACAAATACAATTCCACCAGCAGCGCAGGCCCATGCAACAACAATCACACAGACACGCCCAATCCTACGACGAATATCGCGGCTGGCCATGTGTTCGCTATTGACGAGGAGCTCGGTAATGCCATTTCCCCGCCAAAGCCCGTACACAGCATGCATGGCCACGGCATGCATGGCACCAGATACTACCACGCCACTTCCACTACAGTCATCTCTTCTCTCTCGCCTCGAGATCTATCATCGACTCTACCGCAGCAAGACATGAACTCATCCACACATCGTCTGCAGCCTCAGAATTCCAATGTCCACTACCAGGGCGATGCAGAAGAAAGCAACATCTGCATATCACAGAGCCGTACTGATGCCAACCCGGCGACGGGCATTCATCTCGGTAGCTCATCTGGCATTCCTGCTACAAACAATATTGGTTTATCTTTTGGGGCCCGGATCAGCCGTGCCTGGCGCCGATTCACTGGTAAACTGCACCACATGGACCCGGTGAAGCTCGCATATCTACGCACGTCGTTTGTGTTCGCCATTTCCGTGCTTGTCACTTGGACGCCGTCGTCGATCAACCGAGTCTATAACCTGATCTACCCCAATCGCATCAGCTACGGTCTCAATATCGCCAGTGCTGCCGTGCTACCACTGCAGGGCGTGTGGAATGCTGTCATTTATTTCTCGACAAGCTGGAATCTGCTACATGATGAGATCCTGCACGTATATGCGAGATCAGGTAGGCTTCGCCGGCTTCATTTGCACCGGGCCGGGAGCACATCGCTGAGCAGTGCTACCCGCCGGCGTATTCCAGGCATTGTTGTCGACATTCATGGCAATGGCATGACGGAGCATTCAAACTCTACCGAAATGGGGACTGTCTTGTCTCCCATTCGGAGCCAACAAGCTGGATTAGACTCAGGTCGTGGGGGAATCGACAACGGTCGAGGCAGCGGTAGTGGTAGCCAGCGTGCATTTGTGCATTGCGCCCACGATAGCGGCAGATCGCATCACCACCATCATACCGGCCTTCATGGCATGTGCTACGGTGATGACGACAGCACAGAGAGTGATTCTATTGATGGCGAAGGTATCCTTGGCCAGAATTCCCGCAGTTATCGCCCTGCTATTCCGGCTACCTTGGACTTTGCAGACACCAGCTTGCGAAGTACACCACAAGTAGGCATCATACGAATCCAGCGCGGGGGTGAGCTGGATACTTGACATTCCTGGCATGGTGATGATATATGATGTTATTGATACTCTTTCGGTCTTGTTGTTTTTCGTACTCCACTACATAATCTTGTCGTAGCTTTTGTTTATCATTTATTAATCATAGCTTTATTTTGCTGTTCCGTGCTTTATCTCATTTATATGATTTCCCGATTGCTTCGTTTACTAGTCGGTCCGTTGACATGCCGTGCATCCTCTTCTTCTCCTGCACTGCATCAATTATCCTCGAAGATATGCGCAAACACTTTTACCCCAGCGAACACCACCTTTGTATGTCCACATGCCAGGTGCATTGCCATTTCTCAGTCCCTCAACTGCATCAGCAAGATCGGGCCCCATTCCTTCAGCCTTGATATCCTTGATGGGGAAGAGGTATGTCTTGAAGGAGAATAACACGCCACACGTTTGAGGCAAACGTGTCAGGGTTTGGCACTCTACTCGGAAGCGTGCATTATCGATATCCACGTCAACATCGTCCTCGTATGCTTCGCCTTCGTGGATGTGGTTGCCACTTGGGGTGAACAGGTTCGTGTGAGTTTGGATGGACCACTGTCTGTCAGTATTTCTTTCTTTTTAGAGGCAGTACTTGGCATCAGTCAAAATATCAGCACATGGCATACATTAAGCCGCTTGGCACTCTTTCCGACCTGAAGTTTGGAGAAGAATCGTTCCATGCTGGGACCAATTTTGTCGTAGGATGGCACTGGCTTGTGAATATCTTTGAGAAGCAGGCCAAGTTTTGCCTTTGGGTCAAATCCTGATGGGAAGCAGCACAGAAATGCTACCAGGCGATGACTAGTAGAAGGATAAGTAGGTCCCCCGTCCACAGTCGATGTAGTGTCCTCTTCTTTTAGAATAAATAAGTCATCCTCAATGGTCTCGCCCAGGATTAGGAAAGCTTCCAGAGGATCCTTGGGTGGCGAGCAAGGATGTGTTGAGCCTATGACTTGATTGTACAGCACAAATGTCTTGCCGTCGCCAGATGGCTTTTTGGTGAAGATCGTTGGAAAACGTGACGGCAAGTACGAGGACATGAGGTAAGTGTAGAGTTCGTCCACAGCATCCTTCGAGGCAGTCTGGGGTGTGGTGCCGTCTTTCTCGTAGAGAACCCCCATGACCGTGTCCTTGTTATTTGCAATGACATTGCGCCGTAATTCGATGCGTTCTTTGTAGTCCTGGTCGATGATGACAAGATCTTCAGGAGAAGTTGATTGCAGAGCTTTCTATTAGTTATCTTCTCGTCTTCATCGGTATGCTTCCATGTTTCTTCAACAAAAATATTCAATAAAAACATACCCATTGTGATGTGATAGATGCGCTTGAATGGCCTAAACTGCATTGGTCGAATGCTCTGCCAGTCGAACGCCGGTATCGAACCGACTAAGGGCAAAGACACCGGCTGCTTAACATCTGGTCGGAAAGCCGCCGCATTTTCCTTGTAGTATTGGAAGCCTGACAGCCCTAGCAATATCACCAGGGCTACAGCCACAATTACGAGAACGCCCATGTTGCGATGTGAATTATTGGCGCTTTGCAAAGAAGCTGACGAAGTAAAAGAAACACAAATGATTACAGGCAGGAACCCCTCCTTATATTCCTGAAGTATATATCGTCATATGTGTATCAACTGCTTGACTGCTTGCGCTTATCGTGCTACTATCTATTATCAGTCTACTAATTACTTATCATTCAACCTGTTGCGGGGATGCGGCAAGCTGCGAGTCTAGGGCGCCCCATTCATGGTATGACTGGTCGTCTTGGCCGCCGTCGTCGGCGACTCTTCTCGGGGCGAGAAACAAGCTAGTATTCTTGGATCGGTCAATTTAATTGCCCAAGAGAGATCTAGTTGGCTAGATGCACCGTCGACTTGGAGCTGTTGTGTTGGTAGTTTTGGGAAGGTCCAAGCACGGCTTCCCGTTTTGTATTTCCGAATTGAGAATAAACATACGGAGAATTGTGATCCGTAGTAGCGTGGTGAGTCCGTTCTTTGTCTACTCTGATGTGATAAGGAACAGTCGCTCGTCCCCTGGACGCCGGACTTCATTATTAGGACAAAACTTATCGTGCAGTTTTCCTAGGAGCGTGCCATGATTATTGTAGGAAAAATTAGGCTGAGCTTGAGATGGTGATCGCGCGCATTTTGAGTCTGATTGGGGTTGCAACCAACAAAATATTTCATGATTGATGTTTTTGATACTTTGAGATCTATTTTGTAGCTCCACGCAGCCAGCCGCCTACACCAAGATCTTAGATCTAAAATTCTCGTCGCTGGCCGTTGTTTGATATTTACGGGTGAGGATCAATGTCGCCAGTGACATCTAAACACCCTAGTACACCATTCCTGTTCCAAACGCGGTCACCTTGATGTGTTAGCTTGGATCCAAGCCAATATCGACGTTTATCTTATTTATCAAAACACAAATTAAGCTAAACAACAACTTACTCAACTTGAGCCTCGTATCGTGGTTCTCAGTGGCATCCGTGTATTGACACTCGCAGTCCATCAAAGTCGTTTTCGGATCTAAAGTGCACTGGCTGCAGGGTGCACAGTAGGTCGATTGGTAATGGCTGATAGACTTGTAGCGCCATTTCAGTTGCTTGTCTTCGTACTTGATGCACTGGCTAAGATCAAGAAATGTGTGCTGGTAGTGGGCGCGCTTGTTGGCACCGACTGTGCTGCCATCCGCAGTGCAGTTGGCCTCGAGGCGGCAGTAGCCGTAGTAAGAAATATCCTTGCAAGACGACGCGAAGCTTGTGGTCCGGCGCGCCTCGATATTGGCCGACAACGATGAGGGCGATCCTATAGCAGTTGCTGAAAGTGACAGTGTCACCAAGAGTGCGGCTGTGGAAATCATAGTTTGCAGAGATGGTCTCAGGGAGTCGGGTGGTCGTTATAAACCTGTAGCAATATTCCAACTCGACATCGTACTAGACAGCGTGCCACTGTCTATTTATCTTCAAATCCCCGACACTCTTTCGGCATGCGATCGTCCAAATTCGAGGCTGGTTAGTTTTCGCTTGATGCAAGCCATCATTGTCTCACCGAAACACGAAACTCTCAAAATATAAACACGAGGTCCGACAGAGACAGTGTATTGTGTGACATTGACAAAAAGAAGAAGATAAATTTAGGATAGTTTATATCCTCACCGAGAGACAGATGTAGCTGATATCAAAGAAATTTCATGATGTTGACAGCTACAATCATTTTCATGGGAGCGCAAAGAACGCCTCCTCGCTTCAATGCTTGGCTTTTGTCATCTGGCCCAAGCTTCAGGGCTTATCAATATAAAGAATGCACACTACACATTAAATATTGAATAACATAGCACAAGTGTCATCGCAGACGGGCCATTGGAAGGGCAGGATTTCCATCAAGTGACAAGTACAAGTTGTGATGCTGGTAGCTTGTCGTTATCATTCCGACCCGTCGAAAACTTAGTTCCTGAGTGTTTGTCAGTGTTTTGCTGATTCGGTCACTTTTTTCTACGATATGCACAAGTGCTGATGGGATACAATCCCTTACACTCCACATGCGGGAAATAAAATATCAAACAAATTTATTTTCAAAAATAAATTCATGTCTGTGAGTATACGCTTGAGTTTATTTGTTATTTAATGCTCAGGCTCGCGTCGGAGTGTGGGAGGTGGGTTTAAATCAAATCTATCAATTGATGATTTTTGAGCCATTGTTATGATTAAGAGCATGGGTTCAGATTCAGCTTTCAAGGAGGAGCTAAACTTGTGTGCATCTTCATGTTCATCACGACGCTGGCTGGACATCGCCAATCAGTGCTCTTAAGCAGCTCCTCTTAAGCGGCAGGTAACGATAGATGATTGGCTGCTTTTTGGCCCCCCATGAACCAATGCTCACTTGGTACAGAACTGGTCCGTCATAGCCCATAATAATAGCGATAGCCGCATCTCTTTCTGTTTTTTAGAACACCTCATTCCTGTATCCACTTGGACAGTGCTTTCACAGAGATATACTGTCCATATACACTGGTCAATTGGGATAAAACACTGTAGTAACCGCCTGAACATATTTGATTGGTTTGATAGTTCCCCGTTTCCAGCCACCGTTTGTACGTCTTGTCTTTCAAGAGTAATACAAGCCACAACAGCATCGACCTCGTCACTAAACAACCTCGACATCTCGACTGCGCAATTACGGCAACACTCACGGCCACCGGACGAGCTCTATCACACTCAAACCATCCTGGAAGATCGGACATTTCGGAATACCGCCGGTCTTGGTTCTTGCTCGCTCTATCGCATCTTGCACCTCGGCCTTGGTAGCTTCGATCTCGTCAGCCCTGCACACAAGTCGCGAATCTCGACACACCACTGCAAAGTTGCGAGTATCGCGGTTTGCCGCACAACCGAATAAACACCTGCGTCCCGACCTCAATACTGTATTCCACGATTGGGCATTCTACTGGTCATTTAATGCACAACAGAGAAACATTACAGAGCCACCAACGTGCACTACGCCGCACACCACCTGACATCAGCGAATACTCGCTACTTTCTAGCGTCGCATGACCTTGTGCCTCGTCTCGCCTTCTCTGTCGAATTCCCCCGGGGTGTGAAAAGCTTCCAGCTGCGGGAATTCGCGTATTGGCGTACTGTCGGCGCGCACTTGCTACTTTTTTATTTGCGACATTATCCATCACAGCAAAATGACTACCCCACGTAAGTGCACCGACTCTGTGTCGCAATCTTATTTCGTGTTGCTTTTTAAGGGCAGTTAGCTAACATGGCTCAGTCTCCAGGGAGGAACTCAGCCGCTATACGCAATTGGTTGATGGTATCCTGGCCACGGCCGATCTTGAGACGGTGACACGCAAGAAGGTGCGCAAGAGCTTGGAGAAGGCCCTGGGTGGGAAAGATTTGAGCGAGCAAAAGGAAGCCATCAAGGACTTGATCGAGGCCCGCTTCGACGCCATCAACTCGGATGACTCGCCTGCCAGCAACGGCGCCAGAGAGGAAGCTGATGACGAGATCAATGTCTCAGTGTCTGCGTCGCAGGCTTCACAGCGTCGTGCCCGGTCCGACGACGACGACGACGACAACGATAAGAAACCAGCCAAGAAGGTCAAGCGAGACGAGGATGCAGACGCACGACTAGCAGCCGAGCTACAGGCCCAAGAAAACCGACTGGCACGCTCACGGACAACAAGAGGCGCCAGCACAAACAAACCGACAAAGAAGGGCAGTGCGAAGAAAAAGAGCAAGAGTGCGGCCAAGGTTAAGGACGATGGCAGCGACAGTGATGGCGGGCAGAGAAGTCGGAATCCGGAAACGGAAAAGAAGGAGCGCAAAGCCGGCGGCGGGTTCCAGAAGCCATATAACCTCAGCCCGCCGCTAGCCGAGCTGCTGGGTGTGCCTCAAGTCTCGCGGCTACAAGTTGTCAAGCTGTTATGGGTGCACATCAAGGCACACCAGCTGCAAGACCCCACGGACAAGCGGCAGATTTTGTGTGACGACCGCATGCAGGCTGTGTTCAAGCAGCCCAAGATTGACATGTTCCAGATGAACAAACAGCTCAGCCACCATCTCTATCCGGTAGAAGATGAATAGAGGGTATAAAGGTTGAGGTATTGGAGATGAGGAGATGAAAGCACGAGGAAAGGTTTTAAATGACTTGAGAATATGGCGTTTAGTGGTGGACATGCACGGCTTTACTTTTGCTACTTATGGAACTTCTCTGGAATTTGGTTGTATTGTTTCCAGTTGACTGCTTTTAATTCATGACATTATTGTTCCCTATGTGTTCTGGTTTTCTGTTTCCGTTGTATTGTTTCTGTTTAGTTATCTCTTGACGTGATATTTTTTTTAAAAAAAATACAAATTAATACATTTTGCTTAATTTGTTATATTAGAAATATCAAAATATTTGACATGACAAAGTTTTATTTAATTCACTTTCATGAGTTCTCTTTTTGTTCTACCGCTTATAAAACGAAACATTACTTGA
This sequence comes from Ophiostoma piceae, assembly GCA_032248835.1. Lineage (NCBI taxonomy): Eukaryota > Fungi > Ascomycota > Sordariomycetes > Ophiostomatales > Ophiostomataceae > Ophiostoma > Ophiostoma piceae. The sequence goes on from CP135125.1 coordinate 1,997,997, forward strand.
TATTCCTTTCGCATAGTATTCTCATCTCATCTCTTTTCCCATTAAACAGATCTACGATGCGAGGCACGTTAAATGTTCCTCGAGATGCGAAGAAAAATAAATTGAAATAGGACAGCACGATGAGTCAAACATAGCCATGATGAGTCGGCCGGTGGCTTTGAAGTGGCTAATGTAAGATATGTATAATCAAGCCCCTGCTTCGTGTGGCTATCCTCCAGCGGCAGCTTTTTATTGATTATATATTCATATCCTCACACGAGCATCTTCGTTGCTTTTAGTATTCATATGAGTGCATGGCAAGGCTGAGCTCCCCCTCTTGCCGTATGACACATATCTTGCTACCTATTCCTACAGTACTACAGTGAACGGTTTGCCCCTCGCTTTCCGGCCCACTATTAATTTCTATCAAAAATATTTGTGTGTGCTTGCTTGTAGCCAATCAGAAACCGTATTACTTGCTTCCAGGCAGTGTATTGCACTGTGCTCTTTCCCTGTAGCTTTACGCGAGCAGGAAAGCGTGTAATTTTCGCCACAGAGTTCCTCATTGATGATAGCTTACTGCTCGGCCTCACTCTTGCTCACTCGTGTGCTACCTAAACGATTCCTGCGACACTTCTGCCGATTTCACGCTCTACGATCCATTCTCATTCCTAGCAACGTCTCTCGACTACATATCTTCATCTCATCAAACACAAGGAATGGCTGACACCGGTGCACCGGGCGGAGGTGGAAACCACGCCCCCAACAACTCAAATCCAACACAGCGGAACAACCGGAGAGGCGGAGGTAGAAACGGCGGCGAGGCCGGCGGAGACAGCTCCAACGCGGGCCGTGAGTCTGGAAGAGGTGGCCGTAACCGTGGCCGGGGGCGGGGAGGCGGTGGCAGAGGCGGTAGCCGTGGCGATTCCCAGCAAGCACCCGGAGACGGTACCGAAGCCAGCAACAGCAACAGCAACAGTAATGGCAACAGTAACGGAAATCGGAGACGAGGTGGCGGTCGGGGACGGGGTGCTCACCATGCAGGCAATGACGGCGATACCCCGGCCGAGCCCCGGACATCACAAAAAGACCCTATCTTGCTGTCAACACAACAGTCCAATGCACCAGGAGATGCTGGTGACGACGGTGACGACGACGACGCCGAGGTGTGCTTCATCTGCGCAAACCCCGTCATTCACCATGCTGTTGCCCCTTGTAACCATGTAACGTGTCACATCTGTGCTTTGCGCATGCGTGCGCTTTATCGCACCAAGGATTGCCCACACTGCCGCACTCCCGCGCCATATGTCATCTTTACCGACGACCCGGCCAAGCGCTACGAGGAGTACACGTCCTCCGATACTACAAGCACCGACGACAACATCGGAATCAAGTACACAAACGAGGAAATCGTTGGCGACACAGTGCTCCTCCTGCGATACAACTGCCCCGATGACTCGTGCGATTATGCTGGGCTCGGCTGGCCCGACCTCCATCGACACGTTCGCTCTGTGCATCACAAAAAGATGTGTGACCTGTGCACGCGCAACAAAAAGGTGTTCACCCATGAACATGATTTGTTCAGCGACAAAGAGTTAGAGACACACATGCGCAACGGCAATGACCGGCCGGGTGCTAAAGACCAATCCGGATTCCGTGGCCACCCGCTGTGCGGCTTCTGCGGCGAGCGATTCTACGATGACGATAAGCTCTATGAGCACTGCCGCAATAAACACGAGCGCTGCTTCATCTGCGACCGCCAGGACTCCCGCCAGCCACACTACTTCCGAAACTACAACGAGCTCGAAAAACACTTTAGCAAGGACCACTACTTGTGCCTCGACCGCGAATGCATGGAGAAGAAATTTGTTGTCTTTGGCTCCGAAATGGATCTCAAGGCCCACCAGCTGACAGAGCATGGCAATTCACTGTCTAAAGATGTGCGTCGCGACGTCCAGGTTGTGAGCATGGCTGATTTTAACTACCGGCCATCGCAAGCACAGTCAGGCCGGAACGGCGGCGGTGGCGGCGGCGGCCGGCAGAGTAGAGGCCGTGACCCGAATGCCGATGCACCTTTGCCGGTATCCACGTCTCAAAATATGCGCCGTGACGAGATTGCCTTCCAACGGCAACTCAACATACACTCCGCCCAAACAGTGACAACTCGTACCTTTGGCAGTCGCTTGACTGCACCAACTCCCGCTGAAGCAGGTCCGTCGAGACAGAACAACAACCGCCAAACAAGCCAGCGTAATAGCAACAATGCCACCCCTACTCCCTCCAATGCTGCGACTTCATCCATTAGCAGCCACATGGAGACGCTGAGTGTCCAGGATATGTCGCAGATGACACCCCAGGACCGCGCTCGTGCGGTGCGTCACGGCGCTGTCATTGAGCGTGCTTCCAACATGCTCGGCAGCAACCCAACAAAGATTGCCAAGTTTCGGGCAGATATCTCGTCATTCCGCCAGGGAACTTACTCTGCAACACAGCTCATTGATGCCTTTTCTGCACTGTTTTCCGACACCAGCGACACCGCACTGGGCAGTCTTGTCCGCGAAGTTGCAGATCTCTTCGAGGACCCGTCTCAGGCAGATGCCCTCCGCCGTGCTTTGAGTGACCGCCGTGCCGTTAATGACAGTAATGGCGGTGCTACTGAGGACTACCCGTCACTACCAACTCTGGGCGGCATGCATGGCGCCACAACATCGACAAGCGGATGGGCCGCAGCTGCTTCTTCATCTGATACGCAAATGCCAAACGCGCAATCTGCACAGCGCAACTCCGCAACACGGGTGCTTCGCCTCAAGCACAGTACACGTCTAGGTGGCCCTAGCACCACTACGGCATCACTGGCCAATGCGCCGCGGAGCACTGTCGGTCCTGCTGGCCGAGCTGTTCCCGGTGCTATGTGGACAGCACCTGCATCATCCCGCCCGGCTGTGCTGTCTTCGGCAAGCCTATCTTCGGCGTCATCGGCATCGTTCCCAGCGCTTCCTACAGCAGGAAAGAAGCCGTCTGGCACGGGCTCTGGCTGGACTAGTGTTTCCGGCGGCCCTGCATCCTCGCTCGCAGCTCGTGTTGGTGGTGGTACATCTGCTTCTGCTTCAGCACCAAGGTCCTCTACGTACTCTGCACCGTCGTCTTCATCGACAAGCACTGCCCGGCGCCCAGCCGGCGGCGAGGATAATTTCCCTGCCCTGCCTGCGGCAGCCAAACCCCCACCGCCATCCGTATTTAGCTATGGGAGACGCACAGTGCGGCGTGACCTGGGAGGGAACCAGGATACTGGTTTTTCGTGGACTGCCGGCAGTAGTGCGACAGATGCTGCTGATACACAAGCCCACGAAGAGGAGGCGACTGGAAAGGGAAAGAAAAAGGGCAAGAAGGTTCTTGTGCAATGGGGTTAGATGCTAGATGCTATGAGTTGATTGCATGTTATATATCAATCAGAAAGAAAAGTAAATTGCAATTACTGGAACATCGGTTGACCCTTTTCGTGTGATTTTGTATTTCCCGCCAATAGACCACAGTTCTCTATCTAATCATATGCCTGCATCAAAGGCGTATACATCAATGGTTAGAATGTTTTTGACCATTTCCCAATGGCTCATCATAATTACCGCCGGTACGTGCCAGCAATGGTGTAGTCTTTCTTGGGGCCTTTGACGCCATAGCGTAGCTGCCAGTCGCCCAGCCGCACGCCATTGAAAGCAAACTTGTAGTGCACATCATAGAAATCGTCAATACAGAGGTGGCCCGCTGTCGCCTCCCAGCTCGCGTTGGACTTGTAGGAGAACTCCAGGGGGTGGAATAGGTAGTCTGCGCGGCTGTTGTCATCAGTCCGCGCGAACCACACTGTCAGCTGGTCCTTGGCCGAGTTGTATCGCCACACATAGCGTCGCGTGGCTCGGAAGGACGGACCTCCGACAGCGGTGAACGTGCCATCCTCAACATATAGATATTCTTCCTCGCCGTAAGTATTCTCGCCGGCGGGACGACCGTCGCCCGTTGCTTTGCGCAGTCGAAATTCTGCTGTACCTACAAAACGTCCGCTTGGGTGTGACGGCAGACGGCTCACAAGGCTTCGATCTAGCTTCCACGTGCCAAGAAGACTGCGGAAAATAGCACGCGCGACAAAGCGGCCTGAGAAGAGGCCAGCGGCGGCCACCTCGTAGGTAGACCGCAGCGACACCGCCGTGGACATCTTTTGCATCTCGCTTGTGGTATCGTCATAGTCAGTGTATGACGCTGCCGTAACTACTTCCATGGCCAGGTCGCCCTTGATAAGGCTCTCATCGTCATCCCCCCATTTTCTCCTCAGATCCAAGGCCTGGGCAAATTGGTCCATCAGGAACAGATAGTCGCCCATCGGAAATTGAGACGTGCGCTTTGGCTCAGAGCGCAGCAGCAGTGTGCGCTCGATACATTTGTCGGCGGCTAAAGCCTCGGCCAGCCGGGGATAGTTGTCGAAATGGGCAGGGTACCACGTTGATGTCGGAGGCGGGGAAACGGCTTGGGCGTCTTCCACAAATAGTGCCGTGGCAACGCGTGCCTGCATCTCCATTACGCCCCAATAAGAAGATCGGTAGTAACCCACAAATGCAGCGTGCGGTAGGTCTCGATGGTGTGTCGCGTGAAATTCCAGTGCCACGGTATTGCGAACATCGCCTGGGGTGAACTGCAAGATCTGTTTGACGGTATCGGGGAAGAATGACAGCGATGTGGCTGGGTCAAACCCAGTCGCCAAGATCACAGCAGCAACATCAGCAACTGTTTCGCCGCCCTCCAAAAGTGCTGTTGAACCATCAATAGATGATAGGCGACCCTTGGACAGGCCAATTAGTCCATCCCGAACGTATTCGAGGTAGTTGTTGCTGACGCCGATGTAAGGTGGTGCATCTTGTATGATATTGTCTGACTCGCGCACGGCCAGCAATGGGCTCATTTCGCTCTGGTCGCTGCCCAGTGTTGCGCGCATGATGCCGTGACCACGCCGGGCAGCTTCGACTGTAATATGTCCTTGAACATCCCGAAGAGGCTGTGGGCGTTTCAAGATGTTGTACGAGCTGAAGTCGAAGGGCAAAAAGGGTGGTGCCGAAGAACCAGGTGTAGGAGAGGTGAACAGGGGATATACCCAGAACGGGCGTTGAATCAGGTTGACGACCGAGATCTTGTCCGCATCAACACCGTACTCAGACTCGCGCTCTGCCTTTGTGCCGGGCGAGTGCCGCGCAGAGGACAAGTGAGTCGTGATCGTTCCAGCAATTTCAACGCCCGAGAACTGGCCACCTGCAATGAGAATCTTTCCCGTTTTCTTCTCACGGCCAGAAAAAAGTGTCTCGAGGTCGCGGTATTGGCTGCTGTGAACGACAGGTATGTGTGATAAATCATCCTTGGCCCGCTGAACAGTTTCCCGGAGTGAGTCGGGCACCGCTGGACAGCCGAAGTAGCCACTGGCCACAATAAGATAATCAAAGACGCCGGCGTCGTTTTCGTTTCCGGTCAGCCTCTCCTTGGTGTGGACATGCCAGCCTCCTCGGCCACCGTCTAGGGGCTCTGCTTTTGCAACCCAGCGACTCAATTGCACATCGCAATCTACACGATTGGAGAGATAGCGTTTAAAATAGCCATCAAGATACTGGCCCACCTGCCAGCCACGGGGGAACTCGGGTATGTCGCCGCCATCTTTGTAGTCAGCAGCTACATCCTCCCAGGCATAGTCGCTGAACTGCACCGTGTGCCGACTCTGATTTGCCATCATCAGTGGGTGAATGAGGCCTGCATTCTCTCCTGATTCCTTAGATGTGGGCCACAGGCCGCCGATGGAGCGTTGGCTCTCAATAATGGTCACCTTGAAAAGGCCGCGCGCGCGGTTGTCCCATAGCAGTGTTTTGGCCGCGACGAGACCGGCGGGACCCGCGCCCACGATGCAAACCGTCTTCATGGCAATGCCGTGTGCGTGTAGATGATGTGGAAATTGAAAACACTCGTACCACTGAAAATTTTGGGCATGCGCGTGCGAAGCCAATACAGAAATGTGCGATGAAGAAGTTCAAGTGCGGAAAGTAGATGTTGAGAGTGACAGTCCACAATGATGACTAATCTTGGGTAGTGACGATGTTCTACCAATTGCCTCTCCGTATCAACTGTGATAAACGGCTGTCCCCAGCCGTCGCTTTATACATCAGCCCGGGCTTCGGCACACTTTGCTGCCGGCGTGATGGAAAAAATCCTACAATACTGCAATATGCAAGAGAGATTGAAAGGATTGCAGGCTGAGGCGTATGATACTGTGGCCATGAAGTTTTCAGGGCGGAGGTGTGGAAAAACCGTGTCGTACTCAGCGCGAAGAGTAAAGTGACAGACAGGCCTAAATTCGTTGACGCAATTGAATCTTCCCTACTCCGTTTTTGGTGGGATACTTTGACTGCGGGTGCTACCTCAACCAATCACAGACTGTACTGGTGTTCTGCAAGCCGAGCCGCCTGCATCTTGCATCCTGAGCATGTGCACTGTTTGTTTTCAAGTCATTCCTTTTTGTCAGTAGCGGTCAAGCCTGTCTTCAAGATAATTGCAGTATTTTTGCCTCGCCCGTAAAAGCGGTGATAATTTATATCACAATGATGTCTTGCTTCAATGCGTCGGGCTCCTCCAATGTATATTTCTGGTTTTCGGGTTGCAAAAAGAAAACAATAGCTGATGGTATCTTTTATTGCATATCATACATTCTAATGTTTTTTTTTTCTTTCTTTTGCTTTTTCTTTCTTTCCAGCCAGTGATGCCAGGACACGTCACGAAGCAAAAACGTCTCAAATCAGGTGTCGGCGAGCTCGGCTGATATCTTAGACGTCGTTTCTCATGGTCGGTTATGTCGGCTGTGTCAAATTTCCGTGTCAATGAAGTTATTTATTTATCATGGGTCTATGAATTGAGGCCTTTAACCTACTCATCAGCCGGCAAAAGCTTGAGACTGCTTTGGCCTGACACCGCTTAGCAGTACCTGTCTAATTTATGGAAGTACCATCTGCATGATGCAGGAGACGAGGGTAAGAAAATAAAAAGACCATGCATAGAGTTACGAATGCAGACGCAGATACTGTTGGCGTAAATGCGTACAATTAGAAACGGAGGCGAAAGAAACCGCGGTCTTAGGGAGATGGCGTGTCCTGCCCTTCAATTGATAATAACCATTGGACAACAAAGTATGAGACACTCGCCTCACATATTTACATGCAAGACTTGTTTTTCTGAACACACTGCGATATTAAAACCACTCCGCATGCGCTGATGCATGCACCTAGATACCTTTCAGACTTGGATATCCTCAACATGAACCGGCCTCTCCTCACTCTTATCATTGAAGTCTAGCTGATGAGCGTTGACTGCTACCTCGCCATCATCGCCAAACAGTGCACTGATTTCCTCAAGCGGCATGTCTCTGGTATCGGGCCAGAAAAACCACATGGCAAAGCCACCTAAGAAACTTGGTATAATAAAAACCAAAAAGTATTTCCAGCCAATAGTTTCAAAGGCGGTCTCCGCAACCTGTAGCCAAATAATGTTCCAAACGCCAATGATTGCTGTCGCCGCACAGACGCCCTTGGCTCGAAGATGCGTAGGGAAGATCTCTGCAAGGAACACATACTGGGGGCCATCGATGAGAATAGCAAAAAACGGCTGATACAAGAACAAGACAGCGATGCCGGCTTTAAGTGCTGCCGTGTTGGCCGAGTTTGCAAAATTGGCGATGATAGAGGCCAAGATCGATAGTGTAGCGCCACAGCCGATCATTCCACAGCCCATCATGCGGTTACGCGGGACTTTGTCGATCATAAATGGTGCGACAAACATACAGACAATGCCCGAGGTCAGCCATAGGGCCTGGAACATTAACTGCTTTTCAGTATCGTACGAGAGGGTCCTGTAAATAACGGTGCCGTAAGCTATATTTAACGAGAAAAAAAAGTGTCAGCCGCAGTCTTGAACACGCATGCATTATGATACCGACATACTGGCCATGACAAGCACACCGCTGAACTGGCTAATTGTAGTCGTGGCCATGCCGAGAGCGAAGCGTTTGACATAGACGCGCTTTTTTAAGATATCTTTCCAGGAGGAACCTAGTCGTCGGTCGAGATCTGCTTGTATCTGAATGTGGTGCAGCTGAGCTAATGCTTTCTCACGACCTGTTTCAGAATCTTCGTGAATCGTCTCGAGAACCCTGCGTGCGTCCTCTATGCGACCATTCATCAGAAGCCAACGCGGTGATTCTGGGATGTATGGTAGTGCACATAGGAGAAGGATTGGGGGTACTGCTTGGAGTGCCGTACTCAGCCTCCACACATTGATATTGTACTTCCAGTAAAACGTGCCGTAGCCTATCCAGCCAGATACTACATATCCTGACTGGAAAAAAATCGCATGCATTTCCACGAGCCCGCCGCGGTAATGCGAAGGCACGAGCTCAGCCATGAAAAAGGGGGGTGTTGCGACAAAGACAATAGCTGCGGCACCTGCGAAGAAGCGGAATACAATGAAGATTGCAATGTGTGTAGCACCAGCCATACCAGCAGTGGCCACGATCAATAACAAGGCGGGCTATGCTGTTAGCGAGTAAGACGCCGTTACCACGCCTAGAGGACCTAACATACAGCAGCTAATGCCCATCGCCGTCCCAGCTTGTCGGCAATGAATGGCTGGACCAGGCTGCCAACAACGGAACCTGCCTGGTAGATTCCGTTCATTGAAGATTCAAGCTGAGTAGCGTGAGCGCGGGTGCCAAGCTCAAAGTACTCAATAAACGAGGGTTGTGCTAGATTAACTGTTAGTTCACTACGCTGGCCATCGTCCGAGTTTAAAGCCCAATTTAAAGCTAAGTATCATAAAGGGCGGGAATACCAAGAAGTGTGCCAATTATGGAGCCAGCATAGCCGAAACAGACTGAACCCAGCCCAATAAGGCAGATGACAATGATGTTAAACGCTCATGGGAAGCGTCAGGAGCCATTTTGTCGTAATTATGTCCTCTTTCTCAGTTGCCTATAAGGTGATATGCAAAGTTTAAAAATTGGGTTTACATGTCAACGAACTTCCACTAGGAGTCTACCTGCACATATATGCCCAAGTACAATCGTTTGCGACCTTGCGTGTTGTTCTAGATGCTCACTTGTCCTGGATAAGATTTCCCTGCGTCCCCTCAACCTAGCTGGCGACTCCCCACAAAGCTGAATTTCACTCCGCACTTATTGCAAAGAATGTCGGTTGGCCCGATGTAGAGTCAAGACCAAATCTGCAAGCTACTTAAGTCGTAATCTCATACGAGTAATGCGTTGACGCAACTGTAAGATAAATTTGTGTGGAAAAGAACTACAAAGCAAAAAATTAATCTGAGAAGTAGCCTTGATCTGACGCAAAGTAAGCCACGCCACGAAGCCCATAGGAGCCGTATACTGTTCTGCAATGGACCCCGGATTTAAAGCAAGATAGGATACATATTTGAGTTACTTTCAATATACCTGCGTGACATCCCCGGTTACCGTAAGATATGCGCAAAGCAAAGTGTCCGCCATAGCCAATATTTTGCGGCTAGTATGATCAAACAATTTTACCTAATTGATGTTTTAACTTGTGGTGGACAGCCGCGACTCTGACAGCATCTTTGACAGCGGCATGAAATCCAAAGCCAGGGACTGTAACTGCAATTTTTTTTAGACGGGGTAGTTTTGTTTTATTTGAGACACTGAATGATTTAGCTGCTCGCCTTCCTGGCCTTACAGACTTTGTAATTCTTGATATCACTTTATACGCTATATAACACAGTATGAAACACATTGTGTGAGATAATTGTAATGCCTATGAACTATGCCATCACCGCCATCTGCTCCTCGAAAATTGTATTCCCTTTCTAAACCCTGGACCAGATTGGCAAGAGTACACATAATCGATAACCCGGGAGTAAGTTGTTGCTTTGTAATTTGTCGATGTCGTCTTCCCATGACGCGCTGGCATGGAAAAAGAGTGCGTCGAAATACAGCACGTCATCACCAACGATGGCGAATATACGCGGTAAACTGACGAGCGACGTGGGTGATACAGCAATATCCCGCCCATCATGTTGGTGATTGAATTGAAATAAGGGCAATACTGCCACCTTTTTAGATGAACAAAAAAATGTCCTGTTCACCCTGCTTGTGTTCAGTTTGTGCTGCTTTGGTAACAGCTTTTCACTACCAGTAGTCTACCCAGATGGCAAACATAAAATCCGTTGCCATTATCGGCGCCGGTGCTTCGGGTGCTGCCGCAGCCAATGCTCTCGCAGCAGAGAAGTACTTCGAAGTGATCAAGGTTTTCGAGCGACGCGAGGAGCCCGGTGGCACATGGATCTACGATGCCATACCCCCAGTGCTAGATCTCGTGCCCGGTGCGTTGCCAACAGAGCTTGACCCGCCGCTCCCTATCCCGCCTGATTTGCCTGCTATTACAAAGACGAACGAACAGGAACGATTTCAAAAAACGCCGATATACGACGGGCTCACAACCAATGTTCCCGAGATCGCCATGTCCCTGTCAGATCGCCGCTTCCCATATGGTCCTTTCGTTCCACACTGGATACCGAAAAATTACATTCGAGAACACTTTTCCATCAACGGACATGACAAACTTCTTCATCTCAATACGACGGTCGAGACGGTGGACAAGATAGCCGGGGATAGATGGCGTCTTGTACTCCGCCGCCACGACACGCTTTTGATCAGGGACGAGTGGTGGGAGGAGGAATTTGATGCTGTAATTTTTGGAAATGGACATTATTCTGTCCCATTTGTTCCACTTGTGCGCGGCCTCTCAGACTTCTTGATAAAGTTTCCGGTACGTGTCACCCACTCAAAGAGCTATCGCAACCCCAAGCAATTCTCCAACCAGCGGGTTCTTGTGATTGGAAACTCGGCCTCAGGTCATGATGTATCTGAACAACTGCGCACATCACCCCTCGTTCAACACCCCGTCTTACAGTCGCGACACTCGCGGTCTCTGTGGGAAGGCGATCACCCACCACCAGGCTTACTCTGGAAGCCAACCATTTCCGAGTACAAGTTGGACGGGACCATACTCTTTGAAGACGGCTCGACTCTCACACACGACAAAATCGACGCCATCATCTACTGTACTGGGTATAGGCCTTCATACCCTTTTTGGAATGCAAAGAAAAATGGAAGAAATCTGTATGACTATGAATCCAATCGCTTCACAGGCTCTTTCCAACATACTTTTGTGCCTGATTATCCGACTTTGGGCTTGATCGGTATACCGCGCACTCTTACTTTCAGGTCGTTCGAGTACCAGGCTATTGCCATTGCTCGTGTTTGGTCCGGGCGTGCCAAACTTCCATCTGTAGAGGAGCAACGACTATGGGAGACCGAGAGAGTTCACGAGAGGAATCTAACCCATAAGAAGTTCCATGACATCGAATGGGACACCGGCGAGACAGACTCATTCCTCACCTTTCTTTTCCGCCTGGCGGGCCTGCCGTTGCTGGATGGCACAGGACTCACCCCCCCAATCCTCAATGCAGCGACAAGATGGGCACTCGAAAATATTCGAAAATACCCCATACTGAGGCCAGATCCCCAGACAAACCAAGAACATGGACCACAAGTGGCAGGCGAGGACTGGGTGATCGTGGGACCGTGGAAGGATTCTTTGTCATTCATTTGACAGACAAGCTTGCTTTTATTGTTAAATTAATACTGTGCCTCCATTTTGAATCAAACAGTGCAATACCTACAATTTTGAGCCGCCTGATACCTTTGTCTTTGTCTGGTGGGTTTTTACCATGTGTCGTACGGCCAAATCCAGTATGACATTCTCGCTGCCACCAGGGATGCGCGCAACGGGAACTTTTCCGTGTAGTTGCTCTAATAATTCACTCTGGCCGGTCCGTGTATTACCCAGGCCATCAAATAAAAGGCCTGCACAGTCGGGCATTCATTAGTGATAAGAACGGCCTTGGTTTTAACCAAAGCCATCTGTCCACCGAACTTCACGTTGGCTTGTTCCTTCTTGAGCTTCGTCATCAGATAAACAAGTTGGCCAAGCCGAGTGACGCACAACAGCTTTACTCAATATGGGTGCACCAAATGCCTCTCGCTTAAGCTTGTAGAAAAAGGCCGACGATAGAGCAAGTCGGGCTGTGCCGCAAACCCCAATTGCAGTTGCAAGCCACTTGTGGTAGAGGTTCCTGGTGATCATCTTCATCCACTAGCCGTCCTCTCCTACCAGGTTTTATGCTGGCAGTTGAACTTCTTCCAAATTGATATAGGACGCGCGACTTGTAGTCTAGCCACTAGTCTTGATCTTTTGGCCCGTCAAAGAAACAAAGACAAGAGATGGGCCACCTGGACCAGGCCCGCCGGTGTGAACAGCTGCCGTGGCGTAGTGTGGCCAGAGACCATTTCTGATCCCAAAACTTATCGTTAAACTTCTAATGTGTCATGGAAATTCTTGTCAAGATGTCAAACCCCGAGTTCTTGGCTTTGACCACTTTTTCTCGCCATTGACAATCTAAAATTTACCACATTTACTCAGTAGTTTTGCCTGCCGTAGTCGCAATATTGGCAACATGGCTTCCAAAATCGGGCTCAATGACGGCAATGTAGATCCTCTTGTTGCCCCTCATAACCGAAGGTAAATTTTGTTTCTACAAGTCTCTTCTTCCGTAGCTTATGATGGGATGCAGGTCACACGCCATACCCGTGGCCAGGTAAGAGATTGGCCCACCGATTCGGAGACGACGTGGCTCTTATGTGTAGATTGAAAATGAAAGTAGTCGAAGTCCTCCACTCTCATGCCGCTCCATAGTCGGTGGATGCCGAGGCCTTTCAGCATTGCAACGGGCAGTGGCGCTGGCAAATCGGGGATCAGCATGTTGCGCTCCGAGAATGCCTTGTAGACATGCTCAAGCACCTCAGCGGCCCTCCCCCGTTTAAACTTGTGTTGAGGGAGGTGTTCATCTACGAAAAGGCGACATTCTTTTTTGCCATTTGCGATTGGATTCACCATGTTTTGGTGATGGAAGCACGAGTAGCCATGGTGGCTTAAAGAAAGTAACGACCACCGTTTCCGACAAAATGGCAGTTCGAGAATTATGCCATTAATTTAATAAAAAAGTAAGAATAACGAAGAAGACTGATCATCAAAGACGTGCAGTCATTAAACTTAATGCTCTGCACAGACACCTAGACGCCAGTGGAAAGCTGTCACTTCGATTTACACTCTGCCCTCTGGTATACGAGGCCCACCGCGTACTCCGGTTCCATCTAAGGGCCTCATGTATGTGCAACCTCCGAATCCGCTCTAAAGTAAGGATAGAAGAGATCACAGAACAGGGCACCACCTTGTCGTGGACCTTCGAAAACTCATTGTAAGTTACCTTGTTTTCCCTGTCTGTATGAGTTGGCCGTAATCTTATAGGAGAGCATTGGTATTTGCCGAGGAAATATGCTGACGACAATTGTGGTTGAATAGGATGCCGGATCGGCAACCTTTATCCTTCGTCACTGACAGGAACTCTAGATTTTCGTCAGAGTAATAGGCGGCCTAAAATATCTTTCGTGTGAACCCCTCGTACCTCTCTATGATTTACCCTTGTCGCCGTTATGAACATTATGGGTATCAAGGATATCATGCTTCTTGTTTTCATGGAAAAAAAATTCCTATTTGCTTGGTGAGCATGCTTTTACTTTAAAATAGGTAGCACATGTTGGGTACGCGACAACGTCCACTGAGACGCGTCTTGACAGAGTAAACAATAAGAACAATAAAGATCACAATAAATTGCTCCATACATGGAATATCCAGTTTAGGTATCATATTACAGAGTACAGAGTATGATAAACTTATTACGATACTGAATGATTAACTTACGAGGCGAGACCAAGGTCAAGTAAATAGAGACAATGTTGTCTGTGAATTGTAGCTTGCTATCTGCGATCGCTTTCAAAATCCCTAAATCGCCATTATTGCCTTGTTCCTGTTCTTGGTGGCCATTTTTGTGTACTCGATCTCAGGTGCTAGTAACTCAAAACCATGGGGAATACCGGGGTAGACATGCACCTCTGTTGGCACATTGGCCTCAATCAGCTTTGAGGCATAGGCGAGGCCCTCACTGCAGAAGATGTCCAGTGTTCCCACATCCAAGTAAGTTGGGGGCAACCCACTAAAGTCCTTGAGACGGGACGGGGACCAATGCGGGGGGATGTTCTCATTCGTACGTTTCTCCAAGGAAATACCCGTGTAAGCCTCCCAGCCTACAATGTTATCCTTAGTCGTCCAAAAAGCAAGCGGCTCCACGGCTGGATTCTCGACAACGGTGCGGTCATCAAGCATAGGATACACGAGAATCTGCTTAGCCAGGGGCGGGCTAAGCTTTTTGTCGCGCGCTAGTATGGCTACTCCTGCAGACAGGCCTCCGCCAGCGCTCTGTCCCATGACACCAATCCGAGCGATGTCGATACCAAATTGGCCCGCATTCTCACGAAGCCATAGAAGTGCAGCATAGCAGTCACCAGTGAGCGTGTCTTGCTTGTGTTCAGGTGCCAGGCGGTAGTCAACGCTAAAGACCTGAATATTGTTGGCCTCGGCAATGCGCGCTGTCGGCCTCCCCATGAGTTGAGGGTTGCCGACGGTCATACCCCCACCATGGATGTGCAATAGGGCAGGGGCGCCTGTTGGTTTGCTATGAGCCTTCTTGCGAAAGTGAATGATGGGAACCTTGTAGCCGTCTTCCGCTGTTGCGTGGTAGAGCGTTTGTTCGACGGTCGGCACTTCCGGGAGCCGACCGAACAGCGCAGCCATGGCAGCCTCGCGCGTTTTTCTGCCACTGACAAGATTGTCAGCAGTCGCTGGCTGCCGCTGTTGCGCTGTTGCCGCAATGGGCGCAATGGCCTTGTTGTATTCTGGATCGTAATCGAGAGGCATTTTCAAAGTGAGATTGTCTGTGAACGAGTTATTTTTGAAGAGGCAAAGACGATAACTTTCCCTCGGCCTGGCAGGAAATTTCATATCTTTATGCTTCTTTTTTTCTATATGAACTAGACATCGGTCAATCTCGATCAATTGGTACTTTAGCACAAAAGCACAAAAGCGACATGTTCAGTATGTCTCAATTATTATGGATGGGTTTCATGTGCAGAAGGAGCTGAAGCGTCCTGTCGTACTGTGAGCTAAGCTCCATTTGGCCAGAAGAACGTAGACGATTGTCCTAAAGCTTACAGTGAGGGAGCTAAAATCTAGTTTCAGAAGCCGCCTGCTGTAATAATTCCCGTAATGGCAGTTGACGATGAAAGCAACACGCCGGTTTCATATTAGCGGTAGGTTAATCCCCTGTGCAGACTACGTATGCCACGAACTACGTAAGCCAAGAATTGTTCATTTGTTCCCAGCTGTGGGCTGGCCTGCGGCAACTAGACAACAACAAACCGACCAAATTCCGCCCACAGAAGAAAAGTGCGAGCTCTGGTCCTATGTGTGCAGGCTCGGTTACCATCTCCAATTATTAGGTGCCATGACAAATTACATCCTGCATTCCAGCGCCTTGGTGGCAGAAACTCATTAAGATAAATTAATTTATACATAGCCTACAAAGCCACAAACATGGCCGGTTTTTCATACGGTGATTCAACTTCTGGCCAGCGTGATGGCTGGATCTTCTATCGGTTTGGCATCTTGGCCAGACGGGCGGCATGGTAGCAAATCCCTTTAAATTCTTTAGATCAGTTGTGCAATACTAAAACTCCGCTCCGCTGATGCGGGGTAACAGACGGAGTAACCGAGGCTCGGCTTCACTGTCTCGGCTTCACTGTAAAATCATTGTTGCCAAGTCCCGCGACCGCTCTCTGATATTAAGTGACGGTTTTGAATATACTGTCTAGATGACTCCGATAAACTCTGTTTCATCTCAACAAAAATAAAATGACAGTACCTAATATCACCACCGAGGGTCGGGGGAACCAGCTTGCCACAGAGAGAGCTCTCAGGATTGTGCAAGTCGCATCTGGAGACCGGAAAGATCTTTTCCAAAACACAGAGACGCTATGGCACCCGATATGGGCGCGTGGTATCTTTGGTGGTGCTCTCGTAGCCCAGTCCCTAATTGCCGCTGACCAGACCACGCCACCCGGATTTTTCGTGCACAGCATGCACTGCCAGTTCATACGACCGGCGCGGACAGAGACCCGGCTTACCTACCATGTGAAACGAGTGCGAGACGGCAACTCGCTTGTTGCGCGGTCGGTCGGAATTCTACAGAACGGCGAGTGCATCTTCACAGCGCAGCTGAGCTTTGCACGGGAAGCGGTACCATACGGCAACCCATTCAACAAGACGAAGTCGCTCGCTCATCAGTCTCCCGTACCGCCACAAGCCATCAAGAGTGGACCACCAACAATTAGAGGAAAGACTATCTGTCAAACCCTAGTTACCCGTACATGCCAGGCCGAGGGAGGAAGTCTTTACGAGTGTGTAAGGATACCAAGAGATGGTCGGTCGGAGCAAAGTCCAGACTCAACTAAACTACTCCAATGGGTCCGCGTTTGCCGGACAGATGATAACATTTGTGAACGAAACCCGCGCCTGTCTGACGATAGTATCAAGACACATCTTGCTGCGCTAGCATATGTTACCGACCACTACTTCATTGGCACTGCCCTTCGCGTGAATAATGGTCAGCGCTTCGCCAACTCCAAATCATCGATCCAGATGATGAGCACATTTAATCAGAGCACCATACCAGGGAAATTCAAACTCAGGCAGTTTACAGATCTGATACAGGAAGAGGTTGATGAGAATGCATTTGTGGCAATTGGAAAATCCCTGGCCGCTGAATCCCCGCCGGTCACGGCGGAGTTGATGGTCAGCCTAAATCATACAATATATTTCCACGAACCAACAGCGGTGGCAGCAGATGATTGGATGTTATTTGAATCCCAATCGCCGTGGACCGGGCACGAGCGAGGACTTGTCGTCGAGAAGATATGGAATAGCGCCGGCATCTTGATCGCAACGTGTGTACAAGAAGGGATGATCAGGGTCAAACAGGATGGTCCGGAGACTAAACTATAGACGGGAGCGGGGGCGGAGTTACAATTAAGCCTTACTTCGTAAGGCGACGGTACAGTGTAATAATTAGGATAGTCAGTTCTGCTATCAATTTTGACATTTTCCAGCCGCCGACTCATGCTCTCTGTAAATTAAGTCTCCGAACAATACATTGTCCAATGATATCGGGGTCGTTTAGCGGACTCGGCGACATATTTCCAACGACTTAAGTCTGGTCTGGTGCGACGAAGCTTTGTACCACAATATATGCAATATGAAAGACAAAATTGTCCAGCATAAGAGAAGTGAATCACGGCCGGGCGAATGCGTTTTGCCATGTCGCCGCGAGATTTGAGATGGTAAAAGTTATATAAAGATAATGCGTGTCGTCTCTTGAACGATCTCGAGTTACCAATACAACATTCGTTACTGACTATCAAATCAAACTCATCCATGTCACCAACAATCAAGATTGCAGTCCTTGGTGTGACCGGCGAGACTGGCGCATCCATAACTCAAGGTCTCATCGACTGCACTGAGATAAGCTTGGTAGGGCCCCATGCATTTTTGTTTTAATCAGCATGCCTGCCAATGGACTGACTTGTTAGGAAATAACTGCTCTTGTCCGTGAAGAATCCATCAAGAAGCCTTTACTGCTGGCGTATGCAGAGAAGGGTGTGAAGATTGTGGTTGTCGATATCGATGGCCCCATAAGCACACTGACGGCGGCTCTTGACGG
Organism: Ophiostoma piceae; assembly: GCA_032248835.1. Classification (NCBI taxonomy): domain Eukaryota; kingdom Fungi; phylum Ascomycota; class Sordariomycetes; order Ophiostomatales; family Ophiostomataceae; genus Ophiostoma; species Ophiostoma piceae. The sequence continues at coordinate 2,015,808 of CP135125.1, forward strand.
GATCGATGTTGTCATATCTGCTGTCGGTCCCAATGCTCTACTGTCCCAAATCCATGTCGCAGACGCGTGTAAGGCGGCTGGCGTGGGCCGCTTTGTGCCATGCAACTTTGCTACAGTCGCACCTCCTACCGGCATACTGATGCTGCGTGACATTGTCAGTTTTCTAGTCCTGAAATACTACGAGGTAACACTAATTTTTTTTATTTTCAGAAAGAGCAAGTCATCAACCACATTAAAATGATACGCCTGCCGTACACTGTAATTGATGTTGGTTGGTGGTACCAGAACACCCTTCCGCGGCTGCCATCCGGCAAAATAGACTACGCGCTACTTCCCTATCAGCAGTCGATTGCAGGCGATGGAAACACCAAGTACGCAATCACGGACATTTCCGACATTGGCAAATTTACAGCACGCATTGTCATCGATCCTCGAACGCTCAATCACTACGTTTTTGCCTACGGTGAGCTAAAGACACAGAACGAAATCTTTAGTCTCATTGAAAGTTTGAGTGGCGAAACGGTCGAGCGCACGCACGTATCGGCTGAGGAGGTCGCTGCTGCTGTGGTGGAGGGCCAGGGGAGGAAACCGGAGATCGCCACTCGCGAGTTTTACGAATTGGCAGTTTTTCAGTATCTAAACACATGGGGAATTCGTGGAGATAACGAGCCAGGTTACGCAAAGTATCTGGGTTACCTGCTTGCAACTGAGTTGTATCCCGAAATGAAAGGCAAGCCATTCCTTCAATATTGCAACGAGGTACTCGAGGGCAAGGCACACGCTGTGTACAAAGACACGGTCTTCTTTTAAAAGTCATCACTGTCTAATCTCTCGACTGGATCTGCCCTCAAACGCGGCATGGACTTGTGTTGTATTCTATATACTATATGTTACGCAGAATATAAAGACTTCCACGGCTTTCGAAGCTCAATAGACATCTCGGTATGGGCATGATGGCTTGGTTTGATGTTGAAGTAAACTGCTCGGAGGATATTGCGTAGCACTCGTACTACTGACTCTTATTCTCAAGAGTGACCTGAACAGCTTCCCACTCTTCCCTTTTGTGGCCAGCAGCGTCGTGTTTAGCGTCCCATTCTTGAAGCTCGGCGAGGGGAACGCGAACAATCTTGTGTGCTTGAGCACCATCACCAATGTCAATAATCTCAGGCCTGAGCTTGTAGCCCTTCCACTTCGGTAGGTAAATTGCCCAAAGAACGTAGTAAAGTCCACAAAGGAGGAGAATACCAATTCCAGTGACAATGTACGTGCCATACCAGAAGGACACATCTGCGCCGCCTTTCTTGGGGGGGTACCAAGGCATCACAACAAGATATACCTGTACCAAAATACTGAAAAGAACAACAATATTCCAAGCCTGGAAGTCGGGTGGTGGTAGATTTGCCTTCTTGCGGCGCCAGCGGAGAACAAAAAGGCCGACAGCAAGAGCCAAATTGAAAATGGCAGAGGGGTACACAGCCAGGTCAGACACTAAATCCTTTGTTAGGGCGTGTCGGGTTAGGGGTGTTGGGGATGAAAAGAAGAGTTCCTACCAAAATTAAAGGCGCTTCCCGTAGGAATTGCCAGAATCATCAAAATGGTCATCGCCCACTTCACGAAGTATGGGAAAGCAGGCGTTCCAAACGGCTTGGTAGAAGACCATATTCCTGGGTAAGGAAGAACACCCTGGCGACCACACTCGCGAAGCATGCGAGACTGGCCTAGGCCCGTAGCCATGAGATTGCCGAAAGCACTGAGTGCAATCAAGAAATTCAGTCCCTTGACGGCATTTCCGTTGCCAAATACGGCAGCAAAAAAAAGTCTAGCAACCGTGACACCCGACCCCTCGATTTGAGCCTTGGTAGCTTTTTTTGTTAGCTTAGGTACAGATATGATAGGTATTCTTTGTAACTTACAAGCAGCAAAAAATGCGACATTGGCAAACATGTAGATGACATAGACGGCCACGAGTGCGAAGAATGCGTTGTACTTAAGTTTCTTGACGGGGTTCTATAAGCGGTATACACGTTAGTACTCAATAACTTTTGGCTTGGATGGAAACGGAGCGGGGAAACGCACCTTAACTTCGTTTACGAAGTTGAATGCGTTATTGTAGCCGCCATACGAGAATGTAATACGGTACAGTGCATTAGTAAGGCCATAAGCACCGGCAGATCCAGTTCCTGCAAAGGAATCTTGGAAGTTGAGCTTGGGGTTTTCAACGCGAGTGCGCCCACTGAGAACAACAAACCCCGTGATGATTATAAAAATCAGGGTGGTCATCTTGATGACACCGAGACCGTTAGAGATGTAGTAGGAGGCTCTTGTTTGAACGACCAAAACTTTTTACGATTAGTATTTCTCACAGCTTCAATACGATATCTCGAAAAAATACGTACTGAAAATGACAAGTGTGTATCCTGCAATGGCCACGCCCTTAATCTGCCAGTCGGTAGCGGTGTGTCCGGATATGGCAAAGAAATAGTTTGCAAGCACTGTTTTAAAAGCCGTTAGAGAAGAAGCCTCGGTATGTGATACATAACATAATGGCTGTGACTCACCGATGGCATTGCTGCTAGAAAATGAGAAGAGCACACTTTGGGCTGCAAAAATAGTCGGAAAGAAGTAGGCAGGCCTAACATATGCCTGCTCAAGGTAGGCAACCTCGGAACCCGACCGGCTGGGGAAGCAAGCAGTGTACTCGAGGTATATCGTGCCCGACGCAAGAGAGATTAGGAAGCCGATCGTCCAGTAGATAAAGGCCAGGCCGACGGAGCCCGTTCCTGTCAAGATAGATGAGGCTGCAATATGTCAGCAGTTGTCAAACTTTGATGTCATTGGAAGCAAAACTATGACGGCGTATAGTCATAAATTAGCCCCTAAAGCAAGTCTGGCCTTAACTCACGTGTAGAATATATTCCTGTGCCGATCATCATATTGATGTTGATGAAGATAATTGTGAAAGCTCCCATTCCGTAGCCGAGCGGCGATGATGTTTCAATGGGTGCGCCGTTGGCTTCTTGGTAAGTTGGAGGCGCATCGTTGCCGCCCTTTTCTGCAACATACTCGACGCTGTCGGAGTCGCTATTCGGCAGCCTCTGCCGCAGGGACGAGTGGTCAGAAGACATAGCGAGGGCGTATAAAAGTTCTATTGAAGAAAGACTGCTGTGTATCACTATAACATCGAAAAAAGCCCAATTCGTAGACTTTCCAGATGTGAGTATCTAGATTGCGGCATGCTGCTGAGTTTATGTAGTCCTGTACAAATATACAAGCTGCTCTCGACGAAACCCCCACGGCGATGTCGAAATCTAATACAGTGATGGTATAACCAATAATCACTTCATTCTTCGTAAAAATAGAAGCCCTGGCTATGCATGCGACCTGCATTACGGTCAATGGCAGTCTTCATCAGCACTTAGGAAGCACCGAGATAAAGGGCACAGCATAGAAAAAGTAGCACATCTACTTAATAACGATTTGGCCACATGCTTCTTCTACTTGATGCCCCATCTTTGCTACGAATTACCTACCCCTACTGCTACACATATGCCCTCTTCACCCCTATCTTTTCTCATGGTGTCTAGGATGTTTACATACTCGAAGGCAGCACGCCATTGGATGGCCTTAAATCTGGCGTTTGCAATGGTATGCTTATTACAGAATCGGGACCACTAAAAACGCAATCCTTAGCACCTTCCCAATGCGGCAATTTTACGTGTAAGACTAGCCTTGCTAATTAGCACGCCGTGCTGGGTTGCAAAGACACCATCACGTCACAATACATCGTAGGGACAACTCTCGATTGACCGACAGTACCAATATGTGCCATGGTGTAATCGGAGCACAGGTGACAAACTTCTGTACTGTAGCTGGTTCGGTAGTTACTTCCGTCAGTTACGTACTAACTACCAGACTCGACATGTCACCCTCCCCCCACGATAAGATGCATGTTGCCCTTCGGGCTCTCCATTCGAGTCCGTGAAAAGGATATTCCATGACAATGGTTGTCTCGGATATGCACAGCTGTGACGCGGCTAGTTCCTAGAAAGTACTCACTATAAATTCCCACGGCATCTGCAACTCGCCCAGATATGGGCTATCAATGCTGGCTTTTAATTAGCATAATGATTACCCTAACCGTGAAAAACAGGGTGCGCCTACTTCCGATGTAGTCATGTAAATTCATCACAGATTATCTTGGTCCCAACGTATTTATGTCTGAGTCATGTAGGGGGTGAGTTCCGACAAGGATAACATGAAGTGGCACATCAACAGTAGTGAGAAACATTCCATGCAAGTATTCTCTGTGAGAAAATAAAGGCTTGTTTCCACCGAGACTTAATTCATCGCTTGCGCTATTTGTTCACTACTTTGTATTACATACAATGCGGATAAAGCCCAACATAGTATATGCTTTAATAATTGATGGCTGATTAAGGATATGCAGCACACACACCTAAGTCGCTGAACACGCCTTGATACTTATACACATGCTTATTTTGCATAGTTCCGGATCGAGTTGTACTTGAAGATGTTGTGTAACTGTCTAAGCAGTAGCTTGAGCACGGAGTGCAATTGGGCGCGGCTTTGGACTGGTAGCTTGACTGAAATATTGTTGTCGGCCACAAGCCTGTACTTAAGGCAGCAGTATGCGTTGGTTTAAAGCTGTGGTTGGATCCTATTTTTTATACACATTAGAGTTGGTGAGCATTTATCGAAAAGATCGCAACTCCCAAGTGTTTATTTAGTACATCGCTGCAAATTGACCACGAATATTTAGTAAACTGTTCTCTATTTTTCTTTTTAATGAAAACACAAGAACTGATCTAAAGCGTTTTGTATTCATACTCCTCGCCAGTTAAAAGGTAGATTGCCAATTAACAAGTAAAATGAAAACTAGATGAGTTGCAGAAATCTTGGGATATTTCAATAAAATTTATCGTTTATTACCACACTTTGTTAAATCGAAGCGCTTGTCAAGAATAACAGCCTGCATAATTTAAATAAGAGAAAGAAGAAAATATGCTAAGAACGATGTCAACTATTTTCATTTTGAACCATGACCTCGATGGGCACTGTATTAGATGTTAAGAGGAAAAAACATAAATGCTCATTAATTATCAACCCTATTCCTTTTCGACCACTAGATCCATGGCTGAATACATTAGACAAGTTGATTCTAGTACCATACAATAAAATAAAATATACAAAGCAAAACAAAACAGAACAAAACAAAACGCCACAATGCAAAACATATCCTCCACCATGCAACTGCGTCCACAGATGAACGCGGGCACATGCGATCGAAGCAACATGATAAATCGACAGGTGAAAATAAAGCTCACAAAAGAACAACAAACCAAAAAAAGCACTTCAACCAACCAATATTCCCATGCATAAACGTATGTGATCATAACAACTTCGTGCGCAACCCCGACTCCATCCAGCCCTGGTTCGAGTCTGTATTATCTCAAAACAAAAAGGGGAGGAAAGACATGACAAAGATTAATGTCGTGTACAGAGTGGTCGTCGTGTATTCCAACTCGTACCAAGCAGTCTGACTGTTGAAGGAAATCTTCTTAGCCTTCTCGGTAGGATGGGCGACGCCGGTCTTGGGGTCACGAACAAGTAGGTCCTCGCGGTCCGGCATGCTGGGCGGGTCGATCGCATATGCAATAGGGGTCCACATGGAGCTGCAGATGAAAAGAAAAGTCAAAGGTGGCCAGAAAGCGTGAGTGACCAAGCCTTGAAGAAGCTCCTTCAGAGTCGTGTACCAAAAGAAGCAGCGGTATGTCGACAAGGCAACACCCACAAGTGTGACATACACAAAGAGAACGTGGAACCAGCCCATGTAGTTAAAAATGATGTTCCATAAGCGCACAGCCATGTTCTTCCGGGTCTGGGCATCACGCTCATTCAGCTTTGAAGCAATTGAACCAGTGGGAGTAAATGCTTGTGTTTCACCGCCGAGCCACTTGGGAAGCATAAAGGCTCGAATCAGGCAGAGACCAATGTAGGGCGACATCCAGAGCTGGTAGCGGGAACCTCTTTGGCCTGTGTGGTAGCCTGACGGGATAAAAAGCACAAACTCGCAGGCTCTGTTACCAAGGAAAGCTGCAAAGCAAGCCCGAACCAACCACCGAAGCTGATCTTCGTTGGCGTATGCCACTAGTTGTTTTCCCATAATCAAAATGATAGGAATGGCGAAAAGCGAGATGTTGAGAAGAATTGTGTAAAGCGAGAGCATGGCGTAAAGGAAACCAGAAAACCGCTGGGCGAAAGACATCTGAGTCACGTCATCACCCCACAGACAGAAGTTGAGCTTAAACGAAGTGTCAACAGTACCGATAGCCCACCGTGTACGCTGCTTGAGATGACTAGCGAAGTCGTCTGGGACAGTTCCAAATTGCAATGGCTCATGGATAAACGCAGTCTTCCAACCTTTACCAAGCATTTTCGTCGAAGTTGCGACATCCTCAGCAAGAGACCCTAAGGGGAAGTTGCCAATCTCGGTAAGAGCTTCACGACGTGCGACATATCCGGATCCGGTGCACCATGCGACACCCATAGTATCCTTGATAGGCTCGATGACGTGGACGAAAAAGTCCAAGCTCTGAGCAAGGGGGTCGCCAGGAGGGGTGTTGTAGAACAGCTGCGGGGGGCATGCAAGAGCAAGCTTAGGATCGACCATCAAGTGAGGAATAATGGCTCTTAGCCAAGCACGTTCAGGAATCATGTCAGCGTCCAAAGCTGCCATAAACTCGCCAGCACCGCCAGGGAACTCGTGGACTGCGTCCAGGCCATAGTTCAGGTTGCCTGCCTTGAAGTGATGGGGCACACCAGGGTACTTGGGCCGAGAGATGTAGTGCAGGTTGGGATAAATAGAAGACAACGATTCGACCTCCTTAGCCAAGCTTTCGACATTGCCGTCATCAAGAACGATAACCCGGAATCGTTTCTTGGGGTAATCCAGGTCGCAGGCCGCACGAACAGTGTCCATGACAACGATGTTTTCCTCCTTGCAGCACGTAATGTAAACGTCCACGGAGGGGGCATCGTCGCCCATCCACCGCAACTTAGGGCGGTTACGCTTGCGCACTGCCATGATCGTCCAGCAGTTGTGCATGATAGATGGGATAGCCGTGGCAACCTCAACGGCAACGAAAAGCCAAGCTGCTGCAAATGTGATGTTGAAAGTGTTCTGCGCCGAGACGATGCAGTAGATCCGGAGGCCAAGGTAGACGAGGTAGAGACCCATGCTGAGAATGGTAAGGTAAGGAGTGAACTTGTATAGAATGCGACGCCAACCTTTCCAGATATCAACATCATCACGGTCGTGGATCCGGGCAACTGTGCCAGGGACTACCCAATCGTTGCTCAGAGTCGGCTCAGGATCCTGGGGGAGGAGACCGGCAAGAGTGACGCGGCTCTGGTCCTATTTTCTAATGTTAGCGGTCGATTCGTGTATGGTGAACGGAAAATATCCAGAAAGAACGAACCATGGTATTAGGTGTAACAGGCCGCGAGTCGATAGGACGGTGGCGTTTGAGATAGGCCAAGTCAATGGTACTCGCACGACCGCTGTTTCTTGGGGACGAGGCATTCGACTGGAAACCATAGATCTGGTGAGAGTCGGTCAGAAATCCGCTGCCAGCAGCGTTTTGCATGTTCAGGGCCCAGCTTGATTGATTTGCGCTGTCGTCGAGGTTCACGGCCGTTGTAGATGTGTGGGCTGACTGGTAGACAGGGGTTTGCCGCGGCGAAGCCAAGGGCCGCGAGTAATCAGTGGGATTGTTCAGGTAGCGGCGATCATGACGGTCCTGGTAAGGGGAAGAGTAGCCGTCGTCTTGTTGCGAGTAGCCAAAATCTTGGCCGGCATGCTGATCGTAGTGCTGCTCTTGTCCACCGTGCTGAGACGGCTGCTGCCAGTAAGGCGAGTCCTGGCCATCGTGGTGTGGGTTGGTAGGCGACTCTTGGTACTGTGGGCTTCGATCATTGAGATCACGAAGCTCGACCTGGCTCGCCATCCGGTCCGGCGTGGCGCCGCCGTCGACGTTTTGGTACCCGTGTGAGTGCATCCGGGCAAGCGCGGTTATTATTCGAAGTTGGCTTTTCGTGTGTAGATTGGACGCGTAGTTTGAACGTCGTAGGTTGTGTCGATGTCAGTGTTTCGTATATTTGATAAAATGGAAGCGAAAGTGTGCACCACGGTATGAAGCGAGAGATCGTGGGTACTGAAGTTTGAAAAATTAACGAAAGAAAGAGCCAAGCTATTGTTTGCCAAAATCCGTTCACAACGGGTTGTGAACAGACAAACGAGTGTGGGCGAGCAATAGTGAAGCAGGAAAGGAAAGAGAAAAGAAGGAAAAGTTGTGCGATAACTCAAGCCACAAGTGTTGTGTTGGCGGTAGTATTCAACAGCAACGGAGAAGAGAAAACAAAAAGAACGAGAGAACGAGAAGATAAAAGAGAAGAGACAGAGAACGCAGAAGGGTGGGATAATGGTATTAAAAGAGAGGTATCAATGAAAACAGGGGGTAAGCAGAAAGGGCGTGGGCAATACCCACACAATGCACTCCCCGTCTTGGACTGCAGGATGCATGGGTGGCGCCTGGTGGCCGGGCCTTATCTTCACTACTTCGTACATTGGCACTGTACTCAGCACACACATTCTACTTGTATCGGACTACTCACGGGCGGTCCGGGGCTGGCCACACTGCGTGTTGTCACACTTTCACTTATTTCGTGTTCCTTGTTTATCTTGTTTTACAACGGACCTGGTCCCAATTTTTTATCCCCTTTCTGCCTTTTAACTTCAAAGTATGGGTTTCTGGGGCATCTTTAAATCCTATCTCTCATGAACCTTTCTTCTTCAATCTGATGTGGCCGGCCTCGTCATATTCCGTTCGGTCAATCGCTCTGATCCTTGTCTCCTCTCTGGCATTACTCCCTTATGAGACTCCGACTTTGTACATCTTCCATTGAGACTTGGGGCATGGATCGCAGAATTCCGAGTTAATTTTTAACCTTTCAATTAGCGTCACCCTGTATGCACTCCGTATTTCCACTACGGCGTCATGCCTGCCCCCTGCCTCGTCTTTTCTTTTCCCCCTATTTAGCCCAAACCCTGGCCCCTAATACCCATCAACTTTTCTCTTGTCCTTTTCGCCCTGCTTATGCCCCTGACACTCCATAATTGGCTATTCAGTTCAGCTTGCAAGTAGATCGTACATCGTACTTCGCCTCTCGTTTTAAGGTCCCTAAGCCCCTTGCAGTAACGCGACTTTCTCCAATCACCTTGATCGGCCATTGGAGGGCAGAAAGTTGGCCCTGCATTTTAGTAGCGTTAATAAGCGGCACATTTTGGATGTACCTTGTACCTTATCATTCAACAGGTGTTATGCCTGACACCGATAGTGCAGAAGTGCTACTTATGGCACCGTCACTTCATTTTGCCCTTAAGACTTTCCTCAGCCACGCCTACAACTTCTATTAACTTTTGATACGAGGTTTTCATGCTCTCTTTCCAGTTTTGGGGGAGAGCAATGTTAAAAGTGAGGTTGTCAACCTGTCACATGGGCAAATACGATATGGTGCATGAAAGTCAATGAGCGTGAATACGAATGTAACTTCGTCAAGCCTGTAGCCAATTATAAATCGAACTGATATACAAAAGGGAGAAATTCTAAATGAGAAATCGCCACACCCTCTTAAAATAAACCCACTCGTCGATGACATCGTGATGCACGCCCACAGAAACCTGCTTTCCACACATAAAATGTAGAAGAAACCTGAAAAGAGCAGGCCTGAAAGGGGAAAAACTACCTGTAAATTTGGACGAGCCTGAGTTTGAATAGAGTTAATTGGCAGTGGAAAAATGAAAAAATACGAGTTTGACTACTGAGAGAATACTGCAAGTACGGAACCTCTGGCGCATTACCCCTACCACACGAGCCACAATTCAGACTCCAGATCTCCCTAGTGAAAATCCCGCTAACCAAGGCTAGTCCCTCGATCTAGGACCCACCAGTATAAAAAAAAAAAAACTACTTCGTAGAATGAAAGAAAGAAAAATAGGGGCATGAGCATGAGGTGGGTAAGGGATTTGCCCCTCCCATCGTAAAACAAAAAAAAAATAAAAATAAAAATAAAAATATCACTCTCGCCCTGGTTTATCCGTTCTCTCTCACACGAAGTACATAGTACTCAATATTTTTCAGTGTCAACTTCTGCTCTCCTTCGTTGCTCTTCCTTTCTTACCTGCTGAGTACTATCTCTGCCGGTGTATCTTACGGAGTAGGTGTGTCCTGAAGCTTCTTCACATTCTTCTAATAATAGGTTCTACTAGTCGGTGTTGCACTGCAGAGTTGTCACTATTGCAAACGCCACTACTTCGTAGGCGTGGCTCAAAAAAAGCCTGATGGGCGTTTCATTTGAATATACAACCACCCCCTCTAACACACCCAACCGGACAAAATAGGGTGTACATGCCACATTGTCCGTGGATTCATCGCGTGCCATTTGTGTGCCGATACATGCGTCTCATTGTATCGGTACGAAGTACAATTAGATATTCTCAACCTACGCCTTATCTACGCCAAAATCAAACAAGATTACGAGCCAGCATTTTCCTTCTGACGAATCAATCGATCTCTGTACGTAGTAAATATGCTGGAACGCATAGCACTGTATTTCACAAGTTAATGCAAAAAGCATGCCCTGTGCGCACTCCGCAGTGGCTAAACTTGGCGGCCTGGCTGGCCTGACCAGCCACTGCCAATGTCTTGAGACACGAGTAGCACATCGGTGTACTTCGTAATAGCCCAGCTGTGGCCCAGCAAGGAGGCCCCAGGGGGTATCTCCTTTCTCTTCCCTAGCCGCCCCTTTTCTTCTTTTATTTCTACTCTCCTTCTTGTAGAGCAGTGATCTCGGCCATCTTGCTCCTGCATATTGCAATTTTTCTTTTTGTTTTCCCTTATTATTCCCTTTCCTTTTCTTTGCGCTTGTTGACCGGTCCGTGCGTTTCTTCCTCTGCGGTTACAACACGATATTCATTTCACCATACAAGAAGCTGTTTGCTTCCTTTCCATCAGCAACAAGACGGCCCCCCTCTCCAGACTCGAACTTTTCACCTATTACGAGTAGAGCATCATTCACACGCTTTTCAAGCCGAACTCCCTCAAGCATGGGTATCTTCGGCGCCACATTCGTGGTCAACTTCGTCCTCTTGGCGATCCCGATCGGAGTGACTCTGGGCGTGCTCTTCGGCGTCGACGCCTCCCGTGCCGCAAATGGACAGTCCCCGATATACTCACCCGTAGCCACGTCCGGCGGCGACGGCGGCGGGCTCAGCGGGAACAAGCTCACCACAAAGACATACTGCCAAACATCTTACGGCATCACCCCGGAGACTACTGGGCAGGAGTACACTCGTGAGTGAATCTGCTATCATGACACGAAAGAACCTATATACCGAAATGGGTTTGCATCTATCTTTGTCGTGAAGCTAATACTATATTCTAGTCAACCCCAATCAATGGGGCTGGGATGCCTCTGAAGGCGGCGGACTTTGTATGAACGTGACCACCTACGACAACAGTACATATCCTACGAAAACTACCGCGCCTGCCTGGTCCATTACCTGGGAATATCCTCAAGGCCCCGAGAGCCAGCCCGTGCACGCCTTTTCTAACATCAAAGTCGACGGTGGTGTCTTTCCGGCGACGGTTAAGTCCCTAGCTCACATTGAACTGGACTTCGAATGGACATACGGTGTTGGTAATAACAGCGCTGCTACGACAGACGAGTCAGCGTTGACTACAGACACACTGAATGCCAACGTTGCTGTGGATATGTTTCTTGACAGTGACAAAGAAAGCTCGACCAACAGCTCCGCGGCGGCATACGAGGTCATGGTCTGGTTTGCGGACTTCGGCGCGGCTGCGCAACCTATCGGGTTGTCCTCCGGAGCTGTCACAACGGAAACCATTAATGGCACAACGTTCAGCCTTTACTATGGTACAAACAGCTTGGACCAAAATGTGCTGACGTGGCTGGCTTCGACAACTACAGACACTTTCAGCGGTGATCTGTTGCCACTGTTCACAAAACTGTTCAGTCTTGGTGACAATACCAAGTATCCCACCAGCTCAGATTATCTAGGCTACTTCGCGTTTGGATCAGAGGCATATTATTCGGATGGCTTTGTCACTTTCTCGGTGCCTCATTTATCTATTAATGTAACAACATCCTAGGGGACTTCAGTATGAAGTAGTTGGAAGGGTTTAGGTATCGGGTTTGTAATGTTTTCATGTTTATTCGGCGGCATCGGGAATAATTTAGATCAGCATAATGTTTCGATGATATATTAGCACACCACAACATTTTAATTTCCGTTACGGGCGCTTGTTTTATTATTAATTGTAGAACGGCAGAACCATCAGTCTGGGTGCAATCTCAATTTGTGCCTACTGTAACCCCGAATGGCTAACAGATAATGTTAATAGCACCGCTTCAGATATATTGCAAAAAGATAGAGATACTACACAGGTTAGGCTGCGTCAGTGTTTGGTAACAAAATCATGTAGATTGGATTTTCTATCGAAAAGAACCGTATGTTTTGTCAAAATAAGATTTTTTATTGAAGTCGTTATTAATTACTTTGTATAGAAATAAAATGTACAATAACAGAAAAACTTTTATTTTATATATTTAGTTAGATGCATAATGTTTAGTTTAAAGTTCAAAAAAAAAAAATACTCATGAACATTTCAGTACAGGTATCAAAATGATATAATAACACTTGCATTTGATGTCGAATTGTGTACAGACGTGACACGAACAACAACGATCGAGAAATCATCTCGGGCCAGGTGATAATCTTAAGACGACGTCATGAATACGAGACCGTGTCCACATTCCAAGCGAAGACCCCCCAGCCTGCACCTGGTATCTATTCAGTACATGCTTACTCACAGACTACCCCAGCTACAGTGTTGTTATTATAATTTATTAGGATCTATCATGATGAACCGCGTTTATTAGTGATCCTTAAAATTATCACACGGCTTGCTTTCTGATGCGCGATTTGCCAATGGGAACTGCCGTGGCTGGGGTTACAATCCTTTGGGACAGTCAACTTCGTGAACGCCGATCTTTGTGCTTCCGCTCTATGTACAAAGACCCATCCGTAAGGATGACATTTGATGCTTCAAGTAGCTTGACCGCCCCGGCCTGACAAAATTTAGTATTGCGGTTGACACCCCACCAACAAGACGACGCGCATAAGTCGTGTTTCTAGCATGGCACAAATCTTATCAGTTCTGAGGCGGAGACACTGATGACAGAGGGCTCGGGGCCGTGACCGATTTCGCACTTATCGTCCGCAGAACACGAATATGCTCATTCTTCAGTTCCTCGAAGTCATGTTGTAGCTGATGGTGCCAGGGGTACAAAACAAATACTTGGAATGCAAGTGCAGAAGATGCAACGCAAAAGTTGGTGAGCGAGATAATGCGAGTGGTTCTCATGATTTTGGTAATGTGATGGAAGTCGCGTGGTGTGTGGTGTGTGGTGCGCGGTGCGTGGTGCGTGGTGCGTGGTGCGTGGTGCGTTGGTGCTTGGTGCTTGGTCCGTGGTGATTAGGGACGATGTTGGGTTCTCTGTTCTAAATAGCACGTCAACAAACCATGCCACTGATAGACTGAATGTGTCCCATCGGTTTTCACGAAGCACATAGAGTACTACATACCTGTAATTTAAAAGATGTCAGATGTTTTGTCAGCGCTTTTGGATATCGAGCGACGAAAGAAAGTAAACTCAAATGTATTCAAGGACAAAAGGTCTCCCACCAAACAGAAAGAAAAAGAAGAAGAAAGTTGCTAACGAGGCAGGAAGAAACAAATTAAATAAGGGACTGGACAGATTGAAGTAGACGAGAAAGAGCTTGAAACTGAAGTGTCGAAAACCGGAACATATTGAACAAGGGGATAATAATCAACGGGTTTTAACGGGAAAGGACAGTTTTGACGCTTTGCCGGGACTAACGAGAACATCGTTCGATCAAGCTGGGCTCCAGATCAATTCTGTCGCGTGATATTTGCGGAGATCCCCTTTTGACTACCTACTTCAGACACACACAATTGGCTAGGCTTTCTGTCACATGGTAGCATACGAGGAGGCGACAGACGAAGCTGTTCTTATTTTTAGTGTCCTTATTTATTGGAATTATGAAGGGTAGTCGTTGACATATTTGTATTTTGTATGCTTCTAGAAGACTCATTCGATGATGCGTCTTCTACCCCCGACAACGCGGCACCAACCGAATGCAATGTCCACAGCGCGTGTTTTCTTTGAACGCCACACCAAATTATTTCAAACGCAATCAATCACGTGAATCGGTAAAAACCCGCTTAAATATCTTCACCACTACGCATTGTACAAAATCATGTGACGTCTTCTATTGAAATATACGAAGTCCAGAACAATATGCTTTATTATTATAACTTCACGAAAACAAGACCATTGCGACTACGCAGCCCCTTTGTTTGGTAAAATAAAATAAAAAGTAGGCTAGAATCGATTATGATCCGAATATTTTCCCGGAAAAATGCTCAGCAGTGGGAGATAAAAGTTCAAAATCTAATGGCTTACGACTTCACCTAACATCGTTCTAGACAAGGCCTCGCCGCAAATAACGCCGTTGGCCATACCGACTGATTCCAACATACGGATATCCAATCCCCTGTGCCGTTTTCACTGGCTGTAATTTCTGTACCGCTGAAAAGCCTGCTAACCAAAAGAAAATAATCGCCAGTATTTGCCATGATGCCTGACCATAAGCTCAAGACGTCAGCCTTGTTGGAGGCCCACGTGGAGTTGAATAGCTTCGGAAGAATACCAAGGAAGTTGGAATCGGCATGCGTGTCGAGTGGGTTGTTATCGGCAGTAATAAAGCCGTCAACTCTGTCCCGGTCACCACCGATCCGAGATGTCTCCCGGGTGGAGATGTTGCTGTGCGAAGTAGCGGCCTGTTTTCACCGCACCAATGCTAATTTCGACCGAAGAATTAATATAGAAAACCCAAGACTGACGATTATTCATGTTCGACAACTGACGGCCTACCGTTTGCACCGAAATACGAGCACAACGGGAATAGACTATACCACGCGATCCGGGAAGCAGGTGGACGGTGTGACAATTGGTGCTGTGGACGACATTTGCAGCTTTAACACATCTGCGAACAGTAGTAAGCACATACAGATACGCGGAGTGATAATCAACAGAACATCAAGACTCTTCTTGATGCTCGATTGCAGTAAGTGGGGTTAGCGTCTCAATGGAGAGTCGTCCTCTGAACTTCGTGAACTCTTTTGAAAGTACCCGTCACAAGGCTCTACGGCGAGAGCGTGTCTGCTGCAAGACATAACCCGCGGTACGCCCCCGGAGGTCGTATCTCTAGTCGAAGTATTAATTAGTTAGCTTAACGTATAGTGGCATACCAGGAAATCTTACTGTTGCGGTCTCTTATCAGAACACCAACTGGCAAGCGCCCCTATCTCCAGTAACCTCTCGCGCGAAGGGCTTTAATGCTGCTATGGGTTTTAGTCATAATTTTTCTTCCCTCTATGAAAACCATTTCTCTACCTGCTTCACACGAATCGATGCTTTGAGTCCCAGGTATTACGTCTCTACAGCTTTATACCATCTCCAGGCCCTGGCCCGTCAGGCGTAAAGCTTAATTTGCTTCTTAAACACCGAAATTTTGCAACAAAAGACCAATCGAAAATCGTAAAGTGTAGCGTCGATTGGCCGGGTCGGTATCTTCGGCCCGAGCCGTGGAGGACTCTGTTTTTTTTCTTACGGAGAAATGTTGTTTACTTTGCGATGATTAACAGTGTTATACATTGATGTTTATAAACACAAACATGCAACAAAATGCCCAAAACTCTTCATATGGTTTACATTCAAAGTTTACCACCAATCGTAGTGTGAGATGTAAGTAACTGGCAACTCATTCTTAGGTGCCTTTTAAAGTCTCTAAGAGTTTCCCTTGGCATCGATGCCTTCTACGATAATCCAGTAACGGTTGCTGAGTGGCAACTTAGACAGCTTATGCCCCAGACACACTCGAAAGAACGCCGCTCTTACGAGATATTGAAGACATGAAATTAACAACGCTGTTCGAGGTAAACCTAATCTTAAATACCGATAATAAAACAAGCAACCTGTTCAAGACACAACTTAACCAAGCTTACATCAGGACATACTTGTCCACTACTCGCAGACCACCCCAAATATCGTAGGTACTGCAATCCGAAGTGCTATCGAGGCAAGAAAATCATAGGCGAGAACTAGTTTGCGCGATCGCACTGTACTTTTACCTGTAGCCGTGCT
This sequence comes from Ophiostoma piceae, assembly GCA_032248835.1. Lineage (NCBI taxonomy): Eukaryota > Fungi > Ascomycota > Sordariomycetes > Ophiostomatales > Ophiostomataceae > Ophiostoma > Ophiostoma piceae. The sequence goes on from CP135125.1 coordinate 2,032,203, forward strand.
GTTCTAAAGCTATTACTACTAAAAAATGGGGGTCATGTGTATGATTAGACAGGGTAAGAACTCGTATGAGGCCGATATTCATTTTATCGTAGAAGTGAACATCATATCTTTGCTAAATATATTTTGAAGATTTCTCTGTAGGGTTGCTTGAAGTGGTTCTGTTATTTACTGCTATATTATTCGAAAGCCAGACTCCGTTCAATGCACCAAAAGTTTGGAAGTATGGTTCTTTATTTTTATAATTCTTAAATGCCCGCGATTAAAACTTCCGTGCGTTGCTAACGTTGAAGTCGATCAGAGGTTCGGCCGTTTGATGGCTTTGTTTATAGTACCTCACTGTCCTTTTCTACTGTGCTTGTAATAAATCTGATATGTGCCCCCGCGGTTATTGGCAACGTTGTGATATGGAAGCCTAGTCTTGGTGTAATTTAATCTATTTGTATCTTCTAGTAAATTATGATCGAGGCTGGGCTACTATGAGGCGTTATCTAGTTTTTGCTAGGTGACGTAACTGTGGCTACAGATGCCGTCTTCAGGAGTAAGAATCTGGGCGAGCTGTACTCTACTGGAAGTACGACTGTCTTTTGAAAAATCTTATGGCACGCATTGGCTCTAATAAGGACGCGAAAGTAATTGGGGGTACAAGATCTAAAAGGAACAATCTGATATAATTTACACAAGCTCTGATAGTTTGAATATGATACAGGTAGATGTTGACGCTGACGTTAGAATCAGCTATTTACCGATGAAACGAGCTAAGCGGATGTAGCGAAATATAAGCGATATAAACGAGCATTTTCAAATGCGGGATAAAGAAGTAATGAGTAGGGGGTTATGTAGATCATCTGCGACGATCAGACACGGAGATGGGATGCGAATTGACAGCATAGAAACATAGGAACATTTACGTGGTAATAACAATGAACGCCGGTATAAACATGGCTGAATAATTGCCATTTTATAGAATTAGCTTATTCAGCCAACCCCTAAAGTGAGACGATAGTTACTGTACCCGTATTATCGACGTCATGAAATGTAACTGACTCCCATCGTATAATATAGTGGCACCGAGACTTTAAACTGATGTGCATAACGGCCAAGCTTAGGTCGTATGGCACAGGTAAATGACAGATCAGAGAGTTTTTAGTCAACACTATCGGACGGCGGATAAAATAAAACTTCGACACAAAACCATACACGGCCTATCCTTCGCGCTCAATCGAGGCTGACGTACACATGATTTGATCTGCACAACGAACAGGCGTTTCTGCCGATCGACATCACCCTTCCTTTTGATGACGAGGCGCCGGTAGGTGCTAGGTATGTAAAATATCACAGGCAAACCGAAGCGGACGCACTTATTAGAACGAGAGCGAGTATATATCTAGGTCTTGCCGCCATCGATTTACTGAAATTTAACTTCATAGATTATCGACTCAGGCAACCAAAACATCTTCTTGGCCAACAAAAATATCAACATCATGAAAGCCTCCTTTGCCAGAGCCGTTTTGGCCCAGGCAGCGCTAACCAATGCCTACTTATACAACACCACTATTCAGACAAGCTATGGTCCCGTCAAGGGCGTCCCGGCTCTCAATGCAACATGCTGCTCATACCTTGACGGATACGAAAAGGTGACTGTTTGGCGTGGCATTCCATTCGCGGCGTCAACAGGTGGTGAGAACCGCTGGAAGGCACCCCAGCCTCGCGCATCGTGGAACCAGACTCTTGTTGCCGACACATTTGGATCCGCCTGCCCTGCTGGTACGGCACCCACAGGCTCCGCTGACACCGTTACCGACGAAGACTGTCTCTACCTCAACATTTGGAGCTCAGCCAACTCGACAGCCACCAAAAGACCGGTGATGATCTGGAGTTATCCTGCTGGCGCGAATAGTGCATGGACCATGTTTGATGGAGCAGCCATGTCACTCAAAGACGTGATTGTAGTGAACTACAACTACCGCACAGGCCCGTATGGCTGGTTGGCGCTTCCAGAGCTATGGGAAGAGTCTGGAAACGTAACTACTGGAAGCTACGGACTTCTCGACCAGATTGCCGCGCTTAAGTGGGTGCACGCGAACATCGCTGACTTTGGCGGTGATCCAGATCATATCACAAGCGTTGGGCAGTCTGCTGGCAGTGCAGCAGTATACCATACTGTCAACAGTCCTTTGGCTAAGGGCCTCATTGTGGGTGCCATTGCCGAGAGTGGCATTCGTGACCCACGCGACCCGGCATCCACGTCCCTCGCGGAGGGGTACAACAACATGACATTCTCGCTTGGCCTGGGAGCTGAGCTTCTTTCGACACTGAATATTACCACTCTCACACAGCTGAGAAATGTTTCCGCCGAGACAATCAATGCAAACAGCGGCTTCGTTGGATTCTCGAGTTGGCGCACAACTCTCGATGGATATGCCATGAACCAGACTTACTGGGAGGAGCTCCAAACCGGGCCTTCCAATGACGTTCCGCTTATGACAGGAAACACCAAGGATGAATCAGGTGCTGCATACGGCACTAGTACAACAGTGCTACAATATCAAAGCACCCTCAACTCGACATACGGCTCCCTTGCTCAAGCATTTCTCTCTGCTTACCCCGCGCGCAATGACACCGAGGCATCCATGAACACCAACCTCATCGCCCGCGACATTTCCCTCGTGGGTTCCTGGAATTTTGGAACCTATTGGTCCAAGTCTGCATCTTCGCCGTTTTATAGTTATTACTGGGATCACTCACCACCGGGCCAAGACCAGGGTGCTCACCACATGTCGGAGATCAATTACATTTTCAACAATTTGTATGGCACCGACCTTCCCTGGACGTCGGTTGACTACCAGATCGCAGACCAGCTCAGTAGCTACTGGGCCAATTTCATCAAGACAGGAAATCCCAACACCGGTGGCACACCCGTCAAAAATGGAACCCTTTCATACTGGAGCCCCAGCTCTAGCAGCAATGCCACAACTTTTCACCTGGCTCCTGCCGCCCCCGTCAATGAAAACGGCCTTGATGTTGGGTTCCAGCAGGTCCCAGTCGCTCGCCCTGACCGGATTGCATTAATCAACAAGTTTTTTGAGACACGCGAGTCTCTTTAGGGTTTTGTTACTTTTATCTTCCCTTTTATAAAGCACGCTGCAATACGTCTCACCCTGGCGGAGTCATAGAATCCTTGCCGATGAATTTTTAGTTGCCAAGATAAAGTATAGACGTGTATAATTTAAGGATTTTGAAATCAACTTGTCCTATTAGGATTCAAAAGTGCTGTGCCCAACAATCGCTTCTTATATACCGTGAGAGAGACATACCAACAGACAGCATTGGTTCCCAACGATGTACGGTAAGACGACTTTGCAACTTGGTTCACTACACCCATCTATCAACTTGAACTACTTATGAGTGTTCATGTAAACCTGCCCATTGTCCTTCAGCTGGTCATCATTGCCGCTTTCCACCAATGGCGATTCATATTGAACCTCGTCGGTGATTTCAGTCGCTCTCTTTGCATCTCGCTTCCTAGCAGTAGTTAGCATATTGCAAAGATCCGAGTTCAAGCAACCAAATTAGCAAAAGGTGTTTTAATAACAAACCTCTGGAGACGAAAAATAGTGTTTAGCAGATGAGTGAAAACAATCAGAGCCACAGCACATGACAAACTGTAAGCGTAGCCACGCTGGTATCGGGGTGCTTGCACAGTTGGATAAGTTAGGATACCAAGCCTTCAAGGTAAAGTGTCAGTTTAAGTCAAACTTGGGAAGTTGTTGCGGCTCGCAAAATAGAAAAACTCACCAGGCCGTGGAAGACTGAGCCATGATATTGATGAACACTAAAGTGAAAGAGCGAGTTCCTGGAGAGTCGCGTAATATGTTGTTTATCCAACCATACAGCGAACTGGAAAGTGCATATGAGAAAGACGTCGTGCAATACGCATACCACTTAGCGCTTTCCGGGACTTCCCATATTGTCTATAACAAGACGTTAGGATGTGAATCATAGCACTAGAAAACATCCGTGGAAGCCAACGTACCAAAATGAGTAGTGAGATTGCGTTCATAGTCGCAGCGACAGTGATGCCCCACGCCGGGCCCCAGAGTAGATCCGACGAGAAGTTGATGAAAAGTGTATAAAGAATACCAAGCCCAGACGGCAGAGTTCCGTACTGGTTGATCTGTGCTGACGAGTAGCGATTTAACGACTTCAACCAGAGAAGAAACGCGCCACTATTGACACCACAATTCCAAAACAGAACATCGACTAATACAGCAACGTAAAAGTAAAGACTCTGGAAAGTGTTTTTCATATGCCCGATTTTGAACTTTCCTTGTACCGCATGGCCACTCCGTATGAGCCGCTGCCGAGAGATTTCAAGCTCTTTGTCGGAAAATAATCGGCGATTGGGTTGCTCCATTGTACCAGGGACAATCAAGAAACCAACCAGTCCTATGGGAATGGTGATAATTGCACAGATTATGAACATCCAGCGCCAGCCTGCAAGACCATTAACGCCCTCGAGGCGAGTGGTAATGCCACTTTGAACCAGACCAGCAGTCAAACTCCCAATAGGAACACCAAGGTACCATATACCTCCCCGTCGACTGATCTCTTGGCGTTTATACCAAGATCCAAGAACATAGTGCACGGCGGGGAAATAAGCGGCTTCGAACAAGCCTACTAGAAACCGATAAGCTGCCAGTTCGGCAAATGAAGACGCCCGATATTGCACCAGCGTAAAAATACCCCAGCCAATGTCCATCCCGGGCAACAGCCAGTGCATAGGTATGTAGGTGAACAAGAACAAGAAAGGTACCTGACCCACAACGGCACCGATGATGTACATAGTCTGGAGTTCTATGAGTTGGTTGCCGTAAAACCCCAGATCTTCTTTCAGACCAGCAACATATGCATTATCTAAGTAGTTAGTATTGTATCGCCAAGACCTGATTTTGGGACTTACTGATGTTGTTCTGGTCGAGGTTTTTCACCCAATATGTGACGAAAAGATATGGGATGACATACATGTCCATCTTTGTGAGAAATCTGCGTTCCTCCGGGGTATCATCATCCGCAAACCAGTGTATCCGCCACCAATTTCTTCTCTCTTCCGTAGCCATGTTGCTGTTTGATGAAGCTTATTTTGTTGAAGGGGGAAAGGCATGCAACTGTTAAAGAATACAGCTGGTTTGCAAGAGCAGATTTTTAAAATCGCCAAAGCTGGTGAAATGTCTCGGTGACTTATATGCGATTTTGAGCGGAAGTCGACCATCCACATGTCATGTTTATCACGCTATTAGTATTGGAAAGTGTGTCGGGTTACAACTGGGATCCTTGTTGAGATTGCAGGAAGGGAATAATCGACACCGATTCGGAGTGACTCGTGGCTGCAGGAGTACGTCTCACCAAACGGTTGGACTGTTAATTGCGCCATTGAGAACACGGTGATGACATTGACATTTACATAGAGCGACATGATGATGCGCTATGGCGACCGGTAGGCTTAGTTGGAACTAAGAAATGCACGTTGCTAGTGGAGATTTTGTTGGATGTGATAAGTGACCCCTACATCCACTTATTGGCAGGTCAAAGTGACGGCCATCTTTCCTAATAATTTCCATTCTATTTTTGATATGCCGAATAACAAAGGCTGATTATTGATTTCTACAATATTTACGAAATCGGAACTGATACGGCTGTCAATTAGTGTGGATTGTAACATAAAGGCAATCGCTGTAAGCACAATCGCATGATTTTACACTACGGAAGTACGCGAAAAGTATTAACAATTCTCCATTACAAAACACCATGAGAATGAAGTCTGTTTATGAGTCTACCTATATGCAGTGCTTTATCAAGACGACATTACGAAAATAAATCCACCACCGCATTTTAGCGTTCTCAATTGTACTGATGCCACCGCCGACATTTAAGCGGCATCCTTGTCCAGATGAACACCCTGGTAAAACTGGCGCTGGCGATAAACACGGATATCATCGTCAAATATTGTCCTCCCTTCCTGCCGTGCCTTTATTGCTTTTCTCTGAACACGCAAGACGTCATACTCGGTATTTCTAGTGAGATACCACGTCCACATATTTGCAAGCCACCCAGCAGCAATGCACGATGCAGCGATGGCGAAGCTGTTCTTGTAACCATTGTGCGCCCACCGACTCTGGAACAACTGAGGCCCAACAACTCCCCCCAGTTGCGCTATCCCAGATTGGACCCCGTATGTTAGTGCTGTGCCGGTGGTACCCACGAGTGTAGCCGACCTCCACGCCCAGAAAGGGATAAAGTATGACTGGTAGAAAAGACTCCCGAGAACGCATGCGATATAAATACCAACCCGACTTGTGAGTGTGAAGAAAAGAACAAAACAAACGACCATACCCGACATGATGACCATAATATAAGCAGGTCGGACAACATACGCCCGACTTATAAACCAAGCAGAGAATATAAGACCCATAATTGCCACAGCTGCGGGAGGTATGTTCAATAGTTGGTTTTTAGGCAGAGCCGCAAAGCCAAGATTGGTAATGATAGTTGGAAGATACCAAGTAAGTGAATAGCCGCCCAGATTCACTAGTGTTTGTGATAGCGTGAAAGACCAGATTAGAGGAGAGCTTAACGTGGCTCGAATTTCCTTGGCTGAAAAATCAGGATCACTCGTCAAAGGCGCGTTTTCTGGAAGGCGTGCCTCTATAAACTCGCGTTCACGCTCCGTGAGCCACTTGTGTGTGCGTGTAGACTTTGGATAATCTGGAAGGAGCATGAACACAACTGCCGAGAATAGTACCGTGATGCAGCCCTCGATGATGTATACCCATCTCCAAGCGCTAATGCCTCGGACTTCATTCATGTAGCTGATACCATAGCATAACAACGAACCCACGATCGAAGATAGTGCTGAGATGCCAAAGAACCACGTTACTGGACGGGCAACCTCATCTGTCCGGTACCAGCTAGAAAGCTGCGCCATTACCCCGGGAAACATGCCGGCTTCGAACATTCTCATACGCTGTTAGATCACAGTGACACAGTACGTCTTTAGTAGACAAAAATGTGCATAAACATACCCGAGGAGAAATCTGAGGGCCCAGAGTTGTTGGTGCGTTCTAACAGCTGCATGGCATGCAGTGATGATACCCCAGGTGAGAAAAATACGGCCTTGCCACACGTGAGGCTTCATCCTTTTCAACAAAAGATTGCTCGGTGCTTCAAAGATGATATAAGCAATCTGGCTGTTAATATGAGACTTTCTAAACCATAGTCAAGAATGACTTACACCATTAATAGATCCGCACCAATTATACTGGTCAGCAGTCATTCCGAGTTCTTGTAGTATATTGGTCTTTTGCCCGATCTGGAGCACTTTGACGTTTGAGATGTTGTTGACGTCGATCTACATTGTATGTTAGTAAAGGGTATATCCATCATTCACGGCAAGTATTACTTACTGCTTTTATCATATACATAATTCCGATGAGCACACAGAAACGATAATCAACCTTGCGCATAATCGATTTCTCCTCGCCCGCAGTAAATGTCTCGAGAAAAGCAATCCGCGCTTCAGGGTCATCCCGTAATTCTGTACCGGCGCCGCGGGAACGCCCTTCAATGGACTGCCTCAAAACCCGAGGTCGAGGTATGCTGGCATTATATTCGTCTTCGACATTGCAAGTTATGGCAGTCGGTGTGTCCGGTTCTTTCGGCGTCGGTTCGAACATCATGTAAGCATTGGCTTCGAATGAATTCAAACTTGACGGTACTAACGACGACCGGCTAGTATTTATAAAATAAATACATGTATGGCCTTGCGGAATACTAATAACGATTTAAATCCTATTATAGAATATTTATTGGAAGTCCAATATGGACTTGATTGAGGTTTCTTATTCCCGGAACCACGTATTTAGACAAATGTTTGGGGCGTCAATGCGACCTAGCTAATAGAGCACGTCAATGACGCAATCAGTAGAATTCCACTCACCACCACAGCCAAACTTGTCACCAGAGCCAAAGTTTCTATGCTTTCCGCCCATAATGCCCAACATACCAAACAGAACTAAATGTATCTAGCAAGTTACAGATATCCGAGAAACGATTGGGATCAACCTTGTCTCATACATTCTGAAATGGCGACATAGTTCTTGCTAAGTTTGTAAGTTGTCATGAAAACCGCGGTCTATCTTGCAACCGGTAGAGTATATTATTATAAAATCGTAACCCTGTCTGTAGATGTTAGAAACTATACAATCTTTCAAACCAAATACAATCATTCAAACCACGCACAGGTTTCCACCGATATGGCCGAAAGCAATGCCCAAAATTCCCACGACCTGGGAAACGGGAAGTCTCAAATATTCTTGAATGCCTTCGATATGTCTACCGTGGGCCACTTGTCGCCGGGGCAGTGGAAGGTATGTTGCTGGAAGTCAGACTAAAAATATGCTTACTGACTGTGAAGAATCCTAAAGACAGATCAGCCACGAAGCGCAAGCTCGACTATTGGATTGACCTCGCGAAAACGCTTGAGAGGGGCGGTATCAATGCACTCTTTCTCGCTGATACATACGGAGGTTATGACACATACGAGGGGAGTCTCGATAATTGCATACGGCGGGCTGCCCAGTGGCCGATGACAGATCCTAGTATTGTAGGTCCATGTACACCATAGAACGAGGTAGGATGACTACTAATATACCCAGCCAATCTCTGCAATGGCAGCTGTGACGAAAAACCTCTCATTCGGTATAACTGCATCGACATCGTTTGAGCCCCCCTTCCTATTAGCCAAGAGATTCTCTACTCTGGACCATCTGACTGATGGAAGAATTGCCTGGAACATTGTCACTTCATGGAAAAAGTCAGCTTTCCAGGCAATTGGTATCGATGCCCCTATTGAGCACGACCTTCGGTACGAGCAAGCCGATGAGTATCTCCGCGTGACCTACAAATTGTGGGAGGGATCCTGGGCCGACGATGCCATTACTGCCGATGCGGCTACAGACACCTACGCAGACCCAGATAAAGTGCGCACAATCCACCATCATGGTCAGTTCTATAACCTAGACTCCAGGCATATCGTGGATCCTTCGCCGCAACGCACGCCATTTCTCTTCCAAGCGGGCACTTCCAGTGCTGGGTCCGAATTTGCGGCGCAGCACGCCGAAGCAATCTTTGTTTCCGGCCACGCACCTGCTGTCTTGCGTCCTAAGATTGATAATATCAGAAGGTTGGCTGCTGAGGCTGGAAGAGACCCCCGGTCAATTAAGGTGTTTGCAACGTTCACCCCCGTTCTGGGACGTACAGACGAGGAGGCCAAGGAGAAGCACGAAGAGTTCAAGAAGTACGCCTCTACTATTGGTGGCTTGGTTTTAGTGAGTGGTTGGACGGGCATCGATTTGTCTACACTTCCACTAGACAAGGAGATCACTAGAGACGACTCTAGTGTTCCAGACAGAGTGCACAGCATACTTGACGCTTTCTCGACAACCAGCGATCAAATCCCCAAATGGACACCCCGCGTTATTGCAGAGCGCGCATCTATCGGTGGTCTAGGCCCAGTTTCGATAGGTAGTCCAGAGACCGTCGCCGATGAACTCGAGCGTTGGATCCACGAGGCAGATGTTGATGGATTCAATCTTGGTTATGTTATTACTCCGGGCAGTTTCGAGGACATCGTTGATCTACTGATTCCAGAGCTACGCCGACGTGGCATATACCCTGAACAAGATCATGGCAACGAGTCGTTAACAGCACGGGAGAGAATCTACGGTAAAGGGCAGAAAGGTCTCCGGGACGATCATCCGGGTAAGAAGTATTCTTATTCTATTTACGAAGAGTAGTTTTACATAATATTATTATCGGTAAAACGTGTTCGATTATAATTTGTTGACTAAAAGTTTTATAATCGTGATGATGATGAAATTAATAAAAATAATAAAAATTAAAATATATTAATTGTATATTCCCGGCGATACGTTTTTATTTTTATTAAGGGATTTTTTACCGAGCCGTTATATTTTCGTTAAAGAGCGTTTGTAATACGCGCGGACTTACAACTTAGAAAACGATATATTAATTAAATAAAAAATATATATAAAAATTAAAATAGAATTATTATTAGAATATTAGTAAATATATTACTAAAATAATTATAAAGAACAATAAAGTTAAAAATTAAAAGTTAATATTTTTTCGAGTTAATATTTTCTTCGAGTTAATATCCCCCTCGAGTTATTATTTTTTTCGAATTTATAAAGAAGAATTGGGTTAGGAATTAGGAGTTAATGTCTTTTTTCGAGTTATTGTCTTTTCTAGTTATTGTCCCCCTGTAGAGTTATTGTCCCTTTTCGAGTTATTATCCCTTCGAGTTATTGTCTTTTTGTGTAGTTATTGTTTTTTCGAGTTATTGTTTTTTTGTAGAGTTATTATTTTTTCGAGTTATTATTTTTTTATAAAGTTATTATTTTTTAAATATTGTTTTTATACTATAATACTTATAAAAAACAATTAGGTTAAAAATTAAGAGTTATTATCTCCTCGAGTTATTATCCCCTTTCGAGTTATTATCTTTTTCTAGAGTTATTATCTTTTCTCGAGTTATTATCTTTTCGAGTTATTGTCTTTTTATAAAGTTATTGTCTTTTTATAGAGTTATTATCTTCTCGAGTTATTGTTTTGTTTCGAGTTATTATTTATTCGAGTTATTGTTTTTTCGAGTTATTATTTTTTTTAAAGTTATTATTTTTTTATAAAGTTATTATTTTTTCGAATTATTATTTTTTTAAAGTTATTGTTTTTTTGTAAAGTTATTATTTTTTAAATTTTTCTTTTTATGTTATAATATTTTAACTTATAGGTTTTAAAATATTTAAAGCCTAATATTATTACGTTAAAATTTAAACTAAATTTTATAGAGCTAAATTCTGATAGAATCTAGCGTAGATTCTAACAAAATTACAGTAGACCTAAAATTAAATAGAATCTAGCGCGGATTCTCTTTGATTTTAACGTGAATTTTAACTGAATTTTATAGATTTAAAATAAAAAAAAATCTAGCGTAGATTCTAATAAAATTATAGTTGATTTAAAAATTAGAGAGAATCTAACGTAGATTCTAACTAAAAATTAGAGAGAATTTAAAATTAGAGAGAATCTAGCGTAGATTCTAACTAAAAATTAAAGAGAATTTAAAATTAAAGAGAATTTAACGTAGATTTTAACTAAAAATTAGAGAAAATTTAAAATTAAAGAGAACTTAGCGTGGATTTTGATAAAATTATAGTTGATTTAAAAATTAGAGAGAATTTAACGTAGATTTTAACTAAAAATTAGAGAGAATTTAAAATAAAAAAGAATTTAGCGTAGATTTTAACTAAAAATTAAAAAACATTTAAAATTAAAAAGAAGTTAACGTAGATTCTAACTAAACATTAAAAAGAATTTAAAATTAAAAAAAATTTAACGTAGATTTTAATAAAATTATAGTTGATTTAAAAATAAAAAAAAATTTAGCGTAGATTTTAACTAAAAATTAAAGAAAATTTAAAATTAAAGAAAATTTAACGTAGATTCTAACTAAAAATTAAAAAAAATTTAAAATTAAAAAAATTTAACGTAGATTTTAATAAAATTATAGTTAATTTAAAATTAAAAAGAATCTAACGTAGATTTTAAATAAAACTTAGAAAGAATTTAAAATTAAAAAGAATTTAACGTAGATTCTAACTAAAAATTAGAAAAAATTTAAAATTAAAAAAAATTTAACGTAGATTTTAAATAAAAATTAAAGAAAATTTAAAATTAAAGAAAATTTAACGTAAATTTTAACTAAATTATAAAGTTTTAAAATATATCGCAAAATAAAATATAAAACCTATATTTAATTTTATCGAAATCGTTTTTTAATTTTATAAAAGTATCTTTTGTTAACTTTTTTAAAATAAAAAATAAGTAAAATAATCATAAGGAAGAATTAAATTAAGAATTAAAAGTTATTATCCCCCTTCGAGTTATTATCCCCCCTCGAGTTATTATTTTTTCGAGTTATTATCCTTTTCGAGTTATTATTCCCCTCGAGTTATTATTTTTTCGTTATTATCCCCCCTCGAGTTATTATTTTTTTATAGAGTTATTATTTTTTCGAGTTATTATCCTTTTATAAAGTTATTATCCTTTTGTAGAGTTATTATTTTTTCGAATTATTGTCTTTTCGAGTTATTATCTTTTTTTAAGTTATTATTTTTTTAAGTTATTATTTTTTTTCGAGTTATTATTTTTTCGAGTTATTATCTTTTTTCGAGTTATTATTTTTTCGAGTTATTATTTTTTCGAGTCTTTTCGAGTTATTATTTTTTTAAGTTATTATCCCCCTCGAGTTATTATTTTTTTATAAAGTTATTGTTTTTTCGAATTATTATTTTTTCGAGTTATTATTTTTTTTCGAGTTATTATCTCCGTCGAGTTATTATTTTTTCGAATTATTATCCCTTCGAGTTATTATCCCCCTCGAGTTATTATCTTTTCGAGTTATTATCTTTTTATAGAATTATTATCTTTTTATAAAGTTATTATTTTTTCGAATTATTATTTTTTCGAGTTATTATCTTTTTTCGAGTTATTATCCCTTTCGAGTTATTATCTTTTTATAGAATTATTATCTTTTTATAAAGTTATTATCTTTTTATAAAGTTTTTATTTTTTTTCGAGTTATTATTTTTTTATAAAGTTATTATTTTTTAAATTATTATTAGTTTATTTATAATATAGTATTTTAACTTATAAGTTTTAAAATATCTAAAACCGATAAGTTAAATACTTTAAAATAAAAATATAAAATAGTATAACTTATAAGCTAAAATATTTTAAAACCGATAAGTTTAAAAACTTAATTTTAAATTAGTTTAATATAAAAGTATTACTATCGATAGTATATAACTCGTATTTATTTTCCGTTATTTTATTTAAGTTTTAATATTATTTTCGTATTAATAAAAAGTAAATTTTAATAATAAAAATATAAAACTTAATTTTATTAAAAACCTTAAAAAAAAAAGTTATAAACGAAAAATAAAACATAATACGTAAAAAATATATAAAATAAAATCTAACCGAAAATAATAAAAATAAAAAATATTAATATTTAAAAAACAATCATAAGGAAGAATTACGTTAAGAATTAAAAGTTATTATCCCCCCTCGAGTTATTATCCCTTTTCGAATTATTATCCCTTCGAGTTATTATCCCTTTCGAGTTATTATTTTTTCGTTATTATCCTTTTTCGAGTTATTGTTTTTTTATAGAGTTATTATTTTTTCGAGTTATTATCCTTTTGTAAAATTATTATCCTTTTATAAAGTTATTATCTTTTCGAGTTATTATCCCCCTCGAGTTACTATTTTTTCGTTATTATCTTCGCTCGAGTTATTATCCCTTTATAAAGTTATTATTCTTTTATAAAGTTATTGTCTTTTTATAAAATTATTATCTTTTCGAATTATTATCCCCTCGAGTTATTATCCCCCCTCGAGTTATTATCCACTCGAGTTATTATCCCCCCTCGAGTTATTATCTTTTCGAGTTATTATCCCCTCGAGTTATTGTCCTTCTTCGAGTTATTATTTTTTCGAGTTATTATCCTTTTAAGTTATTATCCCCCCTCGAGTTATTATCCCCCCTCAAGTTATTATCTTTTCTCGAGTTATTATCCCCTTCGAGTTATTGTCTTTTTATAAAGTTATTATTTTTTTATAAAGTTATTATTTTTTTATAAAGTTTTTATTTTTTTTCGAGTTATTATCTTCTTATAAAGTTATTATCTTTTAAATTATTATTAGTTTATTTATAATATAATACTTTAACTTATAAGTTTTAAAATATTTAAAGCCGATAAGTTAAATATTTTAAGATAGAAATATAAAATAATATAACTTATAAACTAAAATATTTTAAAACCGATAAGTTTAAAAACTTAATTTTAAATTAATTTAATACGAAAATATTACTATCGATAATATATAACTCGTATTTATTTTCCGTTATTTTATTTAAGTTTTAATATTATTTTAATATTAATAAAAAATAAATTTTAATAATAAAAATATAAAGTTTAATCTTATTAAAAACCTTAAAAAAAAAAAAAAGTCATAAACGAAAAACAAAAAATAATACATAAAAAATATATAAAATAAACTCCAACCGAAAATAATAAAAACAAAAAATATTAATATTTAAAAAACAGTAAAACCGTCAAATAGTTACTCTACTATTTTTATAACGCGAAGTTATAAAAACACGTAAACCCGACTTAAGTAAAAAGTTTTATCGGTCGTATCGCTCGAATTATTTTTATTAACTAAACGGAAACTACGTCGAAAAATAAACTGCCGTAATACTAACGTTATTGTTTTTTTCGATAATTAAAATATATTATCGCGAGGCTAAAATACTACGTTTATATTTTCGACGGACGGTAAAACTTTATTTATATTATTTAAACTATTAATAAACGTACTTTTAACTACTTCGAAGTTTAAATTTTCGGGTTCGATTATTTTTTTCGACTTATAAATTTTAACGGTTTTCGGTATTAAGTTTTTTTCGGTTACGTTTTAACTATCGAACGGGTTAATATCGATCTTTTATATTATTAAAAACAAAGAAAAATTCGTAAGCTTACTCGCGGTAATAGTTAAAACCCGCCGACGGATCGATAGTATTTTTTTAAATATAAAGTCGAAGTTAAAGTTATTTAAAAGTTTATCGAAAGTAATATTAATATTAGTAGTTTTTAATTTAAGTTTAAATATTATAAAACGAAAAAAGTTACGTATATTAATATCGATATTAATAGACGAGTATATTATAATTACTAGATTTATTTATATCGATTTTAATATTTTTATAACCGAAATTAAACTTATAAGTTTAGACGTTATTCGTTATAACGTCGATACTTTTTTCGAGCTTATAGTTTTTACTAACGTAAATAAGTTAACTCGCCGAATAATAGCTTTTAAACGTATAAGTTAAAACGGTTTTTTCCGAAATTTATTAAAGAAAAATATAAAAACTTGTTTATTTTCGTTATAATCGTTTAAAGTAAAGTTTACTAAACGTAACTTTTTAACTTTATACTTAAACGCGATATTACTTTTAGTAAGTCGTTTTTTTCGCGTTTTATAAAAAATACTTTAATCGAGGTTATCGTCGTTATTATTATCGCCGCCGTTACTACCGTCGCCGTTACTACCGCCGCCGTTATTATCGTTACCGTTATTATTACCGTTATTATTACCGCCGTTACCGTCGTTACCGTCGTTATCGTTTTTATCGTTTTTATCGTTATTATCGTTATTATTATCGTCGTTATCGTTAATATCGTCGTCGACTTAACCGTTTTAACCGTTTTAACCGTTTTAGCCGTTTTAGTCGTCGTAGCCGTTTTAGCCGTTTTTATCCCCGTTACTATTTACGTCGTCGTTATTTTCGTCGTTAGAATTTTACGTTAGTTACTTATTTTTAGTTTTTTTCGATTTTTTTATAGCTAAAGTAACTTCGGTAGCTTTTTTAACTTATTTTCGAACGGATTTAATAACGCGGTAAAACGATATAAGATCGTTAACGTCGGCGTTAAACTTAACTAACGATAAAATAAAAGGTATAAAGTTTTTTATTTTATTTAATAAGTCGTCGTCGTTAATTTTTAATATAGTCGTTATTATTTATATAATTTAGTTGTTTATCGCCGTATATTCGAGAAACTCGTATTACTTTAGTTTTATAGTAAGAGTATACGATTAAGTTAGCCGATTAAACGGCTAGTTTTACTAAGCTTTAATAAACTTAAATAAAACTACGTCTCGAAGATCGTTTTAAAGAATTAACGGGATAAATATTAAAAACTTTAATTACTCGAGCTATTTATAGTAAAATATATTTTCTTAAGTATTTTAAAAAAAGCTTTAATATTTATATTAAGCCGTTTAAGCCTCACACGACTTATATTAATCGCAAAAATCTAGATTTAGACTAATTAAAAGCTAGTATTTAAAGTAAAACGTGTGAAGTACGCCGTATTAAGCTTGGATGTTTTTATTTATTTCTATAAGTTAGGTGTCGTAACGATACCGACTTATATTTACCGTCTAATAGTTAGGGATAGAGCTACTTGTAATTTTATTAATTTGCTCGATATTTACTTATATTTTTAGTATTAAGTCTATATTATAGCGTAATTTACTTATATTTATAGTATTAATTAATTAGGGTTTTTTTTTTAGGGTTATTAGGGTTATTAGGGTTATTAGGGTTATTAGGGTTATTAGTTTTTAGGGTTAGGGTTAGGGTTAGGGTTAGGGTTAGGGTTAGGGTTAGGGTTAGGGTTAGGGTTAGGGT
>CP135125.1:2048707-2229092 GCA_032248835.1 Ophiostoma piceae
AAAAAAAAAAAAAAAAAAATATAAAAAACAACTAATAAAAATATTTTCTTTAGTCTTATTTGTCTTTTACTTTTTTTTATAATTATTAATGTTTATTTAGTAAGCGAACGTATTTAGTTATAAGTATATTTATATAATTAAAGATTATTATTTTAGTTACTTATTTTAGTTTTATTAATACAAAAGGGTCGTTTTATTAATATCTATATAAGGTAGTACTCCGTTTTAAATCCGGGGTATAAAAATAGGCTAGTAGCCCCGGTTATAAAGCTAATACATTAAAGTTAATTTTAAACAAAAATCTTTTAGTCGGGCGGGTTTTAATTTAAAAAAAAAAAAAAAACAAAACGACTTTTTAAATATAAAAAGATAAGTTCGGAAATAAAAATAAATAAAAACGAAACAATCTTTTAAATATAAGAAGATAAATCTAAAAATAATAAAAAAAAAAAACTTTTTAAATATAAGATAATAAGCTCGGAAATAAAGGTAAAGAAAAACGAAGCGACCTTTTAAATATAAAAGAATAAGCCCGGAAATAAAAAAAAAAATAAAAATAAAACGACTTTTTAAATATTAAAAGATAAACTCGGAAATAAAAACAAATAAAAAGTCCGGGATAATTATACGGTCGTTTCGTAACGCGATTTAGTCGCGTTTATATCGTAGAATAGAACGTTTTAAAAATAAACAAAACTAAATAAAACAACTAATTATTCGTCCGTTCCTACTTCTTTTTTGTTTTTTTAGATTTTATACTTTTGTATTATATTTTTTTTTTAATATCTTTTTACTTTTTTTTTATTTATTATAATACTAACGACGAAACGCCGTTAAGTATTAAATAATATATTTACTAAGTTCTAGCCTATAAAATACGCCCGATTCGATCTAAACTCGTCGTAAGCCTAGCCACGCTATTAAAAACCGCGCCGTTTACCGTTTCTTACCGTAGTTATTACTTCTTTTTTTTCGTCTTAAGTAAGTTCGGTCGCCGTTTAATTACCTCGCTTATAGCTTTTAACCTAACGCGTACCGTTTTAACCGCCGTCGACGATAACGACCGAAGTTATATTTTTTTTTTTACTTTCTCCCTTTAATCTCGTTTTACGAAACGACGAAAAACGTAACTTTACTAAAATAATTCGGAGAAAATATTACTTAACGACTTTATTTTTCTTCTAAAACTTATTTATAAAGTTTACTTAAAAAAAGCTACTATAAAAACTTATAACCGAGTTTTTACTATCTACGTTACGAGAAATAAAACTTACGATAAAATTACTATACGAAATCGATACGACGGCCGACGTTAAATAGTTAAACTTACTCGTTTCGTTTTAAAGTAAATTACGATTTTAGCTAATTTTTTATTTATACGTTTTATTTTTTTTTACTTTATTTTCGATAACGTATAAATACTAATAATAAGCCGAAAATGTTATAGTATAAGCGGGCGCCTGTTTAGCGCGCCGTGTTATAGGCTTGATATACTTTAGTGTGTGGGAATTCTAGTACGGTGTGCTAGAATTGATGATCTTTTTGATTATTGGCGTAGTTAGTAAACCTATACGCTTAACTCGTAACAATTATTCTAGCACACCGTGGGTAGATTAGTACGCGAGGTCGAGGGTTCGATTCGCGGTAGGCACTTTCGATATTGCTTATAAAAATATATAATTAGTAGCTAAAGCGGCGGGTACTTAATACGTATAGTTAGATCGTAAACGTAGTCTTACTTAGCGTAGCTAAAGCGGTAAAAGCTCGTGCGTATAACGGGTTATATAAATCTTTAGGGGTTACCTAGTATTGTGTTATCCCTCTAGAGGTATGCCTAGTATTTCGGTACGCTCGTTAACGACTCGAGACGAGTCTTATTAAAAGAAGGGATAATTGTTATAGTATAAGCGGGCGCTTACTTAGCGCGCCGTGTTATAGGCTTAATATACTCTAGTATGTAGGAATTTTAGCACGGTGTGCTAGAATTGATGATCTTTTTGATTATTGGCGTAGTTGGCAAACTTATACGCTTGACTCGTGATAGAAAAATATAAATCTTCGAAATAAAACGAATATCCCCGACGATATTAGTACTTCCGATAATATTAGTATTACTAACGAAACGAATACCTCCGACGAGACTAATACTTCTAACGAGACTAATATAAAAAATATAAAATATATAAAAATACCGATCGAAGATAATACGTTAAAAAATAATACGTTAACTAAAGATAATCTAGTATAATTGTTAAAAAAAAAAATCCGAACTAAGCCCGAATAAAAAAAAACGACATAAAACGACTTCTTAAAACGTCTATTTACGATTACTTAACTAAAGAAATATATATTTCCGAATATAGTCTCGTTAAACGACGTTCGATAATTTACGATAGTCTTATATATTAACGTTTTTAAAAACCGGGGTCGAAAACAATTAGCCGAAACGTTTTTAAAATAATATACTAACGGAACGGACCGGCGTTTAAATTATTTATTAAAAACTACGGTAAAAACTACTACGGTAGCGGGAAGTAAGTATATTACAAACTAAAACTACGTCGGCTTTATTAAACTTTCGACTTTTACAATATAGCTTAATTAAACGATATTATACGATATTCCGACGTACGATGTAACGGATAATATCCGTATACTATAAATAAAAACCGATTTCGTTAATTAATAAACGCGTTAATCGTAGTCGGATTATACCGACGCGAAAGTCGTTATATTTTTTAATAAAAAAGGTATTACTCGTAGTTTTTTAACGACTCGGATTTATACGTATCTAACGGAAAAAATATCGTTACCGGTCGGTTAGTTATCGAAAAAAATTTATATTTAACGACCGATTATTATTTTAATAGATACGTTTAACGTCGGTATATTTATTCTATTCTTTAAAAGTATAATAACGATATATAACCGACACCGTATAAAAAAACCTAAGGTAAGTAAAAAAAAAACTAAGTTTCGCGCCGTAATTTAAATAATCGCCGACGAAACGCCGATTTTACGTATAGTTTATATAATATATAATATATATATTATAAATAAAATCTTCGGGACCGGGCTTACGTAGACAACAAACGAAGATACGATTCTTAACATTAAGATAACGTAAAATAAAGACGAACGTTCTTTATATACTACTTTTATTTAAAAGCTACTTAGGCTAATACTTCGCGAGTAACGTAAGACAAAAACGGTAGAAAAAATTAAAAACGACGGGAGGGACGAGTTTAAAAATAACGAAAAAAACGAAGAAAAAAAAGATAACGACAAGCTTTTTTATAAAAAGTATTAAATAAGTTTTTATTTATTATTTTTTTTGTTTTATTTAAATATATTAATATTTTCTAAAAATTCTTTATTTTATTTAAACGTTTAAATATTTTCTAAAAATTTTTTAATTTTCTATTCTATTTAAATATCTATAAATTATTTAAAAATTTTTTATTTTATTTAAACGTCTAAATATTTTCTAAAAAATTTTACTTTTCTACTTTATTCAAACGTTTAAATATTTTTTAGAAATTTTTATTTTTCTACTCTATTTAGACGTTTAAATATTTTCTAAAAAATTTTTAATTTTCTATTTTATTTAAATATCTATAAATTATCTAAGAATTTTTTATTTTATTCGGACGTTTAAATATTTTCTAGAAATTTTTACTTTTCTACTTTATTCGGACGTTTAAATATTTTTTAAAAAGTTTTACTTTTTTATTTTATTTAAACGTCTAAATATTTTCTAGAAATTATAAAGATTTTCTACTTTATTCGGACGTCTAAATATTTTCTAGAAATTTTTATTTTTCTATTTTATTTAAACGTCTAAATATTTTTTAGAAATATTTACTTTTCTACTCTATTCGGACGTCTAAATATTTTCTAAAAATTTTTACTTTTCTATTCTATTCGGACGTCTAAATATTTTTTAGAACTTTTTATTTTTTTACTTTATTCGGACGTCTAAATATTTTTTAAGAATTATAGAAATTTTCTATTTTATTCGGACGTCTAAATATTTTTTAGAAATTATAAAGATTTTTTGCTTTATTCGGACGTCTAAATATTTTCTCGAAATTGTTTGATTTTCTATTTTATTTAAATGTTTAAAAATTATTTAAGAATTTTTTATTCTATTCGGACGTCTAAATATTTTTTAAGAATTATAGAGATTCTTTGCTTTATTCGGACGTTTAAATATTTTCTATTTTATCTAGATATTTAAATATTTTTCTTATATTCTTTAAAATCTAAACGTAATATATTTTTTATTTTTTAAGTCTAAAAACTTTTTGTTTTGCTATAGAAAAAAAGTCATTTTTCTTTAAATCTTAATCTTAATAGCCTAGATACATTAAAAAGCCGCGCGTTTACTTTTAAAGTAACGGACGGTAAACGAGTAGTCTTAAGCGTATTATAATTTAGTATACTTAAGCCGGGGAGTTAAAAAGTAAGGTTTTAATTATTCGGGTCTAATATCGTAAGAGTATTTAGTATAAATAGTCTAAAAAAAAAAAGACTTCCGATCGAAACTAAAATAATACGTATACTAAATTAGTTTTTACGGTAGTAGTACGGGATAAGAACGCGGCGAATATCGTCGTTAACTTGTTCGAAGTATTTAATAAGTAATAAGTTATTATCGTTTATATTTTTTTTATTATTATTTTTTTTTATCGTAGTTTTTAAGGGGGGGTTATTAAAGTCTTAATTTTATTTTTATAACTCGTATTTTTTATCTAGTTATATCCCCGTATTTGTTTTTTATTTTTTTTTTTTACTTTTAATTATTAGGTTAACTCTTATAACTATAACGGGTCTATCCGTATTTTTTTTTATATTCTTACGAGTATTAAATCCCGTTATATTTTTCTTATCGTTTTTTACGGCGATATTATTTTTTTTTACGTTTAAAAAAAAACGTATTTTACCGGTTACTATAGCTCGGCGGGGTTATAAATTACTCGTAGACTTTCGATTATAAGTTTATTTTTATTATTATAGTTATTAGTAGGCGTTTTATACTTCTTTTAGGTATTCTTTCTTAAGATATAAGAAATAAAACAAAAAAAAATATTTACTTACCGTAAAGCCGAAGTTCGGATTAAAAATTAACTAGTCGTTATTTATTACGTTTAACTTTAAGTATATACTTTTTTCGTTATATATATTAGTTTATCGTTATTTGTTTTTTCTTTTCGCGGTAGTTTTTTATTTACGTCGAGATATATCGTTTTTTTAATTTTATCCTCGGACGATTAAATCCCGTTTTTTTTTATTTATTTATTAATATAAGTATTAATAAAATAAAATCTTTTACTATTCTACTAATAAAATAAACTAAGCGGCTTAGTTAAGAGATATAGCTTTTATCACATAAAACAAACTAAATATTAAGTATTAACGTAAACTTTTAATTAAAACTTTTTACGTCCGTATTTCGTAAGGATTTTTTAGTTAAACGGGTTTTAATCGTAAGTTCGTAAAGAAAAGTCGCGTAAACGAAATATAGTTGCTTATATTATCGTTACTAAGTAAGGTACTAATAATATTTCGTTTTTATAAAAAAGTATCTTATTATTGTCTTATTCTTTTTATTATTTTTTCTTTCCCTCGAGTCTTTTTTTTTACTTTTTATGTTAAAAATATAAAATTACTTAGACCCGTATCGTAGGCTTTTAATTATAAATCTAGCGTTATTTTACTAGCTATAGTAATAATCTACTTTTTATTACTTAGTTTTTTTGGCCCGATTTAGTAGAACTACGCCTACGATTTGGCTGTACGTATTAAATACCCGTCGCTTTAGCTATTAATTATATATCTTTATAAATAATATCGAAAGTATTTACCGCGAATCGAACCTTCGACCTCGCGTATTAGTCTACCCACGGTATATTAAAATAATTATTACGAGTTAAACGTATAGGTTTACTAACTACGTTAATAATCTAAAAAGATTATCAATTTTAATACACCGTATTAAAATTCTTACACACTAACGTATATTAAGCCTACGCTACTACGACGATACCTAAACGCTTAACGTATTATAACAAATACTACTAGTATAACTTAATAAATTAACTAAAAGTATAGATAATAAAATAAACTAGGCGACCTAGTCAAGAGATACAGCTTCTATCACACAAAACAAACCAAATATCAAGTACTGGCGCAGACTCCTAATCAAAACTCCCTATGTCCGTATTTCGTAAAAATCTTTCAGTCAGGCGGGTTCTAATCGTAAGCTCGTAAAGAAAGGTCGCGTAGGCGTAACATAGTTGTTTGTATTGTCGTTACTAGGTAAGGTGTTAATGATACTTCGTTTCTATAGAAAAGTATCTTGTTATTATCTTATTCTTTTTATTGTTTTCTCTTCCCCTCGAGTCTTTTTTTCTACTCCTTATATTAAAAAAATATAAAATTACCTAGACCCGTATCGTGGGCCTTTGATTATAAATCTAGCGTTACTTCTTTAGCTATAGCAATAATCTATTCTTTGTTACTTAGCCTTCTTAGCCCGACTTAATAGTAGGCGAGACTAACGCCGCGACGAGAAGTCGTTAGTTTTTTACTTACGCCGCGTTAAAATAAATTAAGTAGATAAACTAAATATTCTAAAGCGTAAGACTTATTATTGTTTTTTAGTAAAATTTGTTCGAATTTTTATTAGATTAGGTGTTTTAGCTTCGACTTTTAGAAGGAGGAGAAGTAAGAATTAATTTTTGTATAATACGATACTTACTTTTATACTCCCGACGACTATTCGTTATCGCTTACTTAACGTAACTACTTATTTACTTTATCTTATTATATAAACGTAATATATTTTTTATTTTTTAAGTCTAAAAACTTTTTGTTTTACTACAAAAAAAAAGTTATTTTTTTTAAATCTTAATCTTAATAGCCTAAATATATTAATTAAATCAGTAAACTTATACGCTTTAGTTATAGTAGTTTTGCTATAGAAAAAAAGTTATTTTTCCTTAAATTTTAATTTTAATAGCTTAAATATATTTATAAGAAAAAGCTACGTAATATTATAACGGGTAAGTTAAAAGTTAGATAAAGAAAAACGAGCAAGTAGATAATAGTATATTATTTATAGCCAGTCTTATAAAAAGAATAAGTAAAGGTTAGATTAAAGATAAAGACGTAGCTTAAAGAGCTATAATATAAGATATAAGTAGTAGTTAGACTCAATACTGATATTTAAAGGCAGGGCGGTATACAGTGGCAGAACGCCTGCTGGCAGTTAGCCAGCCGGGCGGTAGATCCGTAACAATTTTTTTTATTTTATTTGTTCCTAAAGCTAGCATATCTTAAACAATAAAAACTTAGGTATACCAAGTAGGCTCGGGAATCTCACCCAGAAGGTAGTATCTCCCTTGCTCGCGATTCTTGTACGAGACAGGATCATGGAGCGTGTGAGTTCGAACGTCTCTCCAAAAACGATCCAGACCGACTTTAGCGGCCGTCGAACGAGATCCAGTGACTTCAAATACACCCGACGTCACGCGTAGGCTGGTATCGGTAGCTACTACCTTCACGCTCGCAACCCATTCAGCGAACTCACCACGTTCCTCGGCTGTGAACTTTGATCGGTCTCCGCTATCAACATACTTAACGTATAATTGGGACGCTTCCTTGTTCGCCCGGTCAGCAAGGGCAGTTGCGGCTCGGAGATGAGCAAAGAAATTTCCATATGTTTGCAGAATGTAGAATTCATCTTCGACCTTTTCCTTGACCTGTTGTTGTTAGCGACTTCTACCTCCCCGGCAACGTTTCGCATTTGTTGGGTTTACTCACGTCACCACCAAAAGGCCACGGCCTGGTACTTTTACGGGTGTAGTCCTTCGCGAACTCCAGTGCACCCCATGCTATGCCGATATAGAAATTGGCGAAGTTGAGCTGTATCCTATACCGAGTTAGCTGTTAGACTTCACCTATACTAAGTTGCATCCAAAACGTACAAAGGCAGAAAGATGCTGGCCAAGGGAATCCCCAAAATGCTGGGGTCCGGCTTCCTCGTCTTGATGTCCCATCCAAGGGCGTCCTCCCAGGGAATGGAGACGTCCTGGATCTGAACGCCTCCCGACTCGGTGAGGCGTAGACCAACGTTATCCCAGTTATTTTTGAATTGGATTCCTGGTTGGTTGGTGGGGACAATGGCAAAGATGTGGTCCGATGTGCCAGCGACAACACCTTCTAACACCGTCAAGTCAGAGATGACGCCGCCGGTGCTGAAATTTTTCAATCCATTAAACACAAGCTTGTCACCCTCCGCCTTGATGATAAGATCGTTATCACGAGGGTTGACCGCACCGCCGACAAAGTAATTGTTGGTTATGATTGTCTCTTGGAAGCGATCTGCTTGCTCGGACGAGCCAAAGATATTGCCTGTTACAGACCAGATAAGATGGTACCCCAGGAGCATACCAATCGACCTGCCACAATTGTCAGAAACATATGCTTTCAGAATGTGTACGTGCCCAACACGGCGAATAAGTAACATACCCGTCGCCCTTCGAAACCTCACGAATCACGCGGTATGCTACATCCCAAGGCTGTGCACCACCGCCATATTTTGCAGATCCCAGAACCTTGAGAAGACCAGAGCTTTTCAGAAGCGCAACTTCTGCTTCGGGTGACTTGTTTGCCTTTTCTCTCGCAGCCGCATCTGTTTTCAGTACATTTGCTACTTCTGTAGCTCTCTGGATCCACCCCGCACCATCAGTGGGCTGCACCGACCATTTTGCCTGGTACTCAACATAGACTGACGGGTCCGAGCGTTTGGATGTGTTGGAAGCCATGCTGCGCTGCTGAATTCTCAAAATAATAAAAATGACCTGAAGTGTCGCGTTTCTTGAATTTCTTGCTATTGACGACTCTGTATTCAGAAGCGGTACAACCTTTGAGATGGTCGGTATATTATATATAGACAGTCATATCTGAAGCAGTACATCACAGATGACGTCAACTGACACTAGCATAACGAATACCTCGTCAACGAATGCGGTGATGCCGACATTCAATGGAATCAAGTGATCGCCGCTGTCTTTTCGAGCTAAATGGCAAACAAGTCTGGGCCCATAAGAGCTATCTAGTCATTGATTATCATGCTCCTCAACAACGCATGTTCAGACGTGCCCAAAGATAGTGCTATTTTCACGAAACGCGGAGAAACAAAACGCAATACGTGCTAGCATCTCGCAATTGCGAATTTGTAGCAAGACTATTCCTTTTGACCGAAAATGATGCAATCTGCGTTGATCATGCCGACTTTGCTCAATTAACAGCAATTATCACCTGACCGATTCATTCATATTTCTATACAATTTGCTCAGGTTCATATTGCTTCTCTTTCATAGACAATCTTGAAGCGTCGCGAGAAAACACAACTGCAACGACATAAACTATGAACGAAACAAAAAAAGACAAGAAACTTATCATTAATGCGTTTGTTGAGTCGTGCAGCGGTCACCAGTCGCCGGGCCTGTGGCGCCACCCTGATGATGAGTCGTGGAAATTTAACACGATCAAGCATTGGGTAGAACTTGCTCAGACTCTGGAAAAGGCCAAGTTCCACGGCATCTTCATAGCTGACGTTTTGGTGAGTAAACTTGACATATTGCTGAGTTACCGCCAATTTTGGTCGAACATGAATTGACAGTAATCCAGGGGTCTTACGACGTATACAAAGGGCCTAGAAATCCGGGCCCGGCCATCATATCTGGTGCCCAGTGGCCCGTAAACGAACCTTTGGCAACAGTGCCCGCCATGGCAGCAGCGACGAGAAACATTGGCTTCGGCGTCACGGTGGCAACAACGTACGAACAGCCCTACCACCTGGCGCGACGTCTCAGTACTGTTGACCATTTGACGGGTGGGAGACTTGGCTGGAATATCGTCACGGGATATCTAGATTCGGCAGCACGCAATCTTGGCCATGCTCAACAGCCCAGTCACGACGAGAGATACGCCATTGCAGAGGAATACGTGGAAGTCACCTATAAACTCTGGTATGTACACATTCCTATCTCTTGGCGAACCTGATTGCTAAATGTGAAGGCAATCATCATGGAGAGACGATGCCGTAAAATTGGACCGCGAGAAGGGGATATACACGGACCCCGCCCTTGTCCGAGAGATCAATCACAAGGGAAAGTACTACACCGTACCCGGACCTCACATATGCCAGCCGTCGCCACAGAGAACCCCTGTAATCATGCAGGCTGGGACTTCTAAAGCTGGCAAACATTTTGCATCTAAGCACGCCGAAGCTATTTTTGTAGCTGGACATAGCCCCTCCGTTGTGGCTAAGAACGTGGCGGAGATCCGCCAGACTGCACTGGAAAGTTTTGGACGCGACCCTTCCTCTATTAAATTTCTAGCACTCCTCTGTCCAGTCATCGGCGAGACAACGGAAAAGGCACAGAAAAAGTATGACCAGCTTCTGCAATATGGCTCCGAAGACGGGGCTTTGGCCTTGTTTGGAGGATGGACAGGTATTGACCTCTCGTTGTATGAGGATGACGAAGAGCTGCGGTACGTCGAGTCAAATGCCATTCGGTCTGCTGTTGAGGCTTGGTCTAGATCCATTCCTGGGGTAAAAAAGTGGACAAAGCACACCGTTGCGAATCATATCAAGATTGGTGGCCTGGGTGCTACAGTGGTCGGAACTGCAGAACATGTTGCCGATGAGATGGAAAGATGGGTGGCAGAGGCAGATGTGGACGGGTTTAATCTTGCCTATGCGCTTTTCCCGGGGTCCTTCAACGATATCATTGACCATCTATTGCCGGTTCTGCAAAGAAGAGGATTGTTCTGGGACGACTATGCAGTGGACGGTGGAACTTACCGAGAAAACCTCTCTGGACAACGCGGACAGTCAGTTCCACGTACAGATCACCCTGCTGCAAAGTACCACTGGAAGAGTGGTTAGCCAATACACGTAGAAGGATTTATACCAGCAGTTCCTGTGTGGTAGTTGTTCATGAGTTTGTTTTCATATTACCAATATGTCCATACTTTCCTAGCTAAGACTCTTAACCAGTATAAGACAGTTTGTCAATAAAAATGATGTATATCATGTGATAGTCTGTAGATACCTGTGACCCTTAGCCAGACCTTTTCGATGCAATCTATGATAAGGTTTAGTTCCATAGGTAATATCACGAACGAACATTACAACCTGTGCCATAATTGCACTCGTGCAAGGCCAACAACAGCACAACCGTAGTCGACCTATACTCTTGAGAGACGAGAGTAGTTTCTGTTTCTCTAGTAGGTGGTAACAGCTAGCTTAATTTGCAACATCAAGGGTGTTCATCGGAAGTATTTACTGACTATTCGGTCTGAGATTATTCTCGACGAGACTTTCAGTTTACTTGTAAAAAGGCAGCGAGAAAACATTTCGATAGCTTATTTATATTCAGCCGAACGTCTTCTAGATCAATATATCCTCCCCAGAAGCACGTCATTATAGTACCGCCAGTTGCTCCTCGCTCCCGTGAGGTTGGTCCCCTCTCGCCGTATTGACCCATCCACCCCTTCGTGTACCACTGTAGTCCACATTAGTGCTGCTACTACCATCAGTCCTATTATCATCGTCATCATGGCGGCTTGTGTTCTGCAAAGTAAAGACCTGATCAACCGTAATGGCAGTCCTAGGATTAGGTGTCTGCCCCCTTTGTTTTGATAAGCTGTATTGCTGATTACCGTCTTCAAGTTTTGTCTGTCCCGACATGGAAAGTCCGAGTTTGTACGTAATCTGGCGTAAAAGGGGACGAAGTGTGGCGACACTGCCGGCCGTAATGCCTAGTCCTCCTTCAGCGGTAGACCAGATGGCAATGTCGAGTGTAGCATCTGGGACGTTAGTTGGGGTTATACACCTGATAAGATACAAAGTTCTTACAAAGAAAATCCGGGTTGTCAAAGTCTTTGACATAGGGAAGACGAATAACGACGGCGGCGCTGGCACTGTAGAGAGTTAGCTGCGTCCAAAACACGCTGGGACATTCATACAAACGCCTCTAAATGATACGAAAGGTGTCAGAGAGACATACACGCAAGCGACAGACATGATAGGAATCAAGGCCAGTTTGCTCCGGCGATCCATGTTAAGCCTCATGACGAGACTAATAGGCAGGAGGGTGAACGTAAAGTCGCACACTACGCTGAACGCGCTATAGCCATAGGTCAAACCTTTGACTGTGTCGACGCTAATGCAGGTGCCCTCCTGGGCTTTATCCCAGAAGTAAGAGACAGGTTTGCACTGCAACATGACACAGAAGAAAAATATAATACTCGTCACAATGGTGACGCCGGTGGCTGTATAAATGATAACTCGATCAACTCGACGGACGGCGATGCGGAGTAGAAAAAAGGCAATTGAGAGTTTGCAGGTGACAACGGTAATGCAGTACCATAGGTAGCAGTGATACCACCACTAAGCAGAGGCTGTCAGTGACGAGTTCGTTATCTGAGATTGTGTGGTGAGTCTTTGCACTGGCTGGAGCTACCTTTAATGCTTGTTCGATATCGCTGCTCGAAAGATCCCAGTAGTGACGACCGGTGCCGTAGTGCACACCGAGCAGAGTGAATGTAATCAAGATGGCGAATGAGGCCTATAGTAATGTTAAAACGTGTATTTTTTTCCAACAAAGATATAAAAAAACAGATCAGAGCTGTCACATTTCACTTACCAGGGCAGCTATCATCATCCAGTCATCCCGGCCAAAGTTTTTGACGAGGTGGAGCCGCACGTAACATCGCAATGAGACGGCAATAACTGCAGAGGCCAGAAACACCCAGCACACGGCAGTTAGTGTTGGGCCGCGATTCTCAATAGCCATGATCTTTATCGGTCCAGTGTGTGGCTACTTTGAGATTGTTTTTGTTTGTTGTATGCCTGGAGTGTCAGACGAATTCGCAGCGCTGGCAGGTATACATATTGTTGAAGAGCCCATGAATGCGGAGAACACGATATATATACTGTTTTGCAGCCTTCGGCCTTGTCAAGACTGCATGAATTTGTGGCCTGACAATCATGAAGAGGCTAAGAATTAGTTCGCGGGCCGTTCACTCCTGTTGGCTGCGTCATGGTTCTTTAATTAGTCTAGATATGTGTATTTTGTACCGCTCCGGACCGCGTGTTAGTAATAAATAGCATCAAAATTTCATACATAGCTCAGTAGGAGCTTAACTATCTTGGAATATGAGACACCAGGACGGCCGACAGCATTATCAGCCCATAGTCCCAGTAGCATAACGTCATATCTCTAAATCTACGGTGTTTTCAGGCACATAAAATGCCTTGAGCTCGCCTTGGTTCAATCAAAACAACAATGGATGAAGCATACGGTCATACTTGTATGATCTTAATAACGACGAGATACTAGACGCGTTGCTTTTTTGAGAATATTGCTACGTTTTAATGAATAAAGCCAAGCCCACACTTCCAATTATCAAAACAACGCTTTGACTTAACTATGACAAGCGTTGCATAAAGCTATTATCTTTACGCCCCATTTATTAAGCGAGTACCAATGCGCAGTGAATATGGCCTGTGCTAGCTTCGCTGGAAAGATTCTTTCTACGCCGAGGGTAGATCTTAAGTGCCAGCCTTTGTTTTAGTACGTTGGATTGTTGATTGTTCGCTACTACAAGATTTGCTGACTTTTTGCTTTTGATATCTAGAGCATGTTTATATATCGGCGTAATGATAAAGACAATAATATATACGCAATATCCGACTTGCTATTCAGGTCCTACTTTGGCTCTGCTCAGCGCTGGTACAATTAAGGGTTAGGTGTGATGCCTGGTACGCAAGCTAAAACTATCTATTGGCTTCTAGCGAATACTCTAATCCATTCTTAGGGACCTTTAATCTCAATTTAGCGTGCGCACCTACTTCCGGCGGCCCTACTAGTGTCGTATCGGATTGTTTAGTGCGCTCGTGGGTTTTCAGCTGACACCTTCGGATTTAGGAACGGCAATGTGAACGTAGGGTATCATCAAATCATCTACGTCGCGCGACGTGACGTACCAGGAACGAGGAACAACAGTCGCTACTTCGTCGTGTTAGTCTTCAGTTACTAACATTTAATTCTGACATGTCAATCTTATCTACCGTGGTTGCTTAACCCGGAATATTTCCGTGGCCAATAATTACGTCAAATACTGCGCAATAAAAAAGAGAGTTCAATTCCGCTTCACACAGGAGTGGAATGAAACGTTTAAAATAAGTACGACATGACCCCCTTGCAGTTTGTATCAGGTCAATACCAGCAAGAAGACAACAGTGAGAACTGGCACCCTGCTAGAGCTGCCACGGAGCAGCATTCCGTTGCGTATTGCGCTGGGACTGATGTCTATTCAGATGCACTGCGTTGCCCGCACCTCGACAGAGTAGTTCCCCAACTCGTGGGTGCCCTTATTCCAGGCCCCGACTGGCCCCACGATATTCAACCGTGCCATTGGCAACGGTGTCATAACTGTGTGCGGTGCCGGCGGCTGGCCGGCCGTGGTGCTGTAGGTGTGGTCATTGGTCCCATCCATCCCCTGCGTACCTGCAAGTATGCTTGTGATGGAAAGCTGCACATTCCATTGATTTCCGTCGTTGCTTCCCATAGCAGTGGCACCATTGACTGGGATCGCTCACTCCTTCCGTCACGCATTGACAAAAACAGAAAGTGGTGGCTCGTACAACAATGGCGACCCGTAATGTACCACTGGAAATACACATGATGGCACCGCCCGACAACTACACACCCAATGCGCACTGTTTCAGCTGATCATCGAGAAACTCTACTTCACGTTACTTCAGCTATGTCATGGGCGCCAGCAGTACTTTCGTCGCCGACACAGCCCATCGAAGTCGCTACCAACGACGTCAGTGTGAGATGCTTGACTGTCACCCCCGGCTGAACCGTTTACTTCTGCCAGCTTGTCAACGGCATGGTTCAGCTCGCCCGCGGTCACATTATTCCCCGACGACCAGTTATGATACGGAATTATCGTCGACGATTCAATGTTGCCATACAAATGCGTGCCGTACACAATAGTGTACACAAACTCCGCCGAGCAACAACCAATTGCTGATCTCCAGAGGCCAGCACAAAGTAGAGGTTTTTCTCGCCCGCAGTGGCAGTCTGGGCGCACACTGTCGTGTACTCTATGGAACAGAGCAGCCTAAGTGAGTAGTAGCCATGGCTGAACAGCGATGTTGAGATGAAGCGCGCACTAGACGCCCGTGTTGGGCAGCAGTTGGACTCCAGCAGCGGCATGGTGCGTAAACACGAGCGTGCGACGATCGTGAAAAGCTATGTTGGATGTTCGTGCAGTGTGCGGGGGTGTACACGTCGTCTCGAGGGAGCCGATGTGTGGGAATTACGTGTCGGTCAGCTTGACCTGGTAGGAGTGGATATTGTGGTCGACTTACCTGAGATTGCCTTCGTCGTTCTTGTCGTGACTGTCATGGCTGGGGAGCTGCGGTCGGGTTTTGCAGTCATCTTACGGGTGTGGCTTATCTTTTAGCATCAAAGAAAAGCAACAGCGAGTTCAGATAATAAAAGAGGCGTAATGTCCTACATTGACCTCCCAGTTGCATGCCAATAATTAAAAACATTTTCATCTTGGCACTTCCCGGCGAAGCACAGTTTGAGGAGTCAGACGAACACATTTGTATAGACGACCAGCTAGCATCCGTTCGACTTCGTAAACAAGAATCTCATTTTTGGGGGAAATTTGTTTTCAAACGGGATAGAGACAAAGAGAGAGCTACACGACGGAATGAAAGTTGCCGCGAGGAAGTTTTCTACTGAAAGATTACGAAAAGAACAGAACGTCATCTTATCCATAATAAAATTGACCTCGTCTAAGTCGCATAATTATCTAGGGTTATGCCACCGCAGCATAGATCGACTACTTCATTGTAGCGGTTACGAACATAATCTGAAACGGCCCGTGAATCTCCCGGGAAGTCCCCATCACGGCCTCGATGAGAGCGTATCTCCAGATGCTATAACGTTCAAATAGTAGGAGCAGAAAGGACAAGCAGTAAAGGGAGTCATGTGTGACCGCCCCTCCGCCGCCGTGAATAGCCTTGATCCAACCGATCTCAACGAGACCGTCTAGGGATATCTTGCATGATGACTGCGTCCTTGTTCTGCCATAAATGCCATCAATATGGCAGGCCTTGTTGGACACGACAACAAATTTTATTTTTATTGTTGCATATTCCGGGCCGCGGTTCTCAATCTCTTAGTATCGCAATAATAATAACCCAATCTTACTATCTAAACTATACTAAAATCAGGTTTCTATTTTGTCCCCCAGAAAATAAACTGACATGTGCCGCATCTTTGTCCCAAGTGATATATCTTCCATGACCACAACGTTCCCAGGCACCGGGCACTTTAGATGATGGTTGTAACGCCAAAAAATATACAGAATATGAGCCATGTTCTCGAATTTTCATCACCTGCATTAATAAACATAGTCCGCGTACTTCCGCATTTCGCGAACCTGGATTCTTGGACAGACAAGTATCGATAAGCTCCCATGCGGCAGTATCACTTGGCCATCTGCGGCACACACTACACCATCTACTTTTGTTGTGTTTCTGGTCAGATTCAGCACCTTCATCGTCATAATTATGACGTATATATTGAACGCGGTTGTGTTGGCAACTACGTGCCAATACATTGTCGGTAACAGTATCAGTGGAGTGGCCGTGATTTTCCAGCCATTTTATGCGCAGTTGTTTGTTATAGATTGAGTCGTCCGCTACCCAGCAAGGCATCTCGGGGTCATCCAGAGATAAATCGGGTGCTTGGATGTCGTCAAAGAAAACACCATAAGCCAAACCACTCAGAGACCTTACAATTGTTGGCCGAGACAACAAGGGCCGTTTTCTCACATTTCCTCTATCCCTTGGCATATCAATTGTGGCCATTTGTCTTGATATCGCAGGGACGACAAAACATGACAAACCCACGCCTGTTACTTTGGCGTTGGTCAGAACACTGCTGTGAATAGCAAATTCATTCACATGAATCAGGCTTTCAGCCTTCTCAGAATATACCATAGGGTAACCCACAGGTGCGTCGACAGAGGCCCATGACCAAGACGGAGCAGACAAGAGTGGTGAGGCTCGTCGAGTAGTTGGATTTGGAGATGTTATAAGAGGCGACGATACAGTGCGATGATTTGCCGATACCCCCCACATTAATTGCTGTGCAAAGTCGGTAACAAAAATTCCTTCGACATATTCTGATCGGATGACGGTATTGTTCTTGTTGAGTGGTGGCATACGGAACAACGGTGTGGATGTTATAGTCCCCTCAACCATACGCGCAAGGCCATCCATGGCAATCAGTTTGTCAGACAGCCGACTGAAGCTTCGCCTTGTGTATTGCTCTACCAAGGACATCCAGTTCAGTTTGGCAACATTACTGAGGGTCGTGTTGCTCATGTCGACGTCTTTATTCAGGGCTCTCAGCTCCGAACCAAGCATTGGGAGATGAGGCGCTTCAAACCGTATTTTCAGGCCACATTCACAACGATGTGTCGTCTGGCACTCCCATGCCATTTCGTGGTCAAAAAAATGAAGAACACGCCGGGGGAGGACTAGCTCTTGCAGAGTCCATGCGCGCTTGCCAAGGGGCGATTGTGGTACGGAAAATATATCCCTAGGCCAAGAGCGCAGAAGCATTTGTTTTCGCGTCCAGGTGGGAGAGTACTTGTTTGTTGTGGTTTGTGCTTCGACCCAGAACGTGGCCTGCGATTCTTTTTGGCCAAACTTCTGGTTGCCTAGAAACCCGTGTTGGCATGCTGATGAGCGATGTGCAGCGATAGTCACATGGGAGAACTGATAGATATTACACATCTGAGCTGCCTCCCGTCTCCAATCTTCCTCGTCGTCCTGTACGATACACAATGCGTCGATCCAGAGATAGCGTATACTCAGCCGCCGACATACAGTCACAGCATCTATGAGTGTCTGGGGAAGACTCATCACCGGGATGCCAATCTGTGGGTTCATATGAGTAGCCATGTTCCGCATTCGTGTGGTCACCGTGCCGCTGGAGTCCGGACCCCAACAATAGCTCAGGCAAGCATACGCTGCCGAGGAGTGGGCCCTGTCAACGAGTATAATTCGATCTTTTCCGGCACCATCGACATCCAGAGCACGAGTCGGTGTGAATGATGTTTTCGTGTGTAAGTTTGGCAATGGCCTCGACAAGAAAAAGGGCTGGCGACAGCCCTCATGATTGGCCACGCAATTTGCTAGCCACGTATTTGCTTTGCAAAAAGCGTCCTGGCTATGCGTATCGTGTGCGACTTCATTTCTTCTTGCTAACGGAATTTCAGTGGCGCTGCTCGACTCTCCGTATTGATAAATAACAAGTCCGCCGGTTTCAGTATCGCCCGGGACAGATATTGTGATGGATTCTGAGTTCCATTGTAGCAAAAAGTGGTTGTTTTGTATCTTTGTGAGCCAGGCTGGTGTCATAGCTGAGAAGCTGGCCGCCACAATCCTGCAACACGGACATCCATGTTTAGCAAAGGTCTGGATGCCTTCGATCGTTATTTTTTTGGCTGGTGGCGACTCTGTCTGCCATAGATTCAACTTGAACCAATAGGTATAGCAACCATTGCAAATACCATCGTGTTCGCTAGAGCTCATTATTGATCTTGACTGAAACTCGAGCCTATCGAAGAAGGTGGAATCATCCGCATATTGAAATATCAGGATGTTAGAAGATGAACGCCATCCGTGCCCCGCGTGAGGCTGAATATAGATGTGGATTAGCTAATCTTGGGTGCATATTCGAATGCGGGGATGAAAGCAAAGCCAAGAACTTTACTTTACAACAACAACTCAGACTAGCATCTACTATGTCGCAGAAACGTCTTCATATATTTATGTATTGAAGTAAATAAAACTTTTCCAACCGTTTACAAAAAAAAGTTTTATTGTAAATTAATACTTTTAAACATTGAAATAACCAACAAAACAAAGTAAAGAAAATTCCAGTTTTACAGTATTTTCACAAATTTATCAGAAATTAAAAGTGCCAACCACCAATATATTGTTTTAGGGTATTAATTTAAATAAAAAATCCGAGAAGAACTTTATTGCTCATTCTAGCAAAGTCAAATCTTTATGAAGCAAGAGAAGTCGCTCGACACCGTGACTACTATGATCTACTTGACACTTGAGCCTCGTGTACGTGTTAGGCAGCAGAAGTGACTACCCTGAACCCTACTGGAGATTATGAATTTTCATAACCTGTTTCATTTCGCCACCGAACACCATCTTACCTTTCATATTTATCAGCCCGACGAATATTCCCATAAAGAAAGAACGCACTTGTCTTCAGACGCTTCATAGAGTTTGCATACTCGACATTCACGAAGTAGCCGGATGACATATGTACTTCGTACAGACTTCAACATAAAACTGGTCACCGGCACCACGGAAGTTGGAGATGTATTGTTTTTAGGAAGTTCCACACCAAATCGTGCTCTGAATAACAATAACAAAGCGTGGCCATCTCATCACGCCATGTATCGTTTTTGCTGGCCTCGCGCAGACCTCGCATTGAGGAGGGATCACAAATCAAGAAAGGTGGTATACCCTGGATTGCGAGCAATAAGCTAGATGAAGCCGATCTGGAAAACAAAGAAATGGCCGACGACAAGGTCTCCGCAAGGGTCCCCTCCCCATGGTGTATATCTTCTTCGGAGAGCTTTCTTGCCCCCGAGGCCGAAGTTGACTTTGCCAACAAAGCCGGCTTGGTATCGCCAGATTGACCTTGCTGTTGTTCCTTATTTGATGTCAACCATGTATTTTCATCACAATACGGTCGTCTTCACTTGCTAAATTCAGTTTAGAAAATAAGAACTGCGTTGCCATAAATAGGAAACTGCCAAAATCTGAACTTCGTACATACATCGTAGGGACGTGCTGCCGCATATTGATGTAGCGTTGTAGTGTTTGCGGAAGCAAATCTAGAGTAGTAATGAAGCACGAGGTAATGTTTACATAATTGTATATCAGCATGGCGGAAATAAGGGGAATATGATGTGCGCATACCCACTCGCACTATTTGAGTTCTAGAAGAGGTGTCAGGGCGCTGAGGTTTCAGTGGCTTTATGGCATTTTAATACCCGGGCGACTGTTCTGAATGTAGAAAGATATGCCCGTAAAGAAGTCCAAAGAAAATACGCGATCGGTCCATGAAGAAAGACTAGCCAAGGGGCATGTTCCTGCTAGTATAAATCGGGCAAGAGAGGCGCGTCTTTAGGTTAGCTTCAGTGATGGTGTGGAAGCCACAGTCCCTGGCTCGGGCAAGATGTCGAAAGAGGCAGGAGTACTTGCTGATTCCGATAAATTGGACGGGACATATCAGATTGCGGGAAGGATTATGCGGGTACCAACGTTGGCAAAAAGAAAGCAGGTGACGGGGCCGGCAAGTGCAAAGGATGACGGGCACAACGCCACCCGCGATTTAACTACTGAGTATCTGCAATCGACGACCCCATAGCAGAATCTAATCGCAAGCCAAAATACTTTGGGTGTTGTGGAGTGCACACGGAGTCAATATTGTTTTAACTTTTAATTTTCCGGAGATGTACGTGGTAGGCATGGTTGAAGAATACACTCGGGCCCTCCACTCACACTGTCATGCCAGGGGGGCTGCATAATTATCTTCAGGGCTTCATCGCCCCCGAAAAGGGATGTGCAAATATATAATAAGTATTATACCCATTCCAAATAGCACATGCTTTTATCAACGATTGTCGTCGAGGCGTAATTGACATCCTTTGTGAAGTATGCCGTCTAGGGCCCAAATTATTATATATCTCAGTAGGTTTTCTTCCGTTCAGGGGAGTGACAGTGGGCAGTTGAGAGGAGCTGAAAGGACAAGCGCGGGGAGATCCTACATAGCGCAATCAAACAGTGTGTCAAGTGCTGCTAGTTTTCTTTGTAACGATGGTCAATCCCATTGAGCTGAAAAATTACACGTGGGTAAATCTCGATAGTCACGCTTGGACGCTGTCAGCATCGCTAGTGTCTGCTTAGGCTGGGCCGACAAAATTCTAGCTCCAGTCTACGGAGGAAAACTTGGAACCATTCTGGGTAATTTTTACGAGGAGAATGATGACCTGCCGAACAATGCCATTGGGAAAATATACATATAATACTACAAGTAACCTCCCGCGACCTACCAGTGGCTCTTTCCCCAGAGACTCATTCCTGTGATAGTTGGACATCACACCCAATCATGCGTCTACTCACATCACTATTTTTGTCTTTACTGATAGCAAGCCGGGTCAAGGGCGACCTCTTGGCTTTACCTGCACTTAGTGTGCTGCCAGACTGTGCGGTAAGTTAAATCAAGACACATCGATAACTTCGAGATTAAGCTGACTTTAAATTTAGTCGACCTGTATCAACTCAACTGATGTCATCTCTACATGCCCCGACGACAACCTGTTATGCCTCTGCCTGAGCTCGTCATTTCAGGCAGCCCTGACTGATTGTGTATCAACCACTTGCACGGTCAAGGAGTCATTGACAACGAAAAACGCAACATACGCCGCGTGCGGCGTGAAGATTCGTGATGAAGGACAGACATACCAAAACCAGGTCACGCCGGTCCTTGTCTTGGCTGGTGTGTTCTTCATTATTCGTTTCGTCCACCGATCTGTTATTCTGCGCTCCCCACTTGTCAGCGACGACTACATGCTCATCGTAACGACAATCTTCGCGCTCGCAACGGCATTTCTCAACAGGTACGGCGTTGCCACCAACGGACTTGGTCAGGATGTTTGGACAGTGCCATTCGACAAGCTCTACAACTTTGGCAAATACTTTTACATTTCGGCCATCTTTTACTACTTCGACCTCGGGCTCGGAAAAATCACGATGTTGATGTTCTTCCTTCGCATCTTCCCTACCGCGGGTGTACGCAAGATTTTACTTTTCACCATTTCTTTCTGTGCCATTTGGACCCTGCTCTGCACACTTTTGACAGTATTCCAATGCACACCAGTATCTTACTACTGGACCAATTGGGATGGCGAGCATGAGGGCACCTGCCTTAGCGGTAATGCCATCGCCTGGGCCAATGCTGCTGTCAACATTGTTCTTGATCTCTGGATGCTAGGAGTCCCGTTAGCACAGCTTCATGGGCTCCAGCTACACTGGAAGAAGAAGGTCGGCGTCGCCATTATGTTCTGCGTCGGCACATTGTATGTAGCTAATCCTCTCACTACTGTTGCAC
Source organism: Ophiostoma piceae (assembly GCA_032248835.1). Lineage (NCBI taxonomy): Eukaryota > Fungi > Ascomycota > Sordariomycetes > Ophiostomatales > Ophiostomataceae > Ophiostoma > Ophiostoma piceae. The sequence goes on from CP135125.1 coordinate 2,071,027, forward strand.
AAGAACATTACTAACATCACAGTGTCACGGTCGTCAGTATCGTCCGCCTACAATCGATTATTGTCTTTGCGACATCGACAAACACAACCCGCGACAACCTGCCCATCGACAAGTGGTCGACTATCGAACTCTGCGCGTCTATCATTTGCATTTGCCTGCCGTCGGCACGTCTTTTCCTCGTTCACTACTTCCCGCGTATTTTTGGTTCGGTCAAATCACGTACCAGCTCATATCCGCTACATAACTCTGGCTTCAACACACACGGAACCCACCGTCTGCGCTCAATCGCCGAAAATCCACAGAATGGACAAGAAGCTTCAAATGACCCTATCAACTTTGGCATACGCCCAAACACAAAGACAACAGTGACGATTACGTCCCGTCTGTCAGACGAAAGTTTGCACAACGAGAGTAACAATGGAAACAACATGAACTCGCGGCATATTTTCCGGCACACGTCCTACACTGTTCGAAGCTCGACTGGAGACCCAGGCGACATCTCGACGTTCCCGGGTGGGGTTGGTTCACACCAGGCAGAAAGTCAAGGTGTTGAAAGTGATGCTTCGTCTTCACACTCGGTCCTGAGGAAGAAATAGACTAGTGAAAGGCACAGATTGGCATATCTGTAGGTTAGTTGGGTAGAATCACCCAATACGATTAACGATAAATTAAATAAATTGCATTATATGATGTGTCCCGTAACTTGATTCTTTTCTATTTCAACTGATTGATCAGTGGTTTGCTACGGCCAAGACGGTCGATGTTGGCTTTAAGAAGAGACAAGCTGCGCTCCCATACACGCTTCGTCCACCAACTAACGTGTGGAGTGATAAACACATTCGATGCAGACCATAGCGGATGTCCATGCGGGAGGGGCTCTGGATCAGTGACATCGAGCGCGGCACCACGAATCTCTCCACTATTCAGAGCTGAAATCAGCGCCTCTGTGTCAACATGACGACCGCGGGCAACATTAATGACAAAGGTTTTCTTTTCCGACATTATGGAAAACTGTGCCGCTGAAATCAATCTCTCAGTATCCTGCGCAAGTGGTAAACAGATCACTAGCACGTCAAGCCCCTGGCCCAAAAAATTGTCAAGGCTTTCTTGCGAGGAGCCGTGAAACCACTTTTTCGGCAACACACCATCGGGATCGCCAGTTCCAGCCACTTGAAATCGGCGTTCCCCATCTTGCCGGCGTGACTCGGTGGTGGCGCGCTCGGTGCGGGTGTAAGCATATACATCCATGCCTAGTGCTGTGGCCAGTCGAGCACATTGCCGCCCGATAGATCCGTAGCCCAGTATACCCCTTTAAGTTCTATTCAGCATGTATTCACTTTGCTTGGCGTCCAACTTGCAGGCGTCTAATATCGTATCATACTTACATTCGAAGCTTGTACGAATCCTCTGTATCCGGCACCACGGGAGCGGACCAGTTCTGTGCGTTGGCTTCATTTTGGTAGTGCACGAATCTTCTTTGGTGCATTAGCCAAGCGCCGATAACCCACTCCGCGATCTGCAGGCTGTAAGATCCGCTTGCATTGCAAAAAGCAACTGCCGGGTCCTCGTATGCTCCGTGTCCACGCCAGAGATCCGCGCCTGCTGAAGCAAGTTGGACAAATCTGACTTTGGGGAAGAGATGTGCTGGAGGTGGTATCCAGTCGACAAACAACAGAGTTGTCCCCTCCCATACGCCTGCCGGCAACTTTTCAGGATCAATGTCCTTGCCATCTTGAGAAACCGATGAGACCCATACCACCTCCAGCCCAGGGTGGCTGGCCTTTGTGCTAGCGACCCATTGCGGGTCGGGTTGCTGTGGAAAAAAAAGTAGGAGTTTGTCGCCACTAAGGCTAGAAGGCTGGGCGATAGAACTCATCGTGAGACGGGGCGACGGGTCTAGTGCGTGAAGAATTGAATACCTTTTCTTGTAAAAAAACAATATATGGACATAAAGTCAAGGGTCACACCAGACATATATAAACGGAATTGTCTATCTCGCCATTGCGGACGCCATTCGTATTCTACAAACAAAGACATAGACTACGGTGATCCATTCATCGGATGTACCGATTCATGAAGGCCGTCTCATCGTGTAGCTAATGTGAAAAGGCATGTGATTAAGTGCTGGTCCTAGCCCGTAGTACGGCCTTATCAAAATGTGTTATCAGCCAAAAACGGCAATTACTGCCGCATGGATTGCACTGGTGATAGGCCTTTCCTGTAGTGGACTTAGCGCTACCCCCTTTAGATAAGAAAGCCTTCAGAACCGAAGATGTCAAGATGCATCACTGCATTTTATTCAGTATTTAGATAGCACTGTGGTGATCAATTCAGTCGGCTGGACCGATAGGAGTACAACTTCTTTGATCGATAAGAAGAGAGCACGTTATGCAGTAGGGATTACATACGGCTTTGGTCGTCGTGACCAAAATGTCCCCGATCGCGGCAATGGGGTCTGTTTTGAGGACTATATCTTGAGGTAGCAGGCCGCGATGTACGTAGCAATTTTCTTTAGTTCAGTAGTAAGAAATACCATACAGCCATATTTTCATCAAGAAGCCATAAATCAAATTCGTCATGTCGCTCGTGGACACTTTACGCCCTCAAGCCGTGCCCAGTCTCGATCCTGGGTATGAGGCAAAGTCGGGGTCGCGCAGTGCACCTGACATGTTCAGCCCACAGAAACATATAAACTACTCGGCACCTCCTCGAATTCTCTCGATGGGGGATTTGAAGTTGGATGGCACGTCGCCCATATCTTCGTTTGCTGCCACCGAGCCATTCAACCTGCTCACGAACGAAGCTGTCCTGGCTCACCGTCGGGAATTGTTTAGCACGGATGTTCTCGATAATTGTTACTTCCCCACGACAGCTGGCTCAGCGGCCATGCTCCGTGGTATGAGCCCGAAGTATGCACCATTTATTCACTCTTTCTGGAACTCGCCTGAGGTTCTTAAGATTGTCAGTGATCTGGCAGGCATCGAGCTTGTTCCAGTAATGGACTACGAGGTGGCACATACGAACGTGCAGCTTGGTTCGAAAGGTGTTGCAGGCATGCGAGACACACCTGAAATCCCGCCCGCAGTTAGCGACAGTCAGGGCAAGACGGTAACATCTGGAGATGCAGCACCTGCCTCGGAACTGGTTAAATGGCACAAGGACTCTTATGCATTCGTGTGCGTCGTCATGCTCTCTGACGCTCGTAAAATGGAGGGTGGCGAGACTGTTCTACGTATGGGCGATGGGTCAGCAATTAGTGTTCGGGCACCACAGATGGTTAGTTGTTGGCGCTCAGCTTTGGTTTAAACATTACTGATAATTTAGGGTGGCGCTGTATTACTCCAAGGGCGGTACATTGAGCATGTCGCTCTGCCTGCAACCAATATGCCCGAGCGTATCACCGTTGTTACATCTTTCCGTCCCAAGGACAGCTTGCTCAGAGATGAGAACTCGATGCTCAATGTTCGCACCGAGTCGCAACTGCCTGAAATGTTCTACCAATGGACAAAGTACCGGCTCGCCAGCTTGGTAGAACGCACACAGGATAAGTTAGCAACGCTGGACCGGCGCTATGTTGATAATGTCAAGGCAGAAGGCCGCGGAGGGCCAGGTATGTGCCGTCTGGACACGGTGTCTTATGAGGAGATGAAGCAATGGGTGGACGAACAGGTACAGTTTCTGCAGCAAACACTGCATGAGATAAGGCCAATTGATGAAAATGATCCATAGGCATAGGCTGTGATAGTATATATATTTCATTCCATGGCATACTATTTCCGCGCTAGAGTACAAGCATAGTTGCGTGGAATCAGTATACAGATACAAAGAATCATACTTTCTAGCGCAAATAATACTCCTGGTGTGACCAGTATAGTCCTAGTTGCTAATTGCTTGATTTCAGTTGTTGTGGTCCGATTCCTCGTCATCATAAGTTGGCCTCTGCCGAATGTGAAGCATATAGAAGACCTCGGCAGAGAAGCTAGCCGGGGGGTGTTTGAATGATGCCTCGTATGCATCAATGACCGGCCTGTCCCAGATGAGATCTGCTTCCAATGGCTTGACGACGCTGGTTTTCTTCCACACCTTCCAAACCGCGTAAGCAATGATATCAAAGAAGATCATAGCATAGTAGCTGAAAAACGTGCCAATGTCCCACTGACCGGGAAGGAACGTCTCATAACCATAGCATCCAAGAATTGCAATCTCAAAAGCGAGGCCGATGTAGGCACAGTATGGCTGCCACCAACCTTTGTATGGAAGAGTGTCCCGGTCAAGGCCTTGTGCAGCGCAAGCGCGGTAAAAGAAGATGTATGTGACGCAGATAATGATGTAGTCGATAAGCTGTGAAGCCTCAGTGAGAGAGGCCAACCAGGATACAACTTGAGCACTGCTGTTGCTGATAGCCAGTAGAGAGAGAAGAGTGAAACACATTGTAACAGCAAAACAGTAATATGGGATACCACTCTTCGAGCACGTCTTGAGAAATGCGGGCGCTTGACCCTCCAGTGCCAGTCCATAAAGAGTGCGCATGCCACAGTAGACATATGCGTTTCCTGCTGAAAATATTGAGGTGACCATCAGCGCGTTGGTTACGTCTGGCAAAACCCGTATTCCCATGTTCTGCATGGCAATGACATACGGCGAAGCGCTCGCCGTATTGCCACCGGAATTTTCGATAAGGATCGGATTATTGTAGGGAAGGCTTATACCGACACATAGCGCACCGATAATGTAGAAGAATCCGAACCGCCAGTACATGGTCTTGAAGGCGCTCTTGAGCAAGATGCGAGGCCTCTCTGTCTCGCCAGCGACCATGGCAATATACTCTGGTCCAACAATAGTGAAAGCCGCAGACCACAAGGCGCCCAAAAATCCTTGAAATCGGCCAAGGTCGCCTGTTGTAATGTACTCGGCAAATGAGCCCCTATTTAGTTAGTTTATCTAATCAATTGGGTATTTGAACATGAAACTTACGGTTCTCGCCAATAACGAAAGCCGTAGGCGTCATGCTGCGGGTTGCCGCCGACCATAGTAACAAAAGTAAACGAGAAAAGCATTAACAGCAAGACGAATTTGCCGCTTGACAGCCAAAACTCTGCCTCGCCATAGTACTTGACAGCAAAGACGTTGATAAGACCGTAAAGCACAATGCATGCAATAACGACAGCCCAGGCAGGTATGTTCTCGCTCCAATACTGCAGCACAAGAATCAAAGCCGACACTTCATAAGGAATCAGGCAAGCCTCGTAGAGAAAAAAGTTCCAGCCAGCCATCATGCCAAATGATGGATCAACCCATTTTCCAGCGAAACGAACAAACGAGCCGGAAACGGGCATGAAGATAGCCATTTCAGCCACACAATTGTTGACAAGACCGAGGATAATAGAGTATGCGGTGAAGGCAATCAATAGACTACCAGGGCCACCTGCCATCAATCCACTGCTGATACTGACAAAAAGTGCAGTGCCAATAGAGCCCCCAACAGCAATCATTGACACCTGCCGAACTCCTAAGTGGCGCTGCAGGCCATCGACATTGCTGGCCACATTCTGCCCTTGGCCTTCAGAGGCGTCTCCAACACTGGGTGGTGACTGCTTCGCTTCGAAGGGCACTTCAGCACCTTTGCTCTCGAAGCCGAACATGGTGTTAGAGTATTGATGTGTTTGTTGACTTCCGGATGTCGTTACTTAAACATGGCGCGTTAATTGTCGATTTTGGTCGTTTGTCTTTGAACTGCGGTATTTTGAGTAGTTGCTTTGTGTGATTTGTTGATGATGTGCCTCTCCGTGTCGCCTTTATGCGTCTGTTGTCCTATATGTATTGCTTCTTGTTTTATCTCAAACAAATAGTCGGTCGCGGGATGTCACTGTAGCTTATCAGGCACTAGTCCGTAAGAAAAGATTATACCCGGTGAGAGGCTGCCAATGTCAGGGGGAGGTACAAAATCACGAGATGGCGGAGGACCCGATGGCTGATAAGAAAGGATGTACCTGGTGCGGAGAAAATACAAGGAAACAAGCTTATGTTAGGCCCTTTCAGTTTCTCCGTCGGTGGGTAAGTAACTACTGTGATGTCATTGGGTCACGTGTTTTATGCACAATTCTCAATCTCTGTAGAGCAATTCGGAGGTAAATAAGTCCTGTGTCTCTGACGTTTTTTGTGATTATTGTCTAGTACCCAAACTCGCTTTCTAATTGGACAGAATGGACGTCATTTCATAACTCGTCCCAATTAGTACTAGTTGGGTAGGCAACGCTCTTACCCGAATTCGAGCAACCAAAAGATGCATCCAATCTCTTTTCACAAGAGTTTTTGCGAACAAAGTTGATTCTCATTATACATTGAAGTCCATTGAATTGCTTTCTTTCCCACGGGATAAAAAATTTGATTTGACTTTTGGAATAGTAATTATTTTTATTTGAAAAAAACCATCATCGTAAACATCGCAATGCTTTTTGTCATTGCGTTTGGGTTTGAAAAACAGGTTTGCGAAAGTTGAAAAAATTAACAATGAGGAGTGTAACATTTTAGCTTACAAGTATTTTGCACTCGATACGCAGATATACTAGCAGTTCTCTGTGACGATAGATCTGTAGAAGGCACTATTCAAGATGAACCTAGACAGACATACTTAAGCAAGTACCGCGCTTCCTATCAGGAATACTTTTACGATTACATTACAGCCGGGGGCGGTGAAGATGGATAATTTCATGTATGCATTAAAATTAAATAATTATCAAACACTATTGATATAGAGCTTGCAAAAACATCTAGCTGTACCAGTTGTTCGGCGTCCACTGCACATAGCTAGCGTTGATAGCGTGTATGTTAGTAACACCAAGGTTGGCAGCATCGTTCTTAAGCTCGTTCTTGATAATTCCCAGCGCCTTTGTGACACCTTCCTCACCAAAGACGTTAGAGAACATGACCGGGCGACCAACACCAACAGCCTTAACACCGAGGGACAGAAGACGAAGGGCATCAGTACCGTAACGAACGCCACCATCTGCAAGGACCTCAATCTGCTGGAACACAGATGGGTCGTTCTGGTAAATTTCCAGAGCCACTTCGAGAGAAGACGGCGAGCCATCGAGGTTACGGCCACCGTGGTTGGAAAGAATAATTGCCTTGACACCCTCGTTGATAGCAGTGCGTGCGTCAGCGGCTGTCATGATTCCCTTCAGGATAATAGGTAGTTTTGTCTGCTTCTGAAGGCCGTGGTAGCGAGTCCATGAGTTGCTGAGAAAGACGTCATTAGCAGACCCGACACCATAACGAGCACTCCGCTGCCGGCTAGGGCTGCCGGGGGAGTCAACTGCCCACACAATGGCCTTGGCATCGGCAGCTTCGGCAATGCGAATTTGCTCTGTGTTGTAGGTGTCGTTGTTGCCAAAGTAGATTTGGCTGAAGAGAATCTGATCGGGATCGGCAGCAGCGCTGATCTGTTCCAGAGGCAAGGTGGAGTAGCCAGAGACCTGAGAGAAAGACACGGTTAGTAAGACCCATCATAAGAATCTGATAACGTGTCCAGGACTTACAATGTAGATAACATTGTTAGCAGCTGCACCGCGGACAATGTTTAGTTCGGCATCGGGATGACCGTAGCCGGCACGAGCACAGGGGCTGATGAAGAGCGGCGAAGAGACGTTGTGGCCAAGAATAGTCGTGTTCATCGAGTTGCCAATGCTGGTGATATCGACAACAGTGCGCGGCTTGAAGCGGTAGCGATTGTAGACCTCCAGGTTGTTCCGGTATGACCACTCACCGCCGGCACCACTGCGGTAGTAAGTGTAGTTCGCAGCAGGGAGGTAGTTACGAGCGGCGTATTGGAAATCGTTGAGAGCCACCATGTCGTCGAGGTCGGGGAGCTGGCCTTTAGGCAGGTCGCCTAGGACATCCGTAATCCCGGTGTCCGGCTCATCCAAGAACGGACGAGCTGCCATGGCAGTCGAAGCCAGAACGGCAAAAGTACAAGTAGAGACACGCATTATCACAATATTGAGTATAGCAAGTGTATCTGCAATATAATAAATGAGAGTGTGTGTGTTACTTTACAATGTTTTCCCTGAACAGACGTCCTGGGCCAGAAGGAGTATATATACAAGTTTAACCAGTGCCAACCTCTGGATGTTCCGTTTGAGCCCATGTCCAACAATCACGCGCATCCACCGCCATGGGAAGACTATGTTGAAGAAAACGAGAATACTTGGTCACCGTATGCCGTAAAGATCAACAGGACCAACTCTCGGCATTGCTCATAGCACCCTCACGCCAAGAAGAAATCCACACCGTCGCTACCAGACAGACAATACGAATGCATCAGGCCGACGACGGAGGCATGGCAAGGTTCAAACTGCGGCTCGCGTGGCGAATATCAAGGTGAAAGGCATGTAAGTCCCCGGACAAGTGTAAGAAATGACGGCCTTTGTTACAAATCAGCTTGCCATCCTAGTCTGGTCTTTGTTTATCCAAGGTGCCGCAGGCCAGAGATGGCAAGTGGCAGTCGGGACTACTAACGAAGGCCGAGATAGGATGGCACAAGGTTGTAATCCGTAATATGCATATATTTCTATCTTTTTTTGCCCTCCTTTTTTTCGTTTATGTTTTGCTCCTGCGTTGTTTGGCGATTATCTCCGTCGATCATGGTGCCCACCTTCCTAATACTGCAGTAAAGTGGACTGTGTCTTCATCTGATTACTGGGAATGTACCATGTCCACACGCGAGCCTGCTTGATCTATGCGACTTGCCTGATTCATGCTCATGTTATCGAGGGCACGGTTAACGGTCGCGCCGGATCCAACGGCGCATTGCTCTGCCCGAAATCTTTTCGGAGAATACGACAATGAGTATATGGAAGGGGTCTACACAGGAAGTGTTCAATCACGCGAATTGTGAAGGATTGGCCAAGTCAACAGGATTCAATTCGTTACATAGCGTCCTGGGGTTTTAAGTAGGGAAAGTCGACAAGCGCTATATTGCGGATTTATTTATTTAGTGAACTTTTATGTAATTGTAAACTACAAGTTGTGTTTGTTCCTGAAAGAGTGCTGTCAATAAGTATGCTGTCAATAAGTACAGTCTGTAACAATTGAACAAGCTTTTGATCAGAGTCGTTTGGGATTGCTGTGCCACTATTATGTTACATTATCTTAACACCTCAATTAAAGATAACTGCCTGCTTGTGAAAATCAAATTTGAAAGTAGCACGCAACAGAAGCGAACGGTACGTTTAAGTAAGAATATTTCATCTTTTAGTGATTGACACTGTCAGAATGCGACCGGCCGAGGGCGGTGCAATAGATACTCCGTAAAATACGGAGTAAGGTCGCGTTTGATGTCAATCTCGACAAGACACTAGCTAGAAAACTCCAAGGCCTTCCAGTTCCCTTCGGTCTCTCTATCCAACCATACTTTCCACTGGCCAATGGGGGCAAAATAGAACAAAGGCTGCACAACACGCCCAGGAATATTTCCACCGACAAACCACGACCCAAGCTTCTTGGACGACTCGGCGAAGCATGCCATCTCAAAGACCATAGCTAGTTCCTCACAGTATGCCTGCGCCACAGTATCGGTGACGTTGACAGTTTTAAAGTTCGCGTCCTTCATGTACTGGAGGAGCGCACCAATCCAATTGACCTGAAGGTCCAGCACTAATGGCATATTGCCAAACGGCATATGCGGCCCGCATACAACAAACATGTTGGGAAAAGCCGGAACCAACATCCCTGCAAATGTTTCAACCTTTTGCTGCCACAGCTCGCCAAGGGACGGCCCATCTCCAACGCGGACATCCATCTCTGAAAGAGCACCAACGCCCGCGTTGAACCCCAACGCAAAGATGATGACATGGACCTCGTAGAGCGCATCTGAGGCAACTGTTTTGATACCGCTCTCGTAAACGTCGATTTCCTCTTTAGATATGTCGACCAGCTTGACGTTGGGACGATTGAAAGCCTCGTAGTAGCCATGTCCGCAAGGTGGCCGTCTGGTGAGGAATGTGTAATTGGGAGTCAGCAGTTCGGCAGTCTCGGGATCCTCCACGACGACGCGAATCTTCTTCTTGAGGTAGTCGGAAACGGCGGTGTTGGCACCGATGTTTGTGAAAACATCATCGAAGCTTTCGAACATCATATGGAAGCCACCGGCCTCCCACGTGCGATCAATTGCACGCTCGATGTCCTCGTCGCTTTTCATGTCGCTGAACTTCTTCCCAGTGGGTACCATAGGAAGGCCAAAGTCTGTTTTCTCGGACATGGTCCAAATTTCATTATACTTGTCCCGAATTTCGTCTATCTGGTCGTCGTCGTGGTTAAAGTTTCGGCCGGGAAGGACGTACTGGGGTGTCCTTTGGAAGACAAAGAGTTCTTTGGCTACGGTAGCGACCTTTGGGACGAGTTGCACTCCGGTGGCACCAGTTCCGATAATGGCGACTCGCTTGCCTTTGAGATTGGGTGAGTCCTTGGGCCACGTAGACGAACGGTACCACTCGCCCTTGAAATCTTTCAAACCAGCAAATGGTATCTTCTTAGCAGCAGACATGGGCCCAGTGGCAGGTAGAAAGAATCGAGATGTAAACTTCTCTCCGGCGTCTGTGGTGATGGTCCATAGTTTGTTTGCTTCGCTAAAGTTCGCGGATGCAACTCTTGTGCTGAACTGGATCACACCTCGGAGATCAAACTCATCTGCATTTTTCATCATTGTAAGTCAAATCAGAGCTCTAGTACCGCGTCCAGAATGCTACATACCAATAACAGATGACAGGTAGGCGTGCACCTCTGGCTGTGAGGGATATCTCTCCTTGTAAGTCCAAAGATCCTTGAGCCGGTCCGAAAAGTTCATGCTGTAGACTCTGCCATCGATGTCAGTCCTGGCACCGGGATATCTGTTCCAGTACCAGACTCCACCAGCATCTGACCCGGTCTCAAAGCATTTGACTTTATGGCCGAGCTGCTTCAGTTGCCATAATACATGGATTCCACTGAAGCCAGTGCCGACAACGATACTGTCGTAGTCTGGGGTAGTTGTGGTCATAATTGTTTCGGATCAAGGCGGACAGCGCTTTGGTGGCCAATTTGGTTGTTACTATATTCCTTCTGAATTCCATGCCGGAACCGAACTCTTCTTATAGCATTCGCGAATACATAGTCGACGCTTGCATGGTCAGCCTGTTCCAAATCATGCGAGCAGCGGCCCAAAAGGGTAGTTGCCCGGTATCTCAATGAAGATAAGGCCGGCGAGAAACAGGTTCGAGTTACATTTGTACACGTGTTGCATGCAAACTTATGCGGAGTGATCGAGTGATGGCGGGTCAGTTTCAATGATTACTCAAAGGTGAGCGCTATATTTGAATTTCCGACAGTGGCAGGCTGAAGTAATTGATGCGCAATTGACTGTCACAAATGATTACAATAAGTTCTTAGAAATCTAAACAGTCTCGTATATGTGGTATGAAAACAAACTGATGTAGCTTGGCATAGACGGATCTCGAGATGCAGTGCACCTGTGGGGTAAGAACGGCAATAACATCCCACTTCGGCGATGCACACTAAATTTAGAGAAAAACGAAGCTACACTAAAAATGATTTCAAATAAAGGCAATCTGTACCGCGAGGTGCATACACCTAGCAACCCCTCAGCCTCTGCGTTGAGCGTACTCACCCAAAACCTGGTCAGCAAGAAGTCGCTCGTGGCAGCTCTCCTCCAGGCAGACACAGACCTCGATACCTTCATCTTCCCCCTCCTTCTTGAAGCAAGCACGACTGGGGTATACGAACACGAATCCTTCAAAAGGGGGGCTTGGCCAGCGAAGAGCGCGAGGGAGCCCAAAGCCAAAGTCATGCTTTTCATAGGCTTTGATACCTTGCCAACTCGATGCACCCAGATCCATGCCCAAAAACGAGTTCACATTGGTCTCCAGATAGCGTTGATCTTTGTGTCCCGTTATCCACTCCAACATGCCGTGTAGGTAAGGCAAGGTCAATTGGCGTATGGAGGTACGTACAGCCGATGCAATAGCTGGAAGATTATTGGGTGTGGAACTGATGTCCTGGATGGAAAGCGGCCCGGCCCGGCCTTGAATTGCAGCTGTCCCAAGAAAACGTTCAGGCAGAGATGGGTTGGCCCAGATGTTGCGGGTGTTGACTGCGTGGACAAGTGTCGTTGTAGCGGAGCTGTCGGGCTGCAGCATAGGAGCTTTTGCGGCTGTGATTCTGCTCCATAAAATGCCCATTACGGCATCATATGTCGAGATCCAGCTACCATCATCGAGAGAGGCACTGGCCTTGGTCTTGAGCTGGTCAAGCTTCGACTTTGGAAAATGCCACATTTGGGGGACCAGAGTGGGCATCTGAAATCCAGGAGGTGGTGCAGCCATCGGGCCACCGGCATCTTTGAGCATCGGGTATGCACTCTTTATTTCGCTGAAGCGAGACTCGGAAGGGATCGCCATATGGAACGGGGGCGCATTTTCATCAACGGTAAGGTTGAGCACTTTACACGCTTGGCCTTGGACCAAAGAAGTCGTGTTTTCGGCCCAAGTCGTAAGAAAGCCGTCACAGCCAGGTCCATCAGAAAGAACATGGTGAACAGCGATACTCAAGATGAGTCCACCTTCAATAAAATTGAGCTGGAGAACGGCCAGCGGGATGCCACCCGTATCGTTGTTTCCGTCGGGGGAATGCAGCTGTTTTGCTGTCACCGATGTGGGAAGAATCTTGTTTCCGTCCAACAATGACGCGGGAAACTAAAACATCAGTATCGAAGTTTGATCTGGGCCCAGAAATATCGCTTATTCTCACGTCTTTTTTCTCGAGGTCGTGATACGATGGAAACACCTCGCTCGTCATGTGCTTGACATGGAAATGCACACCCGAGTTCCTGGTCTTTGCTGCCCACATGCGTCCAGATGCCTCATCCATTTGCAGTGTTGATGCCAGGGCTGGAAACTGGGACAGTGTGAATTTCAAGCCCATTGTCATATTATTGACAATGGTCTCGGGAGCCAGTAGCTGATCGGCCGGGACCCGAAATACCTCTGCCATGAGAACATATATTTTGGGCATAGTGTGGGCTATGGGTGAGAGCGTAAATCTCTCGCTGGCGGGCGCCTGCTCCCAGCCCATGGGACGAACAAAAATATCCGAGGAAGCCATACTTCGGGGAAAGTCCAGATTGTGATTGCTTTGATAAAGATGCTAAAATTGTCAGAGTGATGCGATCCTAGATATATCCCCTGGTGCAAGAAGTCAAGGTATTTATATTTTTATGAGATGTGCTACAGATGCCCTTTATTCCTCCAGTAGCTCCTTTATCGTCAAAACAGCAGATATGTTGATTCATCGCTGCTCACTACTACGTGTTATCACGCCGGTGCATCTTTTGTTGTTCATACATGGATTGCGGTATTAGCGCTGACAGCTCGCACTTGGCTTCTTAAAAGGGAAATTGTGGCGGCTTACATCTACCAACGTCGAGGGGCGAGGGTGCAGGCTGTTTAAAGCTGGAACCAACCGATTAAGCGGTGCAAGGTAGGCCAGATCCGATGGTAACCATGCATTATTACTTGAAGCTGTGCTACCATTGCAAACACCGCGGCGTCTCACAGGGTTTTGTTTACGATTCAGTTACACTATCTGGGTAGTAGGTGCCAGGAGTTCGGTAATAGTTTATTGCACGGGACATAACATCTTCCGGTTCTATTATGGTCTGATAGGAAGAAGCATGGTTTTTTTATGTTACATTTTTTTTTTATTTCTATCATCAATTCCTCGCAAGTAAAAATGTCGTTGCTATCCGGCAGTTTAATCGCATTCATTCGTTATTTTTGCCTATATGTTAATTGATCAGGTATGGACTTGTTGTTCAGATCCGGCTCAATTCAAAATCTCCACACATAAACATCGCTGCAGTCCTTCTGCCATTTTCCCGCACATGAGATGCAATTACTATATCGAATACAGCTTACAGAGACCAGCAGGCCTTAGTTGCATACGCAATTAGCAGTATCAATCGCGTCACAGACCATCAAAGCAATTTCTTGCAATATTCTTTGATTTTCTCTTAATTCTTGTACGCGTGCAAAGCATCGGCCTTGTGCAGCGGGGCGTCTTAGCGTCGGCAGTCAACGACGGAGGTGAGCGACACTAGCTGGCAGCTTCGAGTGACGCAATTTAGAGATCGGTATATATTTCATAATACTTTCCGGAAGGCACAATAATTTATCTCATTCTTTCAAATAAGCATCGAATCAATCGCTTCAATTGACAACAATGTCCAAAGACCCCAATCGTCCAAACGTGGTGCTTGCTCTCGCCGACAATCTCGGATGGGGAGAGCTTGGCTGCTATGGTGGTGGTATCTTGCGCGGTGCCGCGACACCTAGAATTGACAAGCTATCCGCGGAAGGTCTCCTTCTACACAACTTCAACGTGGAGAGTGACTGCGTTCCTACGAGATCTGCCCTGATGACCGGCCGCCATCCCATCCGCACTGGCTGCCGTCAATCAGTTCCACCGGGCTTTCCGCAAGGCCTTCAGCCTTGGGAAAAGACATTGGCCGAATGTCTCAAGGACAACGACTATGCCACGGCTCATCACGGAAAATGGCATCTGGGAGATGTTCCCGGTCGTTACCCTTCCGATCGCGGATTTGATGAGTGGTTCGGTATTCCTCGGACCACAAACGAGAGCAGCTTCACAGAGACTGAGGGGTTTTCAGCGGAGTTCGCCGAGATTCCCTACATAATGAAAGGTGCCTCCGGGACGGATTCTACCAACGAATTTGTGTACGACCTGGAAAAGAGACGTTTGATCGACGAATTGCTCGTGGACAAATCCAAGGATTGGCTGAACCGCCAGGTTGCCGCAGAGAAGCCATTTTTCCTCTACCACCCATTTGTCCATCTTCACTTCCCTACTCTTCCTCATAAGGATTTTGCAGGCAAGACTGGTCATGGCGAGTTTGCTGACTCCATGGTGGAGCTCGACTACCGTGTCGGCCAGCTGCTCGATCACTTAGACGAGCTTGGGGTTCGGGACAACACTGTTTTCATTTTTGCGTCCGATAACGGGCCTGAGTTCAGAGAGCCATACCGTGGTACAGCCGGTCCGTGGACAGGCACGTACCACACAGCCATGGAGGGCAGTCTGCGCGTGCCATTCATCATCCGCTGGCCTGGCAAGGTCCCGCAAGATGTAAAATCGAACGAGATTGTCCATGTCACCGACCTTTTTACGACTATCCTCTCCATCACCGGGAGCAAAGTGCCTTCGGATCGTCCCATCGACGGAATTAACCAGACAAAATTCTTCAAGGACCCAAGCACCAAATCCGATAGAGACGGGTTTCTATTCTATATCAAGGACAGTCTACGTGCTATCAAGTGGAGGGACTGGAAATTGCATCTCGTGTATGAGCCCAAAGTTAACCAGTCATCTGGCAAGCTGGAATCACCATACTTGTTCAACATCGTCCGCGATCCTAAGGAAGAATCCGATGTGGCGCGATTCAACTCCTGGGTTTTACAGCCCATGTACAGGCTTAGGGCAGACCTTGAGAAGAGTCTCAAGTACGACCCTGCGCCCCCAGACCCGCAGAAGGAGTTCTAGGTAGATAATTTTTTATATTAATATGTAGAATGCTATGTTTATTTTCACCTAACGAATCAAAAAGTAAACAAGTGCGGATTTTCAAACAGCCATATGCGATGGATGTTGTAAGTCGGCTCGGGTACGTCCCTTGATAACCCCCTAGTCTGGTAGTGTGTGCTTGTGAGACAAAGAGGGACCCACCCTGCTTGTGCCGCAACTAATGGCGGGCACTCTGCCTGACGCCATTTCAGGTGAATTCATCCCTGATAACGACTACGTGGTTGAGCCAACCTCGACTTCTTTACTCCAAAACATCAGCGTCACCATCCGCCACGATGCCACCTGATCAACGGCGTAATAACGTACGTCGCTCCAATGTCACAGCCTGCACTAGATGCAAATCAAGAAAGCAGAGATGCGACCAGAATTTACCAGCGTGCTCCAATTGCACAAGAGCCGGCGTCGAATGTGTCAGCATAGACATTGACGGGAGAAAGGCTCCAAGGAGGTATGTTTGTACCATCACTGCATCCATGCTGTGCTTTATGAATGACATTGCTGACAATCCTGAAGCTATATGAAGAGCCTCGAGGATCGAATAGCGTCTCTAGAACTGCAGTTGCTGTCACATGGTATCCCGTGTGTGGAAACCATGCCCACCGACGCCACGCCAGACCTGTCTGGCATTGACACGGGGCAGATGCCTCATGGTATAAGCGACCAGACCCATGACGTCGTCGCTCAAATTGCTCTCGACTCGCTCCAAGAGAACTCATTTTCAAGACGCATATCCAATCAAAGCGGTGTGTCGTTGCTTCAGTCTCTAATGTCGGGGCCAATGACGAGTGCATTCGGCTTGGAGCGAAAGTCAGACCACCACTCGCTTCTTGACGAGCTTCCCTATGAAATGCGCGCAAGAATCCCGCCCAGAGATGCGGCACGACGACTTGCTGATGCCTACTTTGAGCACTGCGACTTTTTCTCTCCTCTGATCGCGTCCAAGGAAACTTTTCTGTCGACGATAGAGCCCCTCTATGCCGAACACGGCGCGGTAGAACAGACGACTCTTGTCAAATCTAGATTTCGAGCATTACTTGTTTTCGCTACTGCTGTCCTGCTTCTCAACAGAACTGATTCATCTGTCCCTGCGTCACGATCAGAGGGTTACTATGCCACTGCTATACATGTGCTATCGCAGAATGCCGATATGATTTGCACAGGCGATCTTGATCACATTTTGAATCTCCTTCTTGTTGTGCAATACTCTTGCTTCTCTGCCAACCTCGCCGCGGCATGGCACTTCAGTGGCCTTGTGACTCGGTTGGCTGTAGAGCTAAACCTTCACAACGAGCCCACAATTGCATCCCGGCTTACCAGCACGGAGATCAACGAGCGAAGGTGGTTGTTCTGGACCATGTACATTCTCGAACGAAATCTCTGCGTTATCACTGGTCGTCCTTTTTCGATACCAGACGAGGCGATATCGACACCTCTCCCCGTTCCTCCTGAAAACAACTCATTGCGCACAGTGGCTATCCACCTCATCAAATTGAGACGCCTGGAGTCCGAGACTTACACCACACTCGGCCAGAAAAACCCAGCCAACGGAGCCATTCTAGACAAGGCGCTCTGGAGGGAAAGTATGTACCAAAGGTTGTCAGCCTGGCATGCCTGTCGTCCCCTGGTACAACTTACAAGCCAGCTTGCACCAGAAAACATATATGACGGCATGCTACACAACAGTCTTGTTCGGCTCTATTCTCCTTCTCTACATTTCCCAACACCTTCAAATGAAGACCTCGTCATACTTTCACAAAACGCTACAGAAAGCATAGAGTGCTATCGTCAAACATTTCGAGAAGGCAAGTTACGGTTTTACTGGAGAACAGTGCACAACCTTTTCCGGAGCGGCGTTGCCGTTGCCTATTGCTACAGGACAGCCCAGGTCTCAAATCCTGGCTTGGATTTTACGAGGATGAGAGAGGCAATCAACTCTTGCTCGACAGTACTCTGGGGTATGGTTGAGCGATACCCTCCAGGACAAGGCTACCGGAACGTGTTTGAGAGTTTGGCCAAGTCGATTCTTGACCCATCGAACGATCCAGGTCAGGATCAGTCTGGCCAGGAGTATGCATCTATACTGGATTCCATCTCATCTGATATTGAAATTACCGACTTGTCACTGCCTGCTATGGATGCTTTGTCCTGGGGCTTCGGTCAACCTTCTTGGGACATCTATCCCCTGGAAAGTTGACAAACGGCGTGTCGTCCGATGTCTACGGAGTGGAGGGATTTTGGGGGTAGGGGCCGTCGTACGACTGATACGATACTCTCACAACATACCAAGTGACAATCAACAAAGTTTGTATCATTTTTCATATTTTCATTCCACTGCATATTCAAGTCAAATTTTGTTTGCCGCAATAATTGGCCCACCGGGGCCGGCCTGGACAAACACAACCGCCTCCGTGCCATGCTGCATCGAAGATCTAGCCGCTGGTAAAGCCAACACCATGTCCCCCCCTTGCCACTCGCCCAATTTAATGACATCAGTCACAACGTTTCGATGAACAAGCTTCTTCCCCTTGTTAGGACCCTTCCCAATTTTGATCGAGTCATCGCTGGCTCGGTAGACTGCAGTTATGACATCATGGGCTGGTGGGACGGCTGCCGTATTGGCTTGGGTTGATGAGGTGTACTCTGGGTTGAAGTCACGATGTGACCCTGGCGGACCCGTTGAGTAGGCCGGCGCTGGATCTGGAACAAATCCTGGGGCAGGCGCGTCCGAGTCAATGCGCACCTCTGTATCGTTGGCATCAATGTACAGGTTCCAGGGGAGACGTCCCATTGTACGGGCGTTGTCTATGGCCTCGTCAATGTCGCTAGGCCCGCCACTCCCAGATGTGTCGACAAGTCCATTGACGACAACCTGGGGTGTGAATAAGGTGTTCCGTTGCCACCGCTTGATGTATGCTCTCTGTCTCTGGTCCCAGCTGCTTCGTGCAAGTGTATCCTTCCAGCCAAGATGATCAAAGACGGTAACATTAAATGTGAGAAGAAGCCGGTTCGGGTGTTCGCTCGTTGCCTTTTGAATCTGAGGCACTGCCGGTGGGCAGGAGACGCAGCCTTGAGACTGGTACAGCTCAACGATGGCAAGTGGCTCAAAATCAATGAAGCAAGCAGCAGTGTGGTGATTGCCGGGGTCATCTGCCAGGGGGTTTCCGTTGTTATCCAGGGTGATAGAGCAGACCAGCGGTGCTGGCTTCTTGCGGGTAAAGATGCGTCTCACTAGGGACGCCATGTTGATGCAGTCTCCTGTGAGGGGTCAATATGAACTCTGGATGGTCTGTTTTGGTAAAATTTTTGATAAAAGACGTAATGGGCAGAGATATGTAGCTGTTATTTATATGTCTGGCTGGTTGTTATGTTAGGCTTCATCTCGCCTCGAAACCAAAGCAGGGTTTACTTCAAGTCTAGCGAGTAATCACAGATTCGCGTGGTTACAAAGCTCACAGTCGTGCTACTCATTTTGAATTTCCAGTATTACATCACATGGATAATCTCTATTTCCTTAAGTGGAAACACGGATTATCACTGAACAAATTCACCTTCGTGGCTGGGCTTGCCGCCGCCATGCAAGTGTGATAGAACATGGTTTCTAGCATGAGATATGGCGGTCCTCAATCAACCACTCCACCCTATGCTAAGTAACTACATCAGCAGCTATGCCATTCTTGGAAAACTTCTGCGAGCGTCTGACGACCCGTGAATACAACCCATGACATCCATTTATGTTAACGCTCGTCGAAATTAACATCTCCTCTTTTATACATGCAACTTCACAGTCACTCCAAACTTACTTACGACCACGATATTTTTATAAGTCAAATTCAACGCTCAGATCTTGTCAAATTTATCAACGAATGTATTTGCACATCTTTCCCATTACGTGCCACACCATTGTGCCATCATCATTGTAATATCTATCCTGGCTAACAAAAGCCTATCAAATACCATGAATATCCTCACTTGTGAAGATACGCTCGCTGGATAGCCCTATGATAGGATGCAGTGCCTCTGGGGTAACATAGAAGCCAAACCCAGCCGGGTTGGCGGATCCTGCATTTCCAGATGCATAATGCTCGGTGATAGGGCTGGAATCCAGCATAGCTCTAGCCCAGGAAAAGGCGAGCGGCTCTTTCCCTAGGACACTCAAGGCGGTTCCCATTGGAAATAGATAATACCGGGCTGACTCACGGCCTAGAGAGTGGTTTGCACTAATCCAAGAGTAAGCCTGGCATGTCTCGATGGCAGCATCACGTACGGAAATTATCTCTCCAGGAAGTGCTAGCGGGCTCTTAACTGTTGCATCTCCATAGTCTAACATTGTGTGGCAAGATTGGTTGAAGTTGGATGAAACAGCGGAGCTCACGATTCGCGCAGGTGCTGAACCAGGATCCAACTTATAAAGGAGCCCAAACAGCCACATCAAGACTGTGTTGTACAGCATGCAGTCATGCGCAGTCGTGGACCGTATGAAGTTAAGCACCGGGAAGAGTATCGGAGAAATGCGAGTAGCAGAACGTGAAGAACCATAGGACACATAGCAGCCAAAGTCCAGGTGCCATTCCCAGCGCCACACGAATACGTCGATCAGTAACACCTCTGCTTTCTGAAGGATTGCCTTTGAGCCCTCAATGTATGTTGTTTGGTCTTGCAGCATAAGCTGTGCATGGTCCTCCAAAAGACCAGGGACCTTGACCAATATGTCGGATAGCTTCGTCTGTGGTGTTTTTGGCAAGCTTTGGTGAGCCCAGGGAGTTTGAATCCATTTGTCTTGTTCCAGGAAGAGGCGCTGACGACCTATGAGGCTTCCAATAATCTGTGCTGGGATTAGATGCTTTGCCGCAATGCTAGACTGTCAAACTACATTCAGTTCACAACTAACCAAAGTAGACCGTGCAGATTCAAAGGCATCTAAAAGAGGCTGCTTCTGGAAAGCCTCGGGTCCACTGATATATAGTAATTGTGCTATCCCTCGTGCGTGAGAGGTTGTGCTTTGCCGATCCGACTCTTGGTTCTGCTGGTGTCAGGCTTTGTACTGTTCTTACTATGAGTACCAATCTAAACTTACCGAGGTCATGAGGAAAAGGATCATAGGAATCAGGAGGTTGTGGTTGCCTGCAGGACTGCGTGCTATCTCGCTGGCCATATTGTTCAGACAACGGCCATAGAGTGCCACTCCCTCGATGAAGATCTCCGGCATGTGGTGCACACGTCCTAAATGTGCTTGTGCTAGCGCTTTGACAGACTCGCCTGTAAGCCCTACTCCAGATTTAGCAGCCATCTCCATCCAGGTACCACCAAAGGCACGGTGGACAAAGTTGTCGAACAGTGCCGCAAAGCAAAAGTCGTTCTGAAAGGCAACAAAACTTAGCTCTGGTGGTGGACTCGCACCAGTATTGGCACGGCTCACTTCAGCCACCAAGGCACCACCTGTTCTACCTCTGCCATTCGCATCTTCCTCTTGGAATGGTGCACTCGATGTGTGGTGCCAAGTCTGGTGTCGCTCGTATCCAAGACAGTGAAATCCGCCTTTGCTGCAGCGGGCACATTCTGGTTTTTCTTCATCTGAAGAAATATCAGCACGACCTACAGTCCCTTTAACCATAATGGATTCTCGAATGGTAAACTCACCGCACTTGACGCGTCTACGGCGGCATGTGTTGCAGCCCTTGCTGCGTCCTGGAATTCCTACCATTCCAGTCTGTCAGATCTCAGCTTAACAAAACGGTGTTGGCAAACGTGGTTGGCGATGTGTCCCTCGAGAGAATCAGCGCGTCTGGTAATGTTTGACATGATTCTATTATATATATGGAAACTATTTGCGACACGCTGCTTACTTCTTAAAATGTGTCTACTCAGCTTTACGAGAGGTTGTCTTGGCAGGGTCGATGATGATATGTTGTTGACGTGTATTACGTCATCCAAAATTACCGCTTTAGGCAATCCTGTCAGCTAGGCTTACAAGACAATCCGGTGTCCCTGTAGTGCAGATTACAGGGTAGGATCACGCAGAGTGAACGTATGTTTTTGAAGCAGGCCATCAATGTACATATTAGATTTTGTAGTCAATTGCCGTCACTGTGAAGGCATTTTCATGAAGAAATATTTACCTCGGCATGAAATCACGAGATGATCATTGTGTTTTTTAAGTATAAAGAAGATATGAGATCCTCAAATTTTGTATTTTGTTATTGAGGAGTTTTATGTCGAATAAAAGTAAGCACCGTATGTTTAATTTATGTTTAAAACCAAATAAAAATCCACATAGACTAAAAAGTATTAAAAAATTGCAAAGCAAGCAATTGTGTCGAAAAGAAATTCCCGGAAACAATAGTTTGCTAGTCCACCACAGCACACGTTGAGTACAAGGATATGCTATCAAGTAGTTAACGGGGATGCACAACGTGCAACAAAGACGGGTGCTATGAAACAAGAAAATATAAGGAGATTGGGTAGAAAGGTGCAAATTACAAACAAGAGGGTGCACGACAACAAGTCCATCAGCACTGGGCAGTCCTGAGTCGAGCTCAGCACCTAGTTCTAGTCTAAAGACCGTTGGTAGAGAGGAAGTTGGTTATCACACCATACGCGCCAGTGGCATTGAAGTGGAAGTTGAAGTTATGGCTCGCGCCGGGGTGCAGGTACGGCGTAAACTTTGCATTCTTCCAGATAGTCCGCGCCGGCTCTTCAAAAATCCCCTTGCATTCTCCGTCGCAGATGATGTAGTCCGTCTCGCCTGTGATGGCCAGGGCAGCACCAGTGAAGCCGCTAGCGTCAAAGTTACCGTCCGTGATGGTCAGGAACTCAGCAATAGCAAAAGCGGCTTTGTTGGCTTCACTGTAGGATGCTGTTGGGACGTCATAGTTGGGGTACTTGAAGTAGGCGTTGATGTATGTGATACGGTCAACCCAGGTGACATAGCCAGGATCAAGATTGCCAAAGCGAGCCGGGTTTTGCAGAGACGCAATGCGCGGAACAAAGGACCGTACCAGGCCGTTGGCGTTGAGACCTGTCGTGTTGTAGTTGATGCCCGTGAGGATGGCGGCATCTGCGAGGGTAGGGTTTTCAGCCACGGCGAAGTGCGTGACATAGGAGCCAAACGAGAAGCCCATGACAGCAAGCTTGTCCGGCTTGCCGAAGTTTCCATTGTACTTGCCTGACTTTACAATTTCAGCCAGTTCCACAAGAATGGACTTTTGAAGACGCAGCTGATTTGTGAAGCCGGAGACCCTGCAATGTCAGCTACATTACTAGTAAACTCAATTTATCCCGTAGAGCCACGTACTTTTCCGAGAAGCCTGTTCCGAGACGATCGTAGAACCAAACAGAGTACCCCTGGTCGATGGCATACTGCACAAAGTTGTACTTGTCGGGTTCGTATGCAGAGTTCCAGTGACTGCGTGGAAGACCGATGCCATGAGTAGCAAGAATAACCGTCTTCTTGCGAGACGCGGTGTTCTTGGGGGTGCAGAACGAGGCCGAGATGGTATATTCCACGTCGGTGAGATTTTTGGTGCCTGTCACGACGCTGGGAAAGTTGGCACTCGCTCTCGTCGTCGCAGCCGTGAGAAAGTATTGCAGCTGATAATCGTCAGACCACTCTGGAAAGGCAAACGTAGTCACCTCGACAGACGGCAGGTAGACTGGTACACGGTACTCCCAACAGTCAGCCGCTAGAGGGTAGTACTCTTGCGTCAAAGGCACAACCTCTGCGCTGGTCGGGGCAGTATCTACCACCTTGCCGACATGGGCGAGGGCAGCCGTGGCTAGAATTGGGATGGCAAGGAGTGTGTGAATCATCGTGGCAAGACGGTATAAGACAGAAAGAGAATACAAGTAGAATGAATGGATTATGCTTGATGGTGACGATGCTCGAAACCATATCGAAAGACGTGGTATGCGCCCATATATATGTTGAGAGCCACCAGGACAAGCCAGTACTTACATTCAGGTTATAGATGAGGACATTTCGTCTCGCTACATGCTGCCCGCTTGAGAAATAATGATTACCTTTGTCAAGTTGGTGACGACAACACGCCTCACGGCTGAGTATATCGGCTACTTAGCGACGCTCATGGTTGATTATCCATCAGTGTGAGCATGTCAGCACCTCGTGAAATCTAGCTCGATCAAGCAGATGAGCCGCCTCAACTCAGCCCGCATATCGAGGTATTAGTATGCTATACAACATATAGTAGATAGTATAATCTGACAAGAAGTATGTGAAACACGGGCAATTGAGCATGTAGATTCGGTGAAATAGTATTTGAAATATTCAGCTAGAAGTCGACGTAAAGGAAGGAAATATGGTACAGTATGGAAACAGGGAAAACAAGAATAACGACAAATGAAAACATACGATGTTCCTACAGGTGAACAGAAACGTGAAGAATAAGAAAAGTAGCCATAAAGTTGGGTACGCGAGTCCGGATGCGTTTACCAAAACACTAGAATGCTAATTACTAGACAAAATTCGACTCTTGGTCTGCCGGACAATTTGTCCGCCTTTACACGCACACAGCCCACTGAGCTCACTTTGGTGGCGACGGTGCGCTCTTCTTGGCCCGCAGCTCGACAACACTGTACCATGCAGCACCAGCTAGTGAGACAATCATACCAAGACCGTTGGTGAAGCCGACGGTAACGTTAAAGAAAACAATGCCCAGCAGCACAGTCAGGCACTGCTTGACATTGCCGCAGACGGTCATAGTAAGAGCGCCGGCAGCCTTGTTTGCCGTGAAGGAGGTGACGTTGAGGGCGAAGGCGAGGACACCGTTGCCGAGCAGGGCAAGGGCGAGAGAAAGAAGTGATGTCTCTGGGGCAGCAGCGGCGGCCTGAGCTGCCACCTCACGCGCGGCATTTGCCGCGGCGCTGGCAGCCAGAGTGCGAGCAGCGCCGTCAACGGCACCGGAGAGCTCACCAGACACCCATGCAATAAAGAGGGCCTGGAAGAAGGACAGGGGCGACATGCGCATCAGAGTCTCGAGCGGGGACATTTTGAGTGAGCCGGTCATGATGCGGTTGGTGGCAATGGTCTTGGCAGCAGCCAGGATGACGCCCAAGAAGGTGAGCAGGAAGCCCATGATTGTGAAGTAGTACTCGCCGTACGTGGTCATGCCCACGCCCAGAACGATGGGGATAAGCGACAGGTACGTCTCGTTGGAGTAGGAGCGGCCAAACAAGAGGCGGTAGGCGGCGACGGTGACGACCGGGGTTGTGGAGCGGACGATCTGGTGGAAGGGAACCGAGACCATGGCGAGCGAGACGTTGGAGATGGCAATGTTGATAGTGAACAGCACCGAGAGGGCGACGAGCTTCATCTCCTCGTTCCAGTTAAGGTGTGTGCGTGGGATGGCGCCGCGCATGCGCAGGATGTAGCAACCTACGGACGCGGAGCCAGTATGCAGAGCTGTGAGAAGCCATGGATGAGGGAACTGCAGATTGTTAGTTTCTGCCGATATTGTAGACGTAGATGTCTGTGTGTCATTCCAACCTTTCCGAGGATAAGCTTGTTGTATATTGTGAGGGCGACATTGCAAAGAAAGTAGAAGCCGAGCTGGATAAGCTTGGACCGGGTCGATATTGTGTCCTCGACGATGACGGTGTCTGTGAGTGGTGGTGCCTTGTTTTCGACCTGGCGCTCGATGTCGTCGGGATCGTTTTGCGGTAATAGCTGGTGGGATGAAGGCATCGTGTGTTGTAGTTGAGTAGCCTCGATTAGCTACTACGAAACTCGTGTTCTGTGTACTCAATACAATCGTGGTATCGTGGTATCGTGCAAAAGGAAGAACGGTGACAGCTCAAGGTGGATGTTACTATTGCTGTGCCTCTTTGAATGTTTGGTTGCTGTTTACAATGTATGGAAACGATACAAAGTTTGGACGGATAAACGATGGCAGGTTGGGCGCGTGAGCGAGTAGAAGCTAAAAGACAGAGAGACTAAAAGGACGGGGTCGACTACGGCTGGGCACACCCTCTCTATGAATATGAATACTATTGTGCCACTTGACTCTACGATAGTGAGCACTGAGCAGTGCGTGCCAACCACTGACGCCTGGCGCCGACGCGATAGCATGGGTTGCGTCTCTGGCTTTACTCCGTAGAGGTCTTTCATACACATTCTCAACACACCTGCATCAACTCTCCCCCTTGGAATTACGAATAATTAGCCCGCTTTCATCTTTCTTCATACGGGTAGGGCGGAGCCATAATCCCTGCTCATATCCTGTAGCATCCTCAATTATTACTAGTATTACTAGCATGTAACTGTCTTCGTCAACTGCTAGACTCGTGCTAATCCCTACGACTATCCTCCTACTCCGTAGACTACTGACTACTGAAATGAACCAATGTCCACACTAGGCCTAGAACGCTTGTCTCGGTCCAATGCCCCCCTCGCCAAAGCAAAAGTCTTGGCATGGATTGGCGTAGGGATCGTCAGCACTGGATACTCAAAGAACAGTGAGAATGTACGAGACGGTCTACTCAGTAAGTAGGGATTTGCGCCTGCATCAGTGCTGCTTCCTTGATCCTTCTGCGCCCTCGTACTTCATCCCCATTCCGTCGCCAGCGAAGTACTTTGCATTGCAGGTGCACTTCGACGGTATACGACACATACACGATGAGGCAATATAACCCTGGATGTTGACTTTGAAAGACCTTTGGCCATGCTTATGACCAGGTTTCTTGTGTGAGCACAGCGCCTTTTGGCTTTTGTCTTACACCGGTCTTACCAACGATCAGGTTATCTGTCCCTACAGTGTACATCCGAGGACGGGCAATACCTGACAGGTACTCCTGGATACCTAGCAATCTGCCGACGTTCCAGGGCGCCCTGGTAGCGGTTGATAGCCGATCAACTGGATCAGTGATGAGTGATCATCTTCTAGCTTTTAGCTTTTAGCTTTTAGCTTCTGTAGTGATCGGTTCCAGCAGTCACAACAGTCAGACAGTCGTTGATTGATGCCTGCATGCGTTTGCTAGCGTTGCAAAATCCTTGTTATGCTTATTCCTGCCAAGACAAGAAGCAATGCATGCGATAGTGAGCCTGTCAGATCATCAGCCATCCTCGCCATTTTGTCGCCCATTACGAGGGCTGCCACACATAATGATTTGACACTTTTACACTAGGTGCTTTGTAAAGACTCGTATCGTACAGGATTCCTCGTATTCTGTATTCCTATATCATAACTAACGACAGGTGGCAATTGTATGTCCGTGATTCTCAAAGCGATCGAAGATGTAAACTGTCGGAATGGTACACGCGTTCTTCTAGGAGAATATTGCAGTAATGAAGCTTTTCAGTTTTCCATGATGATGACGATGCGTCGCG
Source organism: Ophiostoma piceae (assembly GCA_032248835.1). Lineage (NCBI taxonomy): Eukaryota > Fungi > Ascomycota > Sordariomycetes > Ophiostomatales > Ophiostomataceae > Ophiostoma > Ophiostoma piceae. Next base: position 2,098,016 of record CP135125.1, read on the forward strand.
ACGGCGTTTTCAAACACCATACGCGGCTCTCATTTGCCGGTGCTTGAATAGAGTACGAAGTACACATAACCGCGCTATTGAAAGCAATATCCCTCTTTTCAAATGGAAAAAGCCGGCGCATAGTGGCTGGAATAAGGGAGAGTAAGCACGCGAAATAAAATGAGCAAAGGCATCTGATATTTCACGCGCCCCTTTTCGCAGCCCCTTTGGGGTTTAGATTGCTTCTATTTACTGAGAACTGTTGTGATAGCACTCAATGGGTAGGAGATAGTCAGAGGCTTACCCCTTTCTTTAGGAGAAGAGGCTGCAGGGTGGTAGAGCCAAGACTGTTGGATGATGCATTGCATATGACGGCGTAAATAACGATCACATAATAGGTGATAAAGGGGATGAAGGTGATAACCTCGAAAGTTGACGACCTCACAGTCCAAACTTGCAGGGAAGAGTCGATAGTGCGAGGGGGAATGAGAATCACGGACTTTACTTTAGAGTGACGCGCGCAAGCCTTTCGAGCAACTCTTATGTCCATCGCTGTGTCTTTGGGACATTATATTTTCTTTTTTTTCTTTCTTTTGGGTTTTCTCCCGTGATTTCGGTTTGGCTGCGTAGGCCTGTCTGCCAAGACAATCCGTCTTCCTGCGGGAAAATTGCAGCACACCGGGAAGGAATGCAAATATGGGACGGCAGGGCTGCGTGGTGTAGCCGTTCGTCTGGTGTCTGGTATTGAGGCTTCCTCCTTTGTCAAAAGAATTTTGAGAAATTGAGAATTCAACGAATCTCGATGTTCAACATGTTTAACAAAACCAAATAAGGTCAGTAAAACACGCAAATCTTTAAAACAAGTATTCTTCCTGAAGAACTGAAGAGTTGAAGAACACCTAGAACAGAGGTACACCGCTAGTGCCTAACACATAATCTCAGTCTAGTCCGTATCTACGATGTACACTTGGAAAGGGGGGGAGGCAGCATTCTCCTGCCGCTGTGGCAAACATGCAAACCACGACACAAGGCCCGTTGGTGGCTGTCCCCGAGTCCTCCCCCCTCGCTACGAGCCTCTAACCCTCTGCTCCTTGCTGCCATTTTGCCCACTCACAATGTGCGTGCCCGCCCTCGTCTCGTCTAATTTATGTCAGTACTTGTAGGTCCACATAAGGGTCGATAGCGTACAAGTAGGCAAGCGCTTGTCGTTGGCGGCCAGATATTACCCATTATCAGGCACATATTCGGTGATACCCTTGTTGTATTCGAGCGCAATACTGTGTACTTTGTAGTAGGCTCTGAGCCTATCTAGAGTACTTGTAAGAAGCGTATCCATTCTTATCCTTCTTGTACCTCGCCATCTTATCTCCCGGCTTCCATTTGTCTTTTTAGCTTAATATTTCTTCATCTTTCATCCATATCGTGCTTATTCGGTTGTTCTTGTCTACTCGTCTCTCCTTTCTTTGTTTATATGACAGTTCGCTCGTTGCACGTACTTCTTCTACCAACAGCCCGACTCGACCGTTCCTGGTTCCCGCACCTGTCAAAGCGCACTTGAGCCACGCAACACTGCTACACACGGAGACACAATACGCTACACACGACGAACGACAAACGAAACCCCCAGCTTCGTCATCGGCATCTGTGGTCTGTTTCGTTGATTTTTTTCTGTCGTTTCGTTTCATTCTATTTTTACAACTACACGATTACTCTGTACAAAGCTTTGCTCTTTGGTCCCAGTTGCAAAGTTCACCCGTCGTTTCGACGTTGCTCTGCGGCACAGCATCCTCTCCCCCAACCCACGCATTCCGTCCCAACGCCTCACCACACCTTACCCTACGATGCGGTACCCTCCGATCCGGCCGCTGGTCTTTATGGCCATGGCAGGCACGCTGGTCATGTCCGTCATGGTCTACCACCGGGACAACCTCGCTGCCGGCTATGACAATGTTGTCTCAACCGTTAAGACGACCGCCGCCAACAGCAACATCCCGCTGCCTTTTATCGACAATATTCCCAAGGCACCAGTAGACAACTACATTTCGGTGTGTCTCGCCATCAAGGACCAGCGCCGCGACCTGCCGCAGTTCCTCAATCACCACTACTACAACATGGGCGTCGGCAAGTTCTTCCTCATGGACGACGGCACTAAGCCGCCGCTGTCCGAGATGACCGAAGAGGAGCTCACCATCCCGCGCTCGGCCATTGAGTTCCACTACTACCGGCCCGAGCAGCACGAGCGTTGGATGCAGTACACGCTTTACAACCACTGCATTCAGTTTGCTCGCAACTCGACCACCACCAACACGACGTGGATGGCGTTTATCGATGCCGACGAGTTCATCGACAGCCCCGGCCCGCAGACGCTGCGCGAGGTCCTCGAGGACTTTGAAAAGGTGGAGGCCATTGGTGAGGTCAGCCTCAACTGGCGCCTACACACCTCCAACGGCCACCTGACGCGCCAGCCCTCGATCATCGACGCCTTCACCGAGTGCATCTACGACGACGACGAGCACGACGGCGAGGGGTCCAACAACCGCCACGTCAAGTCGATTGTGCGCGTCAAGGCCTACCACCAGCCCAAGGACCCGCATTTCTTTTACCTCACCGACAAGCACATTGCCGTCGGCGAGAACGGCGACCAGGTGACCTCGGCGCTGCGCTGGCCCATTACGCGGAACCGACTGGCGATCCATCACTACGCGATCAAGAGCCGCGAAGAGTTTGAGGAGAAGATGCAGCGCGGCAGTGCCATGTCCAACAAGAAGGGCTGGGACACCTGGGAGCTGTACGAGGAGAAGAACCCGCATGTGCCTTGTACGGAAATGCTGCGGTGGTCCCCGACGCAGAAGAACAAGCAGAAGATCTAGGGGCTGAAAACCGGGTATTCGGGTCTCATTACTACAAGCACGGCGTTATCGAGGCAGGTTGAGTCGGGCGGGACATCCCTGCCCTCAACCAACCTCTGGGGTTTTTGCTATTTCTTTTGTTCTAATTGTTTTTGGATATGGTTCTTTTGTTTAATATGACACGTTGGTATGACGCACGGCAGCGGCATATGTGAGGCACAGCTATTGTGCTGTTAATTAATTTGTTCAGTTATTAATCAATACATTAATTAATATTGCACTTCTACACAAAATAAACGTCCGACCACCGTCCCGGTAGATCCCCGCCGGTTCTGTGTAAATTTAATCCTTCGAGATCGATCCGATCAGATCAATTGCACAGACGCAATTACATCATCGTCGCCTGATAGTCCATAAGTCTTTCTTGGGCATCTCGCACCAGTCTCAGTCTTAAACTCTTAAACCCCCTGGTTCACAACAGCTCCCCGTCTACTCTGTATGTTCGAGTGTTCCAAGACTCAACTCATAATTACCCGCCTTCGGCTTCTTTGCCGGTCTGCAGAGTGTCTCACGCATCGCAAACTTTCAAGTACTAGCAAAGTGTCGGTAAACAATACTGTAATTGTCTTTTGTCTTTTATCTTTGCGTACATATCTAAAACAATGAAAGTCAAACATCCCACATATTATCAGAGACCAAAAGGTTCTTTTCAGCGCTGATGTTTCTCGTGCGCCAACAATGTCTATCGGATCAATTAACATCAGGCATTTTCTCTCTCGAGTTGCTGGTCAGGGCAAATGAGTCAGCATCCACCAATATCAGTTCCATAATACAAACAATCGGCGCATGCGAGTTGGCAGTCGATCAGGCGATTACCACGCAATATTCAACTGCACTAATGACGGAACTTGATCTGCCGTCTTTCTTCAAAAGATCAGCCGTTAAGCGGCCTTCGAGTTTATGGGACAGTTTGCTAAAGAAAATAATCAGGTACTCACCCACAAGTCTACCCTATGTATATATTTGTATCAAACGTGAGGCTGTATTGGCTCTGCATTGGCCTACTCCATATTGACTCTCCGATGACACTCTGGCTCACCTTGCCTTGCTCGCTTTTTAGATCATGAACTTGGAAATATCAGACATGGCGGCTCGCGGCATGCGTCTGAACAACACATCAGCCATGTAGCAAGCCAATGCCAGCCTGACAAATAAATCAAGGGACCTTGATCTTGAGACAAATTGGTGCGGTGTAGCAAAAAGCCGTTGCGGCTGCCCTGATTATCTCTGGTTCATCAAGCAAACCGAGAATAGTGTGCATTTGTAAGGCAAACGCGCATAGTCAGCAATCTGCCCACCGCATCACCAAGTTTGCCGCTCCTAGGGTCAGTGAAGGGCTGGAGTTGTTCAACACAATCAAGGTGATCCAAAGCAAGAAACACTGCATCGACAAAAGAAGGGAACTTCCGTCACACGATCAAATCGTGGAAATGAGACAATGCAAACAAACCCGGACATTTCAAAGTTGAATTCAGGACCTCTCGCTCTCTACAGCAAAACATAAGTATCCGACAGGAAAGACCTGAGAACAAAAATAAACAACTGTATTGTCAAAGACGACAACAGCAGGATTTGAACCTGCGCGGCCGAAGCCATATGATTTCGAGTCATACCCATTAACCACTCTGGCATGTTGCCTTTCTTATTGACAATCGCGACGCTAGCATAGATGATATACCCCGCCGAGGCTTCCAATATTCAAGAAATAACCTCCACCTCTAGTTTCCATACTATTATGATTGTTGCCACATCATACATATTTCTCGAATGAGAAATTCATAATTTGATTAGAAATTGGTTTTGTTTTTGCATATCATATTGTCTGGCGTATTACGCATCATGCGCAGCAATGAAGGCCCTTTTGGCTCTTGTCTCCGTCTAGTAACTCCGTGACTTTTCATCTTCTCTGCTTCCTTTTCCACCTTGCTTCCGTCTCTTCTTTTGTTTTCGTTGTTTTCCTAGCTTTATTTCTCAATCTTATAGCACGGCAATTAAGAAAAACAATAGTATAATAACAGCGTTCTCTTCTCTCTGTACGGATCGATGAGCTCAGACCGCGCTCAGATCTGCTTCGGCTTGATTGCCAGGGGCTCCGGCTTGATTGCAACGGGCTCCGGCTTGGCGGGGGTCATCAGGTAGTCTCCTCCAAGGAGTACCATGAGCACGCCGTAGACTCCACGCAGGGGCCAGATGGACCACAAAATTGCCAGAAGGAATGGCAGTAGACCCGGCGGCGTGTCGATATCTTTCTCCTTGTTTCTCACCTTGTCGTAGACAGACGGGAGCCACTCGGCGCCATACTTGGCACGCACACTGTCGTAGGCCTTGCGGTCGTAATGAGCCCAAAACTCATCTTCCGTGTAAAAGGCTTGGGCATAGAGCCACTTCCTTCCTCCGAGCTCATGCACCTTCTGCTCGAGAAGGCGGTTCTGGTGGATAAACTCGGCGCGCTGCGAGACTGCCGACAGCTTTGATGCGGAGACAGATGGTACCGGGCCCCAAACTCCAAAGTTCATGAGCTTGCTTTCGGGCGTCCCTTTCTTTAGAAGAGCAAAGTCGGCGTGCAGGCCATGCTGGGCGTTGGGCGAGCTGCGGGCCAGCAGAAGAGGGCAGAGCCACAGAGGATAGATACCGTATGTCTCTTCGAGCCAGTTGGTGAATTCATCCACCTTGTCATGGGGGACACCAACGTCCTGCACCAGGTAGAAGTCGGCCAGGCCGCTCTTGTGCAGGGCATGGTAGATGGTGCGCGTGTGTAGCAGAGGATCAAGGAGGAACCGCACAACACGGTTGAAGGGTAGCATGAAGTAGTTAAACGAGTACTTTGCGACCCAGAAAGCACCGCGGTCATATCTGAAGAGGTAGTCGGCCAGCGGCACAAACTCGACAATTTTGTTGTCTTTGTCAGTTGGCTTCTTCTTGAGCTTGTTGAGAACCCCCAGAACATGGACGTAGAACCAAGGGTCAAAGCTGCGGGTGAAGCGCACAATGGTAGAGTCAGGGACTCTGGGGGCGTCACTGAAGCTGCCTGAGCAGACGACAGTCTCGTTCTTGGAGAACATGATTGCGTCAACGTAGTCCACGTTGTCCTTGGCTGTGATGTTAAGTTATGCAAACGACGGGAGTTTAAGGGCAACTTACCAGTCTCAACTTCCATCTCGGAGTTGGCAGTGTTGGGTGTCGTCTGAAGACTGTACTCCAGGCGGACGTATGGTTTGGCGTCCTGTAGCTGCACCTCAAGCAGCGTCACGACACCAAGGGTGCCAAACGAGGAGGCTGCACCCCAAAAGAGATCCGTGTTCTCGTCTGTTGTGCGGGAAGCCCGCATGATGTCGCCGTTGCCGATGACGATCTCGATCCAATTGACTGTAGCGTCAAAAGGGCCGTAGCGGAAGGATGAGCTCTCGCCCGATGTGCCTGAAAAGCCACCGCCGGCAGTGATTCCGGGAAACTCCATGACAATCAGTGGCACCAGGCCCTTGGCGGACGTGGCGGCGACAAGAGCATCCATGGGGACATTGGGCTCGACAAGAGCTGTTTTCTTGACGGTATCGACAGTCAGCACGCGGTTCAGCATGCTCGTGTCTACTGTGTTTTCTGGGCTGCGGTTGATGCTGCGCGTGCTGTTGGTCGAGCCATGGTAGATGCGGAACTGTTTGCGGACGGCCGCAAACTGTTTGACTCGCGCAGCAATGGTCTCGACGGCGACTCTGTGATGCTCCATGATGGGCAAACGCGAGTGTAATGAATGAAACGTGCTTTGTGAAGTTTGGATGGTGATTGTTTGTGATAAAAGAGTGCTCTTGTCGGTACACAGAATGCCTAGCAAAGACGCGTCATGGAGCTGGGCAAGGGTGGTGGTGACAAGTGAAGCTTTCCACGTGGAAGCGGATGACGCGGGTTCTTGTCTTCATCTTCTTCTTTGTTATGATTTTTTGTTTGTTGAGTTGTTGACATCCTGAATAGTCATTTTGTCAGTCGTTCCTGCCGTTTTCATCTTCTTGATATGTTTTTCGGGAAAGGGCGACCGATGGACGTCGGTTTGTTGGGAGGCATGTGAAAGGCGGCGCTAGACACTATTTCGTGTTTTGTGGGGTGTAAGCCAATGCCCAAAATGGCCAACGGTCGGTACTCTTCTTTTCAGCGGAAATCTTGTTTGTCTCTCATACTATTTTATGTGATGATACCGATTTCTAAGATATGGTCTATTGTTTCGGGCAAATGTGGTGTACTTACGAGTCGAGAGTGGGCAAAACCAAATACCATTCACAAAGTCAATGTTACTCACTTTCTACTATTTGTGTCAACCTTTCTTAAAACAATCTAAATTACAGAACATCTAAGAAACAAAAGAACAACTGATTTTCTTGTTTAGCAAAAATCCCATAATTTCTAAAAAGTCCAGAAATAACTGTCAAATAAATGTCTAGATTCTGATAAGTCATGATAGCATCAAACTCACCCAGATCATCACATATCACAACCCATCTGATAACTAACTCTATGCGAGCACTTTATCGATGATGACCAGGTGGGCCCAGTAAGCTGAATCCGTGGTACAGTGATTGGGTCACATGCCGATAAGGCAAACGATAACACAGCGATAAGTGTGTTTACGTCGATTCTTAGTGGGGGAATTGTGTTTGCTGGGCCGCCGCTAGCAGCGCAGGTACAAAACTAAGAGAGTAGGGGTCTTGACGATTGTCTGTTGTTGTCCTTTTATCCTTTGACGTCTTCTGGCTTTGCTATCTGCTTTTATTTCTTCAGTTCTGCCGCACATCTGCCAGCCCATCCACACACATCATGGCCGATAACAGCAAGCCTGCGCCCAATGGCGCCAGCATCACCACCGCGCAGTTGATCTCGGGTAAGTTGAAAGACAGAACTGGAATTGTAATACGAATGCCGAGGAAATTGAAGACGAGACTGACCGATAGAACTTGGCGTTGTGCCTACGCCCAAGGTTGACGGTGACTGGACCGTCGACAAGGCCACAGCTGCCCTCAACACCGGCATAACGTTCCCGACCACCGCCGGCTCGACGTCCCCTCTTGCCTACTTCCACCTGCTCGAACTTCTCAAGACCACCAAGCGCGAAGGCTGGCGCCGCTTTGGCGTCAACTATGGCGAGTCCATTGCCGACCACATGTACCGCATGTCTCTTATCAGCATGCTGGCGCCCCCCGCACTCGCCGCCACGCTCGATATGAACCGCTGCATCAAGATGTGCCTGATCCACGACATGGCCGAGTCACTCGTTGGCGACATCACCCCCGTGGATGGTGTTGCCAAGCCGGAGAAGAGCCGTCGCGAGGCGACCACTATGGACTACATTACAGAAACATTGCTGGGCAATGTGTATGGCGGCGAATCTGCCATTGGAAAGGAGATTCGCGCCATCTGGCAGGAGTACGAGGACTCGCAGACGCCCGAGAGCCACTTTGTGCACGACGTCGACAAGATGGAGCTGCTTCTGCAGATGATGGAGTACGAGAAGCGCGGCCAGGGCAACTTGGATCTGAACGAGTTTGCGTATGTTGCAACCAAGATGACGCTTCCGGAGACGCGCGTATGGGCTGCGGAGCTGCTGCAGGAGCGTGATGCCTTCTGGGCCGCCGTCAAGACCAAGGGCGAGGGTGAGAAAGAGAATGGTGTGTCGGCAGAACACAAGCAGAAGCAGGATGACTATTACAACCGGGAGAACGTCCCGTCTTGAGGATTGCCATGCGGATGAGAGGCTTCTGGGAATGGAGTTGTCGGTGGGCTTGCATTGATTTTGGCCAATTTTGCTGATGGCGGCTTTTCTATGATTTTGTTCTTCTTTTTACGTTTTTTTCTTTCCAACACCAGCGCTGCATTCTGTCTGTGTTGTACCACGTCGTCACTTTTCTTCTGTTCTTAGATCTTCCTAGCAATTAGACCCCATCATGTTTTGCATATCACCATACATATACCGCGGGGTTTGGGTAAACTTCTCCTAATTGAATATGAAGAACAATAGGCCACAAACGGTGTAAAACGTGGTAGGGCCTCTACTTGATATTGATGACGATTTCGTGCTTTGTGCAAGGTCATCGCGTGGCGTAGCGGACCGGCAAACTCTTTACGTACCCCGGCAGACAAAGATGGTCGGTGACCCTTGCGTTCAAGATAACGTATACGAATCAAAGAGGCGTTCGTGTGCCCAGTAGATATTCGAACATGAAAGGTTCACGAAGTGATTTTTTCAAGTGACGAGAAGGTCAAAAGAAACATAATATAAGCAAAGTCAACATTATATAAGCACGGTGGAGACTGTTTACAACCATTGCTTTGGCAACGCGTTTAGCTGTCTAGCGCCTACCGTGTTTGGATATCATTACTAGGAGTTCTCGAGGAGTCAAGGAATGGATAGACGAAAGACTAAAGAAAACTGATGTATGGAACAAAGAAAAGACAATAGAAAACTAAAAGGCTAGAAATTGACGTTCGTGATACCGATCATTAGATACCAAAAAGGCGCTGGACATGCACTTTGCCATTGCTGCCTTGCGATTGCCGTCATGTCACATAGTGTTGACAGCTCATTAGCAGCCTTGTTATTATCTACCACTAGCTGAATGCAGGCAGCTACTTAGCGCCGCTCCCAACAAAGACCTGCCCACCACACCCTCTCAACTGCGGCATCAGCCTCCTCGTGACTTGTCTCACTGCATCTTCTCCATCTTCCTTTTCTGTTCTTCTCTGAGCGTTACTGTCTGCAGCAGTCAGTGCGTTATCATCTGGACGACACCCCGACCCATTCACCACGCCTTGCAACACTGCCACCAGCATATCCGCGCATTCACCTCTATCGAAGGCCAGCGCCGGTCATTGCCATTCCTGTATTCGTCATCGCAAGAATGCATCGCTGGTGATTTGCGCCATTCGATATCAGATCAGAGATCAGATTGGAAATCAGACACCATATCGAAGACAGACGACAGATCAACACCAGACTCGACACCCCTAACCACATCATCCTACGCACGATCGCCATGGAGTCACCCAAACCAGAGTTTCATGTGCCTGGCGCATACCACTTCGACAACCTCACCTCAAATCCATCTAGCTCTTCAACTCCCTCCAATCCATCACTGCCTGGGCGCGTCCTAGGCACAAATGTCTTCCTGCCCCCGGCTGATCTCACCAAATCGACTGGCAGCCTCTTCTCCGAAATGTCCATCACTACAACCGCCACAAATCCCCTGGATTTTCAAAGTATTCGCGATGCCGGCACAGGAAAACGCAAGCGCCCTGAGGACTTTTCGCGCGAATCAACACCAGTCGCCGGCGAATACACCTTTGCCGGCCAAATCGACGTTGACGGCACACAAAGCTCGCAAGGAATGGAAGAGAGCGAATGTTACTCGGACGTTGAGTACCGCCGACAACTCGGCCCCAGCCAAGAGTCGCATCTCTCACACATGTCGCATGCGTCGCACAACTCCCAATTATCGCAAAGTAGAAACGCAGGCGACCGCTGGACAGTGCTGAATGCGCTAGGAAACGTCGTTGGCAAAGTATGGAACTTTTGTACCACGGGCGCATTCAGGGGATTCCATGCCGGGGGCGGCGACGGGTACGACTGGGAGACTGGGATGCCTGCAGGGCACCAACAGTCGGCCGATGCCACAACGGGCTTCACCTTTGGCAACGGAGCCCACGGGCTTGGAGAAGCAGAGGAGGATCCGAGTCTTAAGTTTGAGTTGTCGCCAACAGGGCCGCCTCCATTGGCAATGGGCAGCTTCGGTGTGGACGGTGGACGTGCAGGCACTGGCACGCGCTATAGCTACGATCGCAAAGAAAGTTCGGGCACGCCACCACCGCGAAGACAGGGCAAGCGGCGCCAACTTGAATCAACGAGCAACGAGCTTAACCATAACTGGGTTATGGTCGATTCCAAACAGAGACCTGCCAGCCGGACATTTCGGCCATCACGTTCATCAACATCTGCAGCGATGGCCCGCAGCCGCACACCGGACCGCAGTTCCAGCCCCTACCGGACATCACGGGCTTCTACAGGTACGGCTGGCACAGCTGCGTCCTCACGGCGAATTAACACGCCGATCTCAAGACTAGGTCCGAGCACGCCGTCCGCATCATTGCAAATGTCAATGTCCATATCTATACCCACATCGGCTGCACAGAGCCAGGACCGCCGTCAGCAGCGTGTGTCCCATGCGGGCAGCCCGGGCTTGTCTACGCGCGAGCCTGCCAGCTTTGCCTCACCGCGAGCATCACCACGCGCTACAACACCGCTCGGCTCACGCAGAGCTACAATGGCCGGTGGCTTCCAGAGGAGCGGCAGTCCTAGCAGCTCGCGTATTCCTGTATTGAGTATAGAGCATGGGAACCCATTTTCGCATGTCACGTCTTCCTCACGACCCAGCTCGGCCCTGGGGCAGCGCTCGTCGTCATCCATGGGACAACATCGGTCCAGCTCTTCCATGTCTATGACAAGTCCAGGGCACCGCAGAAGCTACAGCGCTAAGATGGGGTCAGAGTTTACAAGAGAAGCACGCCAAAGGTCGCCCAGGAAGATGGGTGGCCTCGAGTCATTTGAAGAGAGTCCACGGCTCACCGACGAGGCGAAGCGACTGGCCGCGAAGAAGATCGTTGCTGAGCGTGATGCCGATGCCAAGATGGAAGCTCTCAATTACCAGCTGCAGCAGATGATCCGGCAAGGGCGAGAAGCTCTTGGAACGACATTTGAGGTCGACGTCGGTGATGGCACAAGTGACGATGGCGATGAAGGGGATGAACTTTGGGCAGATGATGTTTAAGAGCAAAGTTTGCCAATCTTTTTCTATATATCTTTTCTTTCAATTCTTTCATTTCTTCTCTCATTTTATCACCATATGCCAATTGGGTACCTTTTACTTTTTTTCGTTGCAGGATATACCTCTGGGTTCGTGCCCGTATTTCTCTCTTGTTTTCTAGCCTTACCGCTTTTTACATTTCTTCTTTATTATTAGCAACCTATCTCTTTTAATCAACAAACCACCATTGAGTCTTTCCAGACGCAACATGCTGCATGGCTGCCAAAGCGATCTAGGTCAAGCCACAGTTGCACCCCTACAGGGTTGCCCGGTAAAACGCCTTGCATTCGATTTCGTTTCGATGACCAGCCGAAGCTGGAATATGGGTGCCTGTCAGGCTTACACGCTGCTAATATCGACTGCTCTTGTCTTTGTTTTCTTTGTTTTCTCGTTTCCCTTCAGCCTGACATGGACTGTGAAGTTCGTTGCAGGCAACCATTTAAACCTGTATAAGAGGGCCGCAATTTACATTTATAAGAATCCAACCCATCAACACACTACAACCCTTTGACGTCTTCAGGCTCTCACAGCTCTTCCATCATGAACACAGCACTCTTCATGCGCCAAAATCCATCTATGACCATTTTGCAAGCACGACGCAGACTCGATGAAAGAAACCTTAGACCTCCAGAGAAGAGTTTGGCGGCAACAACGCCTCCTTCAGCCATGAGCACAAACCAACCAGCACTCACATTGATGGACCTCCCTGCCGAGATTCGCACTGTTATCTGGCGCGCTGCTATTCCCCGACGTGTTGTTTTGTGCCCTTTCCTGGCCAGGCACAGTAGCATGCCACAGCCGTTATCTAGTCTTTGCTACGAGTCGCGTGAGGTGATTATGCAGACGGGCCGATGGATAGTGGCCGCCGAGGACCGGTCTGTATGGCTGAGCCAGCATGATATCCTCCTACTCGACTCGCCACAGGGCTCGGATTACTTGGACCCAAGTGGCTACTTGGACGAGGCAGCCCGCGGCGGCGGCACTATTGCTGTGCCCTATGACCTACTGCGGCGATACCACACCGGCCGTGCCGTGTTCCCGTTTCTTAGCCGTCTTCAGACGGGCCAGGAGACGCTGGTCTACTTTGACAAGATTGTAGTCACCGGCACGCGTGCGCAGGCACTCGCCAGCGGGCTATTTGACGGTACATCGTCCCCAGAAGAGCGTCTCGCCTTTGTTAAGCTGAGCGACCAGACTACTCTACGGCGGCTCCTCTCGGAGAGTGAGGCCGGCCTCACCATTGGGAACAGGGGCTTTTTGCGAGAGCTGCTCCTCCCGTCGCATGCAATGCACAATATGAAGCTGCTGGCCAATGCATACTTGCAGCACAAGCAGCAACCGCATCGTGACTTGCATCAATGGCGTGAGATGCAGAATGCGGAAATCCGCGGCGAGCTGGAGGAGGGCACCATAATCTCGATGGCCCTGGACGAAGGGATGCCTTCTCTAGAGCAGGCGGTTCTCCTAGTGTTTGAAGAGAGGACATGAAGCGAATAGCGGATGACCATGCAATCATGTCGATCTCCCCTGTTATGTGTAGATTTAGCTGGGCTTGTGAAGCTAACACGAGCTCTTCTATCGAGACAAGTTAGCACAACGGGCATAGAATGACGCATAGACGACATTGTCCTCCATCCCTGCTGTCGTGGCTATGCCAGGGCCATAAGATATTGTTGCGTGTAATACGCAGTTGGAAAATCATCATTGTATGTATATATATGTATATGAATATCATCGCAGGCTATTATGCAAATATTGCCCTTTACTTCACGCCGGCACCATAGCTTGTGGCGTGTCTTCAAGAAAGGCACCATATGGACAAACGAGTCTACCTCGGTAAATGAGCAATACCATCGAGCTCGTCCATGTAGTCGTCCAAGCCCTCTTCATTTCCTCCCCAATCCGTATCGTCGCCCGATGAGCCAAAGAGGACACTAAAGTCGGCATAAACTTCATCGTCAGGCCGGTCATCTTCGTCATCATAGTCGTCGTCTTCGTAGCGGCTTCCGTGCTCGCTGGTAGGAAATGCACAGTCGCTGTCGTCGTCAACCAGGGACGGTCGGGGATAGTCTTCCTCAGCGAGTTTGTATCTGCTGTCCTTGTCTTTGACGGGCCGTAATCGTGGACTTGTCGAGTGTGAGCGAGCACGCCGCGGTGTGATGCTGATGTTGGCGTTTCTACCAATATTCGCCGACATTTGGTTTTCTGACGCATTCGTCGATGGCACCTTCTGGCCGGGCATGTATGCGCTATTTGCATTGGCATTGGCGTTAATACGCACGGCCGCCATACTGGCCGCCATAGACACAGGCACCAAGACCAGTCTCGCACTGTTCATCAGCTGCACGGGCGCGCCGGCAATCGACCGTCCCATGGCAGTGTCGGAAATAATGCGCTTGCGAAACCGGTTCGCCATGGCCGCACGCCACACAGCTTCAGGCGGGGGCGGCACAGCTGTGGCAGAGTTGGCAGCAGTTGCATGGGGCGAGCGTATGCGTCGTGCATTCATAATAGCGGCCAGTTTGAGAAACCGCTTGTCGCCCGACGCGACAGACTCGCGATTCAGAATGTGCGAGGCAGGCTGTGAAAAGGGCTGCGAGAGGCGCGACGTGATCAAGAAGCGACGGAGCCGCCGCTTCTTGCAGCAGAGCACGCCCGTGTTGGGTCCATCGACGTCAGATAGGGCGCGGCGACGCTTGAGCGAGAGTAAGGCGCCGTTATTTTGATTTATATTTGAGATCGTGTTTGACGTTGGATTTGAGTTCAGATTCAAATTTGGCTGTTGAGTCGGCTGTGACCTGTTATTGTCTTTGTTTTTGCCAGACACCGAAGACGATGCAGTTGCTTCCATACAGTCAGGCTGCGAATCTTGCGGCGCCGAGTTAAGACCTATGGCGTACACATTTGCATCATCAGGCAGTGTTTCTGCGAGGTCTGTCTCTAATCCCGCGGATTTGGGCGTCGGCGTGGCGGTGGACCGTGAAGTTCCGGTAAATGCGTATGCAGTTGCAGGTCTTGGCTGAACATCCGTACCCGTACTATCTGACGAGCACGGATACTGAAAAATTGACGGTATAGGCGCATCGGAGGCCGAGACAACAGATGGTATTGAAGGTACTGGGCTTGAGCCAACCGTGCTCGACCTGGATCGCCGTCCAGAGCCGGGCCGCGAAAGCGGTGGTGAAGACCGAGGTGATGGTGACAGAGACAGCGAAGAGAGTGGTAGTGTCGGCGTTGGCGATGGCTCTGGTGACTCTGTGTGTGTGCCATCCACGGTTCCGCTTCGAGCTTGCCTCGCCAGTGTGGTGGATGCGTCCCGTCGCCGCCATGACCGAGTCTCTTTGAACGAGCGGGTGCCCAAGGGATTGATCTGGGTCGCCATCGTGGGCAGGCAAGAGAAGGAGATTATGGGGGTAGAACAAAAAAAGAAAGCGGCAGCCGATGTGTTAGGTCATTGTGATAGGCGATGATCTGTATCTGAAGGCATCGAGAAAAATGTTCAAAGAGATCGAAAGGCTCGCACCGGTAGTGAGATTAACTATCGAGTCGAGGTGCTGAAGAGAGTCTGGAGTGAGATGTGAGGTACGAGTGTCTGGAGAACAGAGAATAGCCGGTAGATTGGCAGTCGCAAGGCTCGAACGAGGTCGCAGGTTGCGAAGAGCAGAGGCTCAATGGCGCAGTCTGCAAATCGCAGTCTACAAACGAAGGCAGAAAACGAAGAGAGGAGATGAAGAAAAAAAATTGACTGATGAAACAATGAGACGATAAGATAAGTCGAGGCGTTACAGTCCCTTTTATGACAGAAAGTCGTCCGTGGTTTTCAAAAGATGTGGAAAAACGAAGAACGCTGATATTGTAGAAGATTGCCCTGTTCTAATTTTGAGTCGGACAACACCCAGAAAATTGATATGAAGTCGGAGAGGGAATGGGATTGAAATCAAAATATGTGCTATGAAGCTGTGGCGAGGAGTGCAGTAAAACCACCACGAATGGCAAATTATGCAGACCCAGAAAGGGGAAAGGGGCAACGAGAGGTGTAGATGGTACAGTCCGTATGCTAGATAGAGGCAAGGCTCGAATCTGGCAATGTTTGAATACAAGCCAGGTGAGAGTGTAGGATGGAAGAAAAAAGGGAAGAAAGTGATAGAGAAAGGCCAGGCGAGAAAGGAAGCGAATGCAGAATGGGAATGAGGAGACGATGTGAGATGTGAGACGAGAACGAGAGCCGAAAATGTTTGCTGGGCAAAGCAAAGCCGCAGACAAACGGAGCAGCAATAGCGGAAAAGAGGAGTACTTCGTAGACAGAGGAACGGCTGGTAGTAATAAAGGGTAGAAGCAGTGTATGCAGGGTGGTATCTGGCTGGGTATGCTGGGTCTGACTGCCTGTACTCTGTACAGAGGTCAGATTAAAATGCTAGTGGTGTGAGAGCGGAAATCGGGAGCGTATCGTGGAGCGTGCACGTTTGACTGGATTTACTGGTAATTTGATGTGTCGTTTTGCGGCAGAGCAGCTGTGTAGAAGTAGACGTCTTGTGGAAATAACGAGCTGAATAAAGAAAGGGAGCGGAGAGACGAGCGAGGAAAATGAATGTATTTCGAGTGCGAAGAAAAGATAACAACAACAGCAAATATGAAGTAGTATATTTTTGTATCAAAACGACTAAATATTACTTTTCTTTCTTCAACCAACATGGGCTTCTTTTTGAACAAATACAGCTCTGAGTCCCACATCCGAACAACAGCGATATGAAAGGGAGGAAGAAGGAAACAAAACGCAAGACATGAGACATGACACGGAAGGCAAATGCAGAACACGACAACTGTTGAGTCTGACCGATGATCTGGGGTAAAGATACAGGCGGACTACGAGTGCAGGGTGCATGTGCAAGGGTGGGACGGAAGATGAGGAGAAGCGTCAGGTGGTGGTACTCTGTAGATTGGGATGGTGTGCAGTGAAGCGAAGCTGTATTTATTGGCACTGAGTAATCGATCTCTTGTCTGATAAGTATCACAATGAGCTGGCAAGGGTGACACATCTGGGAAAAGCAAAGGATACGACAGACAACACGGGGTTACATCTATCCGCATGCAGATGAATCTGGAGAGGGTAACGTCAGTAGAAGGGGAGGACGAGGACGGCGAGGAAGACGAGGATAGTGACAAGGAATACAGAGCGTAGAGGCTGAATAGGGGTTTCCAACAACGGGAAGGGACATACTGAGTGAAAACGAGGCGGCAGCGGTCGAGGCATGGAGTGCAGGATGCATATTACTCCGTAGTTGGTGCAGAAGCCTGGATCTGTGCCAGTCATTGGTATGACTCGTATGCTGATGGGTGTCGTCTGTCTTACCGTTGATATTGCTGACCCCGGATTTTGAAAGGGTACCTTGTACAATGCATATCGGTGGCAAAGAGTATCGCTTCAAATTCATGTCATGTCTACTTGTCACGCCCCTCGGACTATGAAGATGAAGAGGGCTCGCTATGCTCACCAAACGTGCTTTTCACTGTGCGATGATCTACTCATTGATCAGGCAGAATAACGAGTTGGCTCTCGCTGCTACTTGCTACATAGTAGAGGGTACAGCCTGCAGCGTCGTGCCGCAGAGTATGGGGAAGATGTACGACGCAAGGTACGTACTTTGTTACTGGTACTGATCAATAGCTGCAGAGCGCTGGCCAAGAGGACACGGACCAGGCCAGGTGACATAAAAATTGAAAGTGCTGCATATTACGACCGAAGAAAGATGCAGCGACTTTGATTCAGGGGTGAGGAAGTTATTCTGCAGTGGAAAGTGTCTTACTTGGACGTTACGACTGGCAGTAATAGACAAATTAACAAAAATGCAGGCAGTGTTGTTATGAAGCAGGTCGACTTTGGTGCAGATGCTTGACTTTCGGCTAGCCGTTTCAAGAATAAGCAGGCGAAAAGGCGATGAGATATTGGTGAGAATGGGCGCCTACAAATACAGAGTATTCTGCAATCTGACTTGCGATGGAGGGTTTTATGTCTACTACGAAGTACCTGCCGAGCCGTTATTTGTTGTACGACGGTAGAGCAGCTACGATACTCTGAAATTGCTCTGATGATGACCTGAGGATCAGAGGCAAGTAGAAAAAGTGCAGAGCAACTGGTCGAGTGATGATCAGATAAAAGATCGATAAATAGAAATGACAATATATGAAGTAAATTGAAACCGAAAGGGCGAAGAGCGAGGCAGTGGCACCTGGAAGCAGTAGCGGTATTGGTAGGTAGTGTGTTGGGAATCAGGGCCATCCACTGATACGACCAAAAATAAGTAGAGTACTGAGTACGATGTTTGCAGGCAATATCCAGAGGAAGAAAAAGGAAGAAGCATCCCAGCATCCCAGCATCCGCGTACCCCCTCAATATTTTCTCGCCACATGACCATTTCTCCAACTACTCCAAAAGTCAACTGGTAACTCCTCAAATCAAAAAGAAGTGTTGGGTTATTTCACAATTTGATTACGGAGTTGAATAAATCATACTTCATAATGTGCCACCGCTAACTCAACAAAGCAATAAAGTCCCTCGGTGAGCCTCCGTTAAATCTCGTGAGCAGATGTTGGTTTACTCATTATTCCGATTGCACGCTGTTGATCAACGTCGTAATACACTGAAAGTCGACATGCTCAGTACGGGATTATCATGCGTTGACTACAGTTTTAGCCTCGAATCTATGAGACGTCTCCCCCTCTACCCGCAAGGCCCGTCGCTAGCTGCGGACACTCCCTTTCTTTGTCTTCCCTGATCCCAACTAGTAATGGAATTCTCCGCGTACAAATGTTTATGAAAGAGCATTCTGGCGAGAAAGGAACAGCAAAACAAACACATACTCAGTAGGTGCGGATTGTACCGCTGGCAATATCGAACAATCATCTGAGAATCAAGTAGTATTGGGAAGAGAGTTTGAAAGGATAGAAACTAGAGTACATGAGGAAGGAATTCAAAGCCGAGAAAAATTTTCACTGTCAGACTGTACCTGAAGTTCCATATGTCATGTATGGGTGTTGATGTACCCCAGAAAGGGTGAGTCTCTCTTCTTTGGGTCTCGTCTGGCCTTCGCTCCATTTGATTTGCAGGTCACAATACCCTGCTGATCCCGCAGGGCACGCTGTGAGACTGGCTGCGGCGTACTCCGACACTTTTTTGTTCCTTCAATATTCCTTTTTCTGTCGGGTTTATCTATTCCTGTATATATTGTGATTTATGCACGCTGATGCCGAGGTCTTTTTTTGTAGTATAACTCATTTCCATATTTATTTGGACTGAATCTACCCTGCAACGCCGACGGCCTGGATACTGCAAAACGAGATGTCGCCGTCGGCTGCCATCTACACAAACACACACCACCTCTTGGTCTATGCTCAGAGCATCGAAGTATGTCGCTCAATTTTCTGCGTGTCTGCTTACCAGTACTCATTATGTCGTGTTTTGCCAGGCTATGTGACGAGTCATTGTGAGCAGAATTTGCTTGTTTTTTTACTGCTTGCTGCTGTGCATTCTTCTACCGGGCTAGCTTGTATTTACTACTAAGTACCTATCACATACAAGAATATCATCTGTCTCTTTTGCGTCTATCGCTGTCGTTGCTTCAACTAACCAACTCAGATATCATTATTATTCGGTCAGTAATCAAAAAGTCCACTGCCTACAACTTGGCCGGCAATGGCCAGTTCCGGACTACATGAATCATTCGAAATGAAGAGAAAACTTGTTACAAAGGCAAAAACAACTCTAGATGCACACCACTAGCCATGGCTGGGTCCAAACCACCTTTCTTACCGCCGGTATTGCTGCATCGTTGCAAGGGCACAGTGTATTGATGCCGGTTGTCTTTAATTCAGCCGTTCCACCACCACGTCCAAATGTTGCTTGTCGTCTTGACTGGCGTATCCTACCTGCAGGTCAAGATACCCAATCGTGCATACAGAGGACATAGCTGCGCCGTTAACTTTGCTGTGGCAGCCAGATATAAGTATATCCTCCGCTGCAGCTCTTCAGCGCCATTGTGCCTACATTTCAGACTTCCGTGCCGACTCCGGGGAAGCCGGCTCTGGCTTGCCCGGCATTGGTCTCTTGGGGGTCGACCTACGTATGTTGTAGTTGTCGTCTCTACATACCGTGGCCACGGGATGTCAAGTGCGTCTTTTGAGGGTAGTCGATGATAGATAAGCCTCGCAGATAACAATATACGCCTTGCAAAAGGTATACCGCGCGTAATGGCTGCCCATTCATTCAAGTACTACTCGCTATCTGTCTTCGCCGTCTGTCTTCGTCGCAAGCCTGCCCGAATATACCTGAATCTGAGGCTTTGGCGACAGCCTTACCGTCCACTTGTGTCGTCCAACAAAAATCCGCTAAAAGACAGTCGTCTCTTTGAAACGAAGCCCGTTCTCTTGCTTAAGGCCAGTCATGATCTACTGATAAAATGGTCTTTTCAAGTTACGGCAGTCGCCAGAAACTCTTTGTATCTGTGAGGTCTTGCACTCACATACAGGGCCGGAGAACAATGTGCTCTTCTTTTCTGTGGCGTGGTCGGTCTTTGCGTGGCAGCGGCTACATCGTCGAGCCGCCGGGACCGTTAGGCTCGTCAGAGGTATCAATTCCACCGCATGATGATGATGGGGACAATTTGAAGCCCGCGTAAAATAGCGATACTCCCGTCAGACATGACATGCGGAAATATGATAGATATAATTATCTTTTAGAATTCCCCCTCTGCTGTTCAACTCATTGCTTCTCTGAGTTACATAAACTTCATCACCGTCATCATCGCTGCTCAGTTGCCACACGGTGACTTGCACCACGTATTTCTATGTAGATATGATTTTATGTTGCAAGTTGAGCAGGCAATGCCTTTCCTTGACGTCTACTCAAAATAAAATAAAATTAAACACGACATGGATTGTTCAAACAAAGAAATGCCATGAAAAGACAACCGTCGTTTTTTTATTTTTCTTCACTTGGTTAGTTTAATATGTTATATTTAAAGAAAAATACAAATTAAAATATATAAAGATCACTATGACATCGCCGAGTCCATCAGATTAAATCTGACGATGCTGTCTTGAGAAGCAACGTGATGAGGTGGCTGGTTTTGTGACGCTTATGTAATCTTTACAACAGCTGGTACCACTAACGTGCAAATGATATCACCGCATTTTGTCGACATTGCCCCGCACAAGACGTAAAGCATCAGATTAACGCCGGAACGAGAAATTAAAGAGTTGACTGCGCGCGAGCTGAGCTGAATATCCAAGTAGAAGTAGTGCCTTGAGCCCGCCCTTTCATTGGTTTAGCCCGGCGCATCGCATACTTCAACTGTGATTTCAGAGTAGTGTAGTGTCTAGTGCCTGTCTACTGAGAAGAGAGGGGCTGGAGGCCTAGGGACGCGTCGCCGGCACTTGCACTTTACTGAGTAAACCTCATTTCGAGATTTCGAGATCTCAATATTCATGTTTACGTCTCGCCATTTTATTTGAACACGCCACAATTTTCACCATTCCCATCTTATACGCATGCGCTTCCTGTCGAGAAAAAAAAAGATGACCGACGACGTCCACAAATGGGCCGAGGAGAGCCCCGAGGTGGGCGAGGCAGCCATTGCCGTCGGCGAGCACCCTAAGCCGGACGAGGACCATGAGAACGACTCGGCCACCGACAAAATTAAAGGCCTGTTCAAGTCTGGCCTGTCGTACGGCGAAAACAGCCTGCTGAAGACCAAGATGAAGCTGCAGCAGACCCTCGGTCTTGGCGCGCGGCCCAACGTCGTGCCGCCCGACAACGCCGCCATCCACGGTCCCGGCCGCACGGTGTACCTGGGCTGGCACCCTGTCGCCGGATTGGCCGGAAAGTGGTTCGCCGAGAAGACGGGCCTGGGCAAGTTCATCACGGACAAGATCCACCACTACCCGGACCCGACGCAGCACTGGGCCGTCATTGTCGGCGACTACTGCCACGAGCTGTGGATGGACGAGCACCTTGATGTCATTTACATCAACGAAAACTTTAAGAAAGAAGAGTGGACAACGTTCGAGGTCGGCAAAACGCACTTCAACGACGAGGCGCTGCGGCAGACGGGCGAGATGGTAATCTTCAACATGCGTGCCAAGCGGCCGGCGTACAACCTGATCAGCAACAACTGCCAGAACTTTGCGCTGTTCCTTCTGGACGCGGTGCAAGTGGGCAAGCACCACGAGTTTGGCACGGCGTTCAGCGTGTACCAGCGGGCGACGGGCAAGGGCGCGATTGCGGACCTGTTCTCGGACACGGCCGAGGACGAGCCGGACAGCGTGGTGGAGACGGCTGACGATGACACGGAAGAGACGACGGACAAGAAGAAGAAGGACTACTTCCAGGGCATTGTGGACTTTGCCAAGAAGGTGATGGACGACAACACCAAGAAGGTGGACACGCACGAGGAAGAGAAGTAATGATAAGCGTTATTGTTATTTGATAGATTTATGTATAATAAATAGCTGTGTTTTTATGATTGCCTTCACAAGTATCTATATATCTACATATAAAGCAAACTACTTCTCCTCAATGACGTGGGCAGGCGCCTGTAGGTCGGCCTCGCCCATGTCGCCGTCCCAGCCGTTGTCCAGCAGGTACTTGCGGAACTTCTCGTCGTTGACGGCCAGGTCCTCGTTGTCGATGTTGGGGATGAAGAAGTAGGTGACTAGGATGCCGGCAACACCGCAGATGGCGGCAATAATAAAGGTCCAGCGCTTGCCCAGGTTCGTCTGGATAGGCGTGAAGGCCTCAGTACCGATAGCAGCACCAGCCTTGCCCAGTGCAGCACTGATACCGTAGCATGTGCCGCGCACAGCCGTCGCGTAGCTCTCCGACGACAGGAGGCCCAGCATGTCACCGGGGCCCATGTTGCCAAAGGACATCATCAGGCCGTAGAAGACGATGAACAGGGGCACAATCTTGGTGATCTTCTCGTAGGCACAGCCAATAATCAGGCCAAAGACCAGGTAGCCCGAGAAACCGAGCATCATGGTGTTCTTGCGGCCCAGGCGGTCGCACAGGTAGGCACCGACAATGACACCCGGCAGCGCAATGGCGCCCAGAAGCAGGTTCCACTCGGCGGTGTGCAGCAGCGTGTTGCCGCTGGTATCCACGACCGACGAAATAATCAGGCCAGAGAAGACACCGTTGGGGAAAGTAATGAAATCGTACAGGAACCAGGCACCGCAGGTGCCTAGTAGCGTCTTCCAGTAGTAACGGATGACGAGCTTGTAGGGCACGCGCTTTTTGATGGCGCCTCGGCGGTACAGCTTGGAGTTGAGCATCTTGAGACGGAAGTAGAAGACCGACAGCGGGAAGATGACACCGATG
This sequence comes from Ophiostoma piceae, assembly GCA_032248835.1. NCBI lineage: Eukaryota > Fungi > Ascomycota > Sordariomycetes > Ophiostomatales > Ophiostomataceae > Ophiostoma > Ophiostoma piceae. The sequence goes on from CP135125.1 coordinate 2,121,115, forward strand.
CCCATGCACACGCGCCACACCGTCGACAGGTGGTCGACGCCGGCAGCGCACAGCACGATCATGAAAATGCAAATGGCTAGGGGGCCACCGAAAGATAGCGGCAGGTTGGTGACGAGAATGAAAATGGGGCCGCGCTTGCTCGGGTGGCGCTCGTTGGCCGCCTCGGACGCCGACGTGCTGGACGCGGGGTACTCGCCACCGGTACCAAAACCGACAATACCGCGCGAGATGGTGAGCATCCAGAACATGCCCATGAGGGTGGTGCCGTGGGCGGCGGTGGCAAGGATGCCACCAACGACGATCATCAGGGTGGTCATGATGATGGCAGTCTTGCGGCCCATGTAGTCACAGGTGAGACCGACGACGACCTGGCCGAGAATCTCACCAACCAACAAGGCGTTGGAGACCTGAGTGCTGACGGCCGAGGTGTAGACGTCGGGGTACTCTTTGCGGAAGAGGACGTTGGTCATGGTCATCAGGTTGTTCTGGTAGCCGTCAGAGATGAGGGCGGCACCGGCGCAGATGATGGTGAAGAGGTCGGACAGCGACTGGCGCGACGAGGGCACGACGGCCAGCTCGACATCGGCACTGTCAGCACTGTCGGCAGTGGCTTCAGCCGAGAGCTGGACATCCTTGGGGGCATCGTTGGACGCGTTGGCAGAGACGTGCTGCTCGTCGGCCGCGGTGTTGGGGGCCGGGTCAGACATGGTGTCTTGAGACTGAGCTGTCTTTCAATAGACGGAGGACAGGTCTTGAAGACTGAGGACTGGGATGTCTGGATAAGTCTGATGATGGAAAAGGAATCAAAGAAAAGAAAGTGGCTGCGATCGGCAGCTTATATAGATGTTCACATGTGCCAGGGCCGACCATTTTTCTGGCTCTCGACCTCGCCGTTCTTTTGCGGCTGCTACTCCTCATCTCTGTACCACCAACGAACTACACGGCACGAAGTACAACTTCAGTCTGACTACGTTCTTCACTAATAAGATACGTCCGAGCTAGAGAGCTACTCTGCTCCTCTGCTCCTCTTCTCGCAGCCCCTGATGTCGGATCCCTTCTACTTTCGTCTTAGGCGGTACTACCCCCTCCTTTCTTTCTTTCTTTTCGTTTGATTTTGCTTGATTTCTTCTTTTTGGTTTAATAAGAATGTCAACTTTGCTGAATTGGCTGGACTTTCTACTTTTGTAGGGTCGCATTGAGATACAGAGTAGTCCCCATCCATCGGAGTGCGACTCGACATGTGTTGACTTGAAGAGGTTCGAGGGAGAGGGGAGTTACTGTAAGACGTGACGATCGTCTCTTGGCAGCCACCGATCACAAGCCGCACTGATAAGATCCTAGTAGTCACGGCATGTGAACGCCACAGGTGTTGAACCCGTACTTGGCATTGCGTATGTACTTCGTAAATGGCAATGATTCATGTAGCCGTTGACGGGGTATTACAAGATGAAATACAAGAGAACAGTGATCGGAATCGGGGATCGAAAACCGAGAACGGAAGCCAAACCCCAAAATCAAAGTACTCGCTAGAACTCTTAGATCCCAGCACACACAAAGCAACATGTGCCCACGTGCCCTTTGCAGCAGCTGTTATGCCAGCCTTATTAACACCGCAGCAATACGAAACTAGTGCAAAGCAAAGGCACCAAGTGGCAGAATCCCGTGTAAGTGGGCTCTAGAGGCGGGAAAGTGCAGGGATAGGCAGTACAGGTATACAAGAGATACAAGGCAACAGTGTACTATGGCAAGTCGAAGCCACAGCCGGCGACGGCGTACTTGCCGACTTTGTATGCCCGACTTGGAATAATAAAAGTGAAAAAGAAAGCAGGAAGGAGAGAAGGATCTCGGGCGCAAAAGGAAAGAGCTAAAGAGGAAAGGTCCTTCCGGCAGGGCACCAAAATAGCGCTAAAACGCTTGTAAAATGCTTGTAAAATGCTTGTGAATCGGCATGCGACTCCAGCGGGCTACTGGGCCTGACTACTGCGTTGTCCTCGTACTGAGTACAGACCACAAAAGGACCCAGTTGGCCTAGTAGACTCCAACGCCTTTCACATCAGCCAGTTCTCTGCCAAGAATGGCACACGTGCTCGTCGAGGTGGGCATCCATGATGATTAAGCAGCTGCATAACGTCGTCAGCCTCCTGTCTTGAGACTCTCAACAGGTCAAGGTTGCGTTTGTCGACGAAGGATTCATCCTTTGATTAAAGAGTTTTCAGTCTCAATTTTGAAGAACAAAGATCCCAGTCATTGGTAGAATTGTTCTTTTTGGGAATACTACACGAGCATGCTGCCGATAGCCGGTATGCGAACTCGACGGGAGCCACGAGGTCGGCTGCACGGTGATCCTTTGCCGTTTGACTATCTTTTTTGATGATTTTTTTGATTTATTCGTTTGGAATTGTTCCATTATCATTCGACTGGTACTTGATAGCGTTGATCCTACAAACAATTGCCAACTTCATGTCTAGTATGCGCCCCACGATGGTTCGACGGCGACGGAGATGCATCCCTTGACGTTGACCCTGCGTTTTTATTATCAACATTTGTCTAAAAAGAATTCAAAATTTAATGGGTCATCTTGGTCTCTAGATATAATTATGCCAAAGAAGAATATCCTGTTTGGGTGAGAAAGGGTGCATTTGTCCGACCGTCTGTCGTCGGCTGTCTACTCACATACTTCTTATACCCACTACGTTTGTGCATCAGCACCACAACCTCGTCTTGTGAGCACGTTCTTTCTATTATGGGTATCATGTATTGTCTATTGCTAAGCTAGTAAAGAAGGAGATGCCAGGTCGACGACCAAATTAATGAAAATACAGAAAAAGACGTGGCTCTACACAAGCATATCCCGGTCATCGTTGCCCGCTTCGTCCAGGTAGTCCTTCTCGTAGTCCATTTCCAACGGGTATGTCAGCAGCGCTGCAATGCCGCCCAGTAGATCGAGCCGCTGCCCGCTCTCGTGATCGCTACTCAGCAGCTGCACCTGGCCACCCGCCTCCTTGACCTTGTTGACAATGTCGACATACCGCTTGCGGATAAAGACGTCTTGCGCCCGGAACAGTGCATTGTTGATAAACAGCACACCGCCGCCGCGACCGACAGCGCCCTGGTCCACGGCATACGCCACAGGCACAACGCCGTAGGACGTACGTGATGACACACTCTCGTCGTCACTCCGCAGCCGCGTCAGGAGGTCGTCCAAAAGTTTTGATTCGGTGACAAACTTCTTGTCGTTGACGCGCGCCGCGACGGCTGGGTCGCGCAGGACCTCGTTGAGCGAGTGCGTGTGGCCTGTTGACGAGTGCACGACGACGGCGTCTTTGGCCATCCGCTTCAGCTTGGCCTCGCCCGTCTGGAGAGCCTCTGCCGCGATGTACCGCTTAAAGTTCTCTGCCGTAAAGCCGGGCGATGCCAGGACCAGCAGCCGCGGCTGGCTAAAGTCTGCCGAGTCCAGAAGCGCCTGCAGTGTCTTTTTGAAGAACTTGTTGGACTTGTCGGCCGAAGAACCGGCCACCGACCAGTGCTTCTTAGGCGAAAAGCCCTCCACGTGCTGCTTGATGACTGTCTGGAACTCAGTGATGGAGCACACGTTGGCAAACGTGTCGCACATGACGACGGCCGCCGTGGCATTGTTGTTTTCCTTGTCCTCGCGCAGAGACGCCTTAAGCTCCTCCACCGACACGCTGTCCCAGCCGTCCTTCTTCCACAGTGTGAACTGGCGCTGCAGCTCGAGGTCGAGCGTGTGGTACTGGCCGACGCTGGCGAGCGAGTTCTCGGCCTTGATGACGCCGCTGACCAGTAGAGAGGATTGGGTCGGGTCAAATGTGGTCGATACCACGCTGATTGTGAGGTTCGCGTGTACGCGCTTTGAGCTGGTCGAGCCCGTAGCCGACTCCGTGACCACCTTGCGTGAGGCCGACGCATTCAGGATGTCACCGGGCCGGATCAGGTTGTTTGCGTGCCACATATCTTCGGGCTCGACCGGCAACAGCGCAACGCCGAGCTCACCCAGGTTGTTGAGCGACTCGAGGTCAATCTCCTGCTTTTTCCCTGCGAGTCTCATGATGTGCTGCGATGGGAGTGAAAAATGTCGAAAATGGTAGAAAAGATGGTAAGAAAGCAGATCTGACGTCGCGATGAGCTAATGCTGAGTAAACCCCGCTCTGTGGTTAGTGGGATAGCTAGTTGCAAGGCTGTGTCTGAAACTGGGTTTGGAGAATAAGAATGCGGCTACAAAATTTGTAGCTGTATCTATTGGCTTGGCCTTTGGTGAGATGGAGAATAAGATGAGAAGAGAGAAGTGGAAAAGTTGTGAAGAAAACGAGTAAACTTTAAACAAAACAGTTAAGTCTGCAAAAAAGATGAAGTCTACTACATCGAGAATTTATTTTAGTTGAGGCGCTGATATGAAAAAAAGCTGTCCTTTTTGGTAAATATGTGGTCTTCTGCAAAGTACTCGCAAAAAAAAATAATTAAAAATACGCTGCACAAAAGAATAATATGAGTAATTTTGATGTTAATTTAATAGTTTTATGAGAAATGTGTAATGTACAAAGACAAAGAGAGTCATGCAGTCATGATGTCGGACTGTATTATGATTATGATTAGAGATTCAGAAACTCAGGCGTTCTGCACCTACGAGTAGGCCCAGGTGATCTGCAGCGTCACCGCCTGCGCGCTAGCGTAGACAACGCCCTGCACAGAGCCAGTGGGAACAGCAGCCGCGTAGAACACGTTGCTGCCACTGTAGGTCAGGTACGTGCCGTCAAAACCAAAGCTGCTGGGCGTCGTGACCGTGCTGGCACAGCTCAGCGACGCGTCCGCAGCGGAAATGGCGCACGAGCCCTTGGACGTGCTCAGCGTAAAGGTCTCGCCGTCCGCGTTGGCAACAGCAGTGTACGTCGCCAGAGTGCCGCCGCCGCGGTACCACGTGCCGGCCGAGATCATGCCGCCGCCGCTGGTCACATCGGGCGACACAACAGACAGCTTGCCCTTGCCGGACAGAGCACCAGCCGTGGCCGAAGCAGCAGGGGCAGTGGTAGTGGTGGCAGCCGCGGTGGTGGTGGTTGACGCCTTGGTGGTCACGGTGGCGAGAGTAGTAGCCGTAGAGATAGCCGAGCTCGTGGCAGTGCTGTAGCCGAAGCCGCCGCTGACGGTGGCGTTGGAGGCAATGTTGGCACCGCACAGGTTGAGCTTGGCGACTGTGGGGTCATGGTCCGAGACCTGGTCGTCGTACGACACCCAGGTGTTGACGTGCAGGTGCTCGGCCTCAAGGCTCTCAGCGGCAATGGCGGGGCTGATGAACATGTGGTCGAGCTCCTCCATGTCCATGTCGTATGTGTACGTGTAACGCTCCTCGACGGGGATGTTGGCGGCAATGTCCAGGTCGATCATACCAGAGACCTCCTCAAAAGTAAGAACGGGCTCAACGACAGAGTACTCGTTCAGGTCACCGGCCATGATGACACGCGCGTCGCTGTCAAGGCCCAGGATCTCAGCAATGAAGCTGCCGGTGACGTTGGCCTGCTCGGCGCGCTTGTCGACGGGCAGGTTGATAGGCGGGCGCAGGTCGCCCTGCAGGCTGGAGCTGCCGCCCTTGGACGTCCAGTGCACGTTGACCGTGAAGAAGATGTGGCCGCCGTTGACGGTCTGCCACTCAGCGGCCAGAGGCTTGCGGCTCGCGGCCCAGATGGCGTTGGTGGGGTCGATGCGGCCAGGGTTGTACTTGAGAGTGGGCTTGCCGGCAGTGTTGGTCAGCACGGCGTTGGCGTCCAGAGCACCGCCGACCTTGGCGCCGGTGTTGTGCAGCGACACGACCAGGGGGTTGTACAGGTAAGCCTGGCGAATGTTACCACCGTTCTGGCCACCATCGGCATCGTTGGCAGGGTTGACCCAGGTGTACGAGTACTGGATGCCACCGGTGCGAGCAGCGATAGCGGCAGCAAGGTTGGCCAGAGTCGTGGCCGAGTCGACGATGCCGTTGTCGGTGGCACCGCTGTTATCCTGGATCTCCTGGACAAAGACGAGGTCGGGTGTCTTCATGTAGTCGACAATGTGGGCGGCAACGGCGTTGATGTGGGCAGTGTCAGTGGGCTGCATGTTCTCGACGTTGTAGTCACCAACGGTAATGGCAGAGCAGTCGCCGGTGCTGATCAGCGTCGAAGGAGGCGGCAGCTCGGGGGTGGGCGAGGCAATCTTGACGGGTGCAACAAGGGGGATCAGGTAGTAGAAGCCGTACTGGTAGTGCACGACACCGGTAATGTTCTCAAAAGTGTCGCCAATGACGTAGGTGTCAATACCGCTGCTACCGTCGATGGGGCTGTCGACCAGGATGGCCTCGGGGTTGGCGTCGGCGTGGCTCAGCGTCAGACCGCCACGGCCGTTCTTGCCGGACGTGGGCCAGCTGCCCACCATCCAGGTCTCGGCATACTGGTTGGGCTTGCCAATAGCCACGGGGTTGGGGATGGTGACAAGATCGCCGTTGAGCGTCTTCCAGAAGTCGAGGCCGTACAGATCGGGCTGCAGCTTGGGGTTGGCGACCGAGATCTGGCTCGAGTTGTTGGGCACGCTAAAGATGTCGCCGTTGTCGAGGCTGGTGAACTGCTCGGTGGGCGGCTTGAGCGTGTCCTGGCCAATGACACGGGGCTTGGGCACGACGCCGTTGCCCGACGTCCAGCTCTGGATCACAGGCACGGTCAGCTCGGTCGAGTACAGGTACGCAGTCGACGAGCGGTACTCGACGACGGTGCCGCTCAGCGTCAGCGAGTCGCCGACGGCAATGGTGGCGTTCTTGCCCAGCGTGGTGCTGTAGACGTAGAGGCCGTTGCCGATGCGGTTGTCGCACGAGATCTTGGGGCTGCGCAGGAACAGACCGCTGGCCGACTTGGCCACAACGATACCGGTCACATTGCTCACGGCCTTGTTGTTGTAGGGCGACAGGAAGTTCTTGCCGTTGATCTCGTTGATGCTTTGGGCCTGCACGGCAGCAGCGGCGGCACCAACAACGAGAGCCTTGAAAAGAGCGTTCATTGTGAAGAGTAGCTCAGGAAAGGAGTGACTGAGACCTTGAGACCAGATAAACGAAGGAGTGATCTTGGAGTCCTACTTCAACTCTGACAATTGCAATGATATGGGGGATCTGCAGCCTTATATACGATGTGCAGAGTACTCAGAACACTCCGCTCCTGATGTGCAACGCAACGATGGACGGGAGACCGGCAGGCTAGCCAAGAAGGTGGAGGGTGGCCGTGCATCTTGGTAGCATGTGCAGATGGGATGGACTTGTGGAAGCAGACGAGATGGAGAAGAAAGAAGAAAAGAAGCCATGACGCATTGGTTGATAGTCTGTAGTGCTGTAGAAAAACAATTGGTAGATAAATGCGAGTGTAATTTACAGAGTACAGCAAATCTACACAATCTGGATGCCAAGACCAGATTGCCAGGGGTGGTGCTGCTCACCTTCCAATCGTGGCTGCAGCCTCTCCCGCGTGTTGCCAAAGGCCTTGGCGCCGCCCGCAAAAGAACGAATATTACTTCTGCGAGAGATCGGTCGACAGGTGTTGCGTGATGGAGTAGCAGTGAGAGCTACGGTTCCGAGTATTACGGAGCAGTATGTTGGAGCGAAGGAACGAGCAGCTCTGGGAATAACACATTTGGAAGCAAATGTGTAGCAATGATCCAGTATCCCAAGATGCTGAGTACAAAAATGACAAGGCAAGAGACCAAGGACCAAGACTAGCGACAAGAGCATGAGAGGCTAAGGATGCTAAGGATGAATCAAAGACCGGAAAAGATGGGCGACTCGACCGCTGATATCTGCGAATCCTAGACATTTGGTTTACTCCAGATGCAAGATATCCAAGCTCGAGGCGATTAGTATTCAACAACTTTGTGTCTTGGTCGTGGTGATAATGGCGAGTCCATGCTACCTGAGGACGAGGAAAAGACCTGCCAAGGCTTTAAGGTGGTGGAAGAATACCAAAAGAAGCTGTCTCTCCGGTAGAGAGGGAAAATAACCAGAACTGTTCAAGACCTACTTCACTGAGTATTGAGAGAGATACCGTATCTAAATTACACTGCTCTGAGCATTATGCCGTCAATTGACGGCAGATTTTACACCTCAGTGGACAAGACAGCCTGAGTCCAAATTACAGGTGGTGGATGGTCAGAAATAGTACATCGCCAAGTGGATTAAGACCAGATTTAAGTGTGCTCTGTAAACCGACGGACTCCGTAAGGACTTTTGTCCGGTGTGATTGCATTAAGCCGGGGTCTCATTCGACGTCAACTGCCTGTTCTTTGCTCAGTATGTTCATGTTCATTCTAAGATACACTAGACTCTAAGATTGGGCCAGATAGTAGTCTCCTCCGATAATTCGTCTGGTGTGCTCTGTATCAGCAACGAGGTCGACCTATCTTCTCGGCTTGCTCCATCATGCCTAATTTCGGATGATGGGAGCGGAGCTATGGTAAATAGAAGTATCTCAACTACTCTGTACATTATGCACGTCGGATATGAAGAGAGAAAAGAGAAGGGTCAAGCCAATGGTAACAGACGCAATTCTGCCAAAAAAAACGGCGATGGCGATGGCCAAGATAAGGAAGCCGTAGGAACGTAACTTTGTCAATATAGAAGCTGAAAAACAAATCAAAAACTCAGTGATCGAATGGTGGTATCAGGCACGAGTCGATCACTGCCCGACATGTCATTGACTAAAATATGGCTGTCAATCCTCGAGCGCGTCTAGAACGAACACCGGAGGTTATATTCGGAATACGCTGTAGTATTGCGGGGGATGGGCACCATGATCGGATGCTACGCGGGCGAGTACATCCTCTGTGCTTTACATTCACTCTCTGTATCTGACTATAAAGTGTCAATAAGTACCAGCTCAATTTGATGATGTCCCACAGCTGCTGCTGACTGCCACAGAGTACAGAGTAATCACTCCGTTTAGAGCAGCACCTAATCCACCCATTAGAGTTGTGCCCTGACCAACGTTAAAGCTAATTCAACTTTGAGCCCGCACTAGGAAGCCTAAGAAGCTAAAGATATCACTAACAAATTCGAGGCCCCCAACTACAGCGGCTACCCCGTCCTGTACCTGAGCTAGCCCCCTTCCTTACATCGGTCGCTCAGCTCTCGGCAATGGCTGACACGTGCTTCCATTGAGTGTGTCGATACGGCTGCCAACCATCCCAGAGGCACGTTTATCACATCTTCTTTTCTACCTCGCTTCTCACTTTACCCATCCACACACACTGACGGCTCGATGGCATGTCTTGGCACACTGCCGACTTGCCTATCCAGTAAATTATCACGTAATGACAACAATCACCACAGTCTTTTCTTTTCAATATATGCAGCTAATAGCATCAGGCTGGTGGTCTTCAACTCTGTGAACGACACCGTGGATATTGCTTCATATCGACGGAACGTTCTTTCCGAGCCGTGGCAGTCAACTATAAGCTCTATCTGAACGACTGGCCACGATCCTGAAATCAGAGAAGAGCTTCATCCGTCAAAGGCTCGTCGTAACCGCGGACCGAGAGCGATCTGTCTACCCATCGTGTTTAATGTCTGCTTCGTAGAAATATTACCACATCCCCAAGAATTCAACCCGACAACGTGGTTGAGATGCACTCGCTACTCCCCTTCTCCAGACAGGTACCTGGCCACGTTTGCAGATCGTTGCTGCTCCGGCCTTGGCTGTCACCTGAACTATGTACATTGTATTCATAGATAAAAAGTAGTGTCGTCCTTGCCGCTTCGGACTTGGACTGCACAACCTGAAGATCCCAAGAGACTGAGATGAATGCCACGCGGCTTCCCGCTCGCGCCCTTCCGCGTGCGCCCATACCCATACGGAATAACGACAGCCTTGGATCGTCACGTTGTGCCTATCATTTTGCCGCTTCCCCCAGGATATGCAGGTGTGCAAATATCCGACGTAGTCCGTCCATCTGCGAGGAGTCCGACCGCTCGTTCTAGAACACTAATGCACCATACCTCTCGCAAGAGCATGTGCATATGGACCTGCATATTATCCGTCCTATATATTTCCGATATCAGTTCGCTTGACTAGGTTTTGTGTAAGCGAAGTGAGGTCTGCCCAGCCGGCGGCCACTGGATCTGTACCCGAGGCAGCCGAGCGTGTCGACGTTATTCCTCGGAAGAGCAGGAACGGAAAAGCAAAAAAAGTAACGTAGTAACATAAATTCCAAATCTAAAATTTACAATGGTCGTAAGGGGCATAACTATATACAAAAAGTCTATCGGTTCAGTGGAGCATCTTCGCCGGCTCCTTCATCGTCGTCTTCACCAGCGACTTGTTCTTCTCTCCCCTCCTCTTCTTCGTCGCTGTCGACGGCAAAGTCTGTCTCTGGTGGCGTATCCACACCCCCGTCCAGGCTCCTAAAGCTGTCGGCGTCGTGCAGAAGCTCGGCCTCCAGTCGGGCATCCAGCTTGGCTTCCAGCTCAAGATATCTCTCGTCGCTCATGTTGCCTCCTGCGAGACGATCGTAGTTGCCTTGCCTGCGCCAAAAGTACACGGCGACTGCGCCTAGCATAAGACCCGATGCGCCAATACCCACTGCCAATGATACTGCCTTGGCCGTTGACAAAGTTACGGTCTTTTCTGTCGTGTCGGAAGATGGCGAAGTCGTTGAGGATGACGCGGATGAGGATGTTGCGTCCGAGTCTCCTTCGGTGGGCGCCGGCACCTCAGTCAATGTGGTAAGGTCGATAAAACGAGAGGTGCGCAGGACAAGCCCGTCCTTGTCGAGTGCCTCGGCCCAGATGTACCGCAATTCTGTCGCTGCAAAGACGAACTTTGTCTCAAAGTCGGTCCGCGGCGACCGTGTAAGCTCAAGCTTGTTTGAGTGGTCGTGCGCATTGCTGCCGTGGATGACCCATTCCTTAACCTCAGTGGCGCCGTTCCAGCTCACAAAGGCCGTGATGTTGCTGCGGCTGTCGCTCATGTTGCGCTCGACGGTCATGGCCGGGTCCCAGTACGGCCGTGCTTTCCAATCCATCTTGTAGGCACGGTAGTTGTCCAGCGAGTCCCGGATCTGCGAGTTTCCCCACGGCGAGAACTGTACATCCAATACCGTCTCGCCCGTCGACGTGTGCTCGGTAAACCCGGGGCAGTGGCCCCATCCGACAAAGATATTGCCGATGTCGCTGGTGCCACCGCCGCCAGGCTTGATGACCGGGGACAGCGGCTGCACGCTACCCTGGCTCTGCGTTTGAATTTGAGTGGGGTGCAGGTACTCGCCGAGTAGCTGCACAGTCGGCGGCGATGCTTCGCTGTTGATGGCAATGTGCAGGCCGCGCGAGCAGTCGCGTGTGCAGCGGCCGTGGCTCGTCGACTTGACATAGTTGTCAAAGACTGTTATTTCGGTCTCGTTGGTGCCGTCGACGTAGTGAGCGTGGTGTTGCCATTTGACATTCTTCAGCAGAGGCCGGATCGGGTTGACGCCTTCTGGCGACGGCAGCTCATCAAACATGTTCTTGCGGCCGCCAAAGCGCCACAGAATCTCACCAGTCTTGCCGTCAATCATCATGATGGAGTGCAGGTGGCGGAACGAAACCAGGTAGTTTCCTGCTTTGGTCTTCTTTTTTAGTACATGTACAGCCTTTGCGATAGATAGTCAACGGAAGAAAGTACCTTTTGGATGCTGTTCAGGTGGTAAGGATCCCAATTGTTGGATCTGCCCTCCATGGACTCGACTGGGCTGATATGGTCCGACGCTCGCCAGTCGAAAAGCAGTTTGTTGGTTTCGAGATCAATCTCCTGGAACCGCGAATCGAGGATGCGGCCATTTTTGTAGGGCCGAAAATCCGACCAGTTCAGAGAGTCGGCCGGCAGCCACTCGACAGCGGCAACCAGTGCGGATCCGTGGCCTGTAAAGGCAAACTCGTGCAGGTCGATGTGGTTCGGGTTGTATGCTGTAATGTTGTACACGAGCCGGTAGTTCTCGTCGTACGCGAGTCCGAAGCCGTCGCCGAAGCCACCAATGTTGCGTCCTTCCCAAAAGGTCAAATACTTTTTGCCAAAATTCTCTTGAATGCGAACACCGAATACGTTGACAAAACTTCTGTTCACATAGACGATGCTGAGGTCGTCGGCGTCGACAATCATGGGCGACGACAATTTGCTGCTGGCGGTACCGTCGTGGCCATCGTGCCGCATAAAGATGTGCGACCCGGCCTTGGATACGGCTTTCTTGTCCCATTTGGTGACTTGGAAGACAGGGCCGAACTGATCAGTGCTGCGGTACTGTTGGAATGGCCGGTGGCCCAGCTCGCCGTTATTGTATGCATTGTAGTCTGTCGATAAGAAGTTGCCCCGGACACTGCCGATGCACGCAGCAATGCACATGTATGAGAGTGACTGTATCATGGCAGCGGTGGTCGTATGAGCATTATCCTGATCCTGATGCAATCGGTTGACAAAATGATGCCATGCCGTTTTTTGTAAGAATTGGCGTCTTTTGTCTTGATATTCTTTTGTGTTCCCTAACCCATGCTACCCGTCAACCGGGATTGCTTGTATTTTTAGATATCGGGTATTTCGAGTGTCGTGGCATGTACTCCTTTCCTCCATTCTCTGAACTCTGTGCAGCCTTTTGCGTGCATACGGGGACAGCCTTGTACAGAATGGGAAGTGATATGTGTGCTGGTTGACGCGTGCAGTACGTGTCGTAGGGGCAGTCAATCCACTTTTTGAAAGCCGCAGCTCTATCACAGCCCTGCAATGCGCTAAACGCCGTGAACTATCAGTAGGCGCCGCGCCGCCTGGACTCCTCTGCGCCATGTCAAATAGAGTTTCAAGAACTAGCACTGGAAGATTACGCGTCGGGGGACGACGCTATCGAGTAGCCGGGTCCACGACGCCTTCATTTTACGACGTTGAGCCCCGATTACATCTGCTGTTTACATATTTTGGTGTAGTTGGATTCGTTTCGAAATCCCAGTGCAGACATACCTAACTAGATCGACGTCGATTCTGCCTTCAGGGCTACAAAGCATTTAACGTTGCTCCTTTCCATAACAAATCAGCCGCGCCGTTCCGCAGCGGCATCCGTGTGTCTCCCACGTGGCCATTGCCGGATCACACTTCACCTCAATCGACATGCGGTACAGCCGGTGCTTCTCCCGGAACATTTGCAAAACAGACTCAATACAAAATGCAGTGATTTTAGTCGGGTATCAATCTTTGAAATGCAAATGTGCAAACGAATAATACAAAACAGAGCTCCCAAGATCGTCACAAATAAACGCTATCTAACAGTATGTACAGATTTATAAAAACAGAAACAGTTTGGGTAACAAACACATGAATAGTAGCAGATGCTACAGCCGCACAAAACGGATCTCGGTACCAATCCACGGATTCTCGCGCTCGCCCTCTTCTGGCACCGCCTCTTGGCCTCTGGTATCATCCTCATCGCCGCTATCATCTCCTTCTTCATCCTCCTCGTCGAAGTTGATATCCCATATCTCATCCCGTTCAAAAGGTACGCCGAACCACTGACCAGAGAAGCGAATGTCCAAATATTCGAAAATCGGCCAGATGTCAGAGGACCGAATATCCTCCAGCTTGCCAAGAATGGTCCGCGTAGCTTCTTCGGCTTCATCCCAATTGGACTTTTTGACAGATCGAGAAATGCTCTCAAGAGACATTGACAGCCCAAAAAGTGTGTGTTGATATTCGGCACACGGATGGTCCTCTAAATGGTATTGAATTTCCAGACTCCAATCGGTTGGCGTCGCATCTTTAATTCGTCGCTTCATCCGTTGATAGTCGTCGTCATTGCTTGCCCGAGGCACGACCACTTTGTCAAAGAAGGTTCGAATGCCGCAGATGAAGCCGTCGAGCGTCCGGTTCCGTATGGGAAGAATTAGCCCCACAAGCTCTCTTGTCTGAACAATATTCCCAAGAGAAACCTGTCCTGTCGAAAATGGATAGGTGCAAAGCCACGAGAGGCACTGCCTACTCCAAATGCGGATGCATTCACTCTGAGGGCGCGTATGCCTGGCTTTCCACGAGGCAGATTTTCGGCAATGTTTTTTTTAGTCTCTCGTGACTATCAGTACATGAGAAAGGAGTCTGGCAAGATGTGAAATAAAATTGATATAACGAGTAGTCATACATCGTAGCCATAAAGCATCGGGCATGACATTACACTGACTACTGAGTTTCGGTCACTTACACCAAAACCCACGCTAGCAGCATTCTGACTAGGACGCAGTTATAAGTGGGGCCATACTAGTGCTGATATATCCTGCAGATGGCTGACTTGGACGCATACAAATCTGCAATCCTACTCAGTATGAATTATTCCAGGAAAATTCCAAGTCTCTTGAGACATATTAATTTAATTGAAAGTCTTCATTAATAAGGAGATCAATAAATTATATGCATATATTCTCAGCTGTAATTTGGCTGGTTGTTGTGCGCCACCTTGATCGCAGCGCATACATGCGCTGTAATTTTATGGCGTAGCTTCTCTTCAAGGAAAACAGGTGACATGCGCGCTAAATATGTTCTACGATACATATTATAGGCGTTGGCATGCGCTGTAAGATACCTGTCATAAGCTGTCGACCGAGTACGTCGGTAGGTTTCGAATTTTGCGGTCTCAATTAGGTTTAGCTTGATTATCGTTCTCTACCCACACCGCCTTTAAAAGTCACAATTCTGCCGGATCTAAAAAAAAGTTTAGCCTTGAAGGAAAACAGAAAAAGACACCGGCCAGCGACACCGGTACACAGTTACCAAAATCCAACAACATACCCCTCTTGTATTTCCAACGTGCAAAAGGCAAAGGGACGTCAAAATGGTCGACAAGAAATCCAAGGCATCGGCCGCCGGTCAGATCAGCGACGCACGGTTTGCCAAGTTTGAGAGCGATCCTCGTTTCCGGCTACCATCGAAGAAGGCCACCAAGGCAAAGCTCGACAAGCGTTTCAGCCGCGTTCTTAACGACAAGGACTTCACAGCCACCACACAAGTCGACCGTTATGGCCGCAAGCTGAAGTCTGACAAGAAGAAGAAGGCTCTGGAGCGCCTGTACGAGGTGGAGGACGACGACGAGGAAGACGACGACAAGGAGGACAGCGATGATGGTCCCAAGAAGGCCAAAGCCAAGACATACGATGCGGCACGGGGTGGCGGTTTCTCGGCCTCGGAGTCTGACTCTGACTCCGACTCCGACTCCGACGACAGCGACGACTCGGGCCAAGACAGCGACGAGGGTGCCGGCGGCGCCGATACACAGCAGTTCCGTGAGGAGGAGGCAGAGGTTGCCGCTGGTGAGGTTTCCCGGCGCATTGCCATTGTCAACCTGGACTGGGACTACGTCAAGTCGCGCGATCTGATGGCCATGTTTTCGAGTTTCGTGCCCAAGGACGGCCGCGGCCGGATCGAGCGCATCTCCATCTACCCATCGCAGTTTGGCAAAGAGCGGATGCAGCGCGAGGAGCTTGAGGGACCACCACGCGAGATCTTCAAGAAGAAAAAGGACGACAGCAGCGACAGCGAGAGCGACAGCGAAGACGACAGTGAGGATGACAGCGATGACGAGAGCGAAGAGGAGAGCGAGGACGACGAGAAGGTCAAGCAGGACCTGCTGCGCGAGGAGGACGACCAGGACTTTGACAGCAACGAGCTGCGCACATACCAGCTGGACCGTCTACGCTACTACTACGCCGTCATGGTGTGCACCGACAAGGAGACAGCCGAGGCCGTCTACAACGCCACCGACGGTCGCGAGTACCAGGCATCGTCCAACTTTATCGATCTGCGCTTCATCCCCGACGAGACCTCGTTTGACGACGACGAGCCCCGCGACGAGTGCACCGAGGTGCCCGTCAACTACAAGCCCGTCGATTTTGTCACACGTGCGCTGCAGCACTCCAAGGTCAAGCTGACCTGGGACATCCACCCAGAGGAGTCGGCACGCAAGGATATGGCACGCAAGGCCTTCTCCGGTACGCCATCCGAACTGATTGAGAACGATCTGCGTGCCTACCTTGCCAGCGACAGCGACGGCAGTGACGACGATGGTGACGACGGCGAGGTCTTTGAGGGCATCCAGGAGGTGGATGCGACCGGCGACGGAAACGACGAGGAGAATGAGGACGGCGCCGAGCCCGCCGAGCCTGCACCCAAGCTGAGCAAGAAGGAGCTTGCACGGCAAAAGATGCGCGCCGCGCTTGGCCTGTCCGAGGAGCCGACCAAGAGCAGCGGTAGCAAGAACAAGAACGCGCCCGTGGGCGGCATGCAGATCACATTCACCCCTGCGCTGTCCGAGGAAGCTGCGGCCAAGAAGACCAAGGCCAGCGAGGAGGAGACCACCATCGAGAAGTACAAGCGCAAGGAGAAGGAGCGCAAGGAGATGCGCAAGCAAAAGGCTGTCGCCAAGCGTGAGGGCCGCGATCCCGACGCCGTCGTGGAGGAGGCGCCCGAGGCTGCTGCCGCCGCAGGTGGTGATGACGAGGAGGATCTCGGCTTTGACGATCCCTTCTTCTTCACCGAGGATCCTGGTGCCGCCGCCGACGCGCCCAAGTCCAAGACCGCCATCCGCAAGGAGGAGCGTCTCAAGAAGCGCGCCGCGCGCGAGGCTGAGGCCAAGGAGAAGGAGGAGTCGCGCGCCCACCTCGAGGCTATCATGGGCGACGAGCTCGACATTGAGGGCCGCGAGAACAGCAGCAAGACAGGCCACTTTGACCTGCGGGAGGTCATGCGTGCCGAGAAGCTGCGCAAGAAGGAGGAGCGCAGAAAGAACAAGAACAAGCGCACCCGCCACGACGACGATGAGGACGATTTTGATGGCGATGCTGCCGACAGTGCCGATGCTGCGCCGCAGACTCACCTGGGCGTGGACGTGTCTGATCCCCGTCTGCAGGCCATCTTTGACCAGCCCGACTTTGCTATTGATCCCTCCAACGCCCAGTTCAAGGACACCATTGGCCTGCAGCAGGTGCTGAACGAGGCCCGCCGCAAGCGCAAGGGCGGTGCCGATGGCAAGGATGGCGAGACCGGTTCTGCGGCTACGTCGTCCAAGAAGGCCAAGACAGCGACGTCTGAGCGCGATACCGAGCTGGCCAACCTGATCAACTCTGTCAAGCGCAAGGCCAAGAGAAATGCCGGCAACTAGAAGGATTGTTCATTCCTACTCTTATTTGTCATCTAATTTTTGATATTTGATACTATGGTGTAATGGGTAGATAAAAAGCAAACAGGTTCTATTTGTATTTACTTTTATATTTGCTGTTGTTTCATTGGCAGGCTGTTTTGCATATGTAAATTACACTTTAAGTTTTATAATTTGACTGCAACCAGTGAAGTAATTTTGATTTTTACAATGATTTATGTTGGGATACTCGGTATTTATTTCATTTTCGTTGTCGAACTATTTATTTTCTTTTCAAAACAATAAAGGAGAAACACACAAATTTGTGAAGTGAATGACAGTAAAATCATCTACTATTTTGCGATTCAACTTGATAATAATAAAGAAACCCAAGCTACGATACAACGAGGGTACTGTCGTCCCATATGCAGAAATAAGGCTGCATAAAGGCATGTCGTCAAGGCAGGCAGTTGCAGTTCGATTAGCGATTACACTTGTTTAACACCAATATCCACGCGATTAAGGACAAGGCTGGTAAGTGCACCGTCGGTAGCATCGAAAAAAAGTGGACCCGGTGGCGATCAAGGCACCACCTAAATTTCGCTGTCGCGAGCTTCATCGTCACGCTCTCAACATCGGCAACGACCTCAGCTGAGCGTCGCAACACCGGCGACTACGATCATAGATAGCCAACACGACCGCAACCAACTCAAACCGCAAAGATGGAGGACCTCGAATCGTTCGAGATCATCTCGCTGGTGGCCAAGGTCGCCTCTGAGATGGAGAACCATCTGGGCATGAACAACCGCGACGTTGCCGAGTTTATCATCTTCCAGCGCCTCGAAAGTAACGACCTGAAGGACTTCAAGCAGCGACTAGCCGGAGTCAATGTCGAGTTTCCCACCAGTCTTGTCGAGAGCATCGACCGCCTCGTCTGCACGCTACACCCTAAAATGAAGAACCGAAAGAACACCGGAGGTGGCAGCGGCAGCGGCAGCAAAACCGGCCGGTCCAACGAGATTTTCAAGGGCCTAGCTATGCGGGACAGCAGACAAATCGAAGCTCCAGATGCTGGCGCAGACGAAATGGACGACACACTAGCAATGCTCGAAGCTCTCGAGGGCAAAACGACCAAGGGCAAAGCTGCGGCGGCAACAGGAACATCGACTTCTAAACGGACGCGTAGCACCAGCCCCCGGCGGCGCAACGGTGACGACTACGATGACGACAGAAGCCGGCGAAAAGGAGGACGGGACAGAGTTCGGGACCGCGACCACCGGGACAGAGACAGAGACCGCGACCGCGACCGCGACCGCGACCGCAAGTCAAGGTATCGCTCGCGCTCTAGATCACCACGACGCTCACTATCTAGATCACCGTCGCGCGACAGAGACAGGAAGAGACGCCGCGAGACTGGCCGCGAGAGCCGCAGAGACAGAGGCAGGGACGGCCGCGACGACTACGAGGACGACAGAGGGCGGGACCGGCGAGGCAGACAACAAGGCGATCTGGATGAGACACCCGAGCTCCAGAAGGTGTACGAGGGCCACGTTACAGGAATCAAGGATTTTGGTATCTTTGTCAACCTACACGGCGTGCGTGGCAAGATTGACGGACTGGTGCACGTTTCCGCCATCGTCGAAGGCCAGCGCATCAACCACCCGTCCGACGTGGTGAGCATGGGCCAGGAGGTCAGGGTCAAGGTCCTGAAGATAGAGGGCAGCCGCATCGGGCTGTCCATGAAGGAGGTGGACCAGGCGACGGGCGAGGATATGGACCCGCAAGATGCTTTCCAGTCGGGAGCCAACTCCATGGCTCTGGGTGTGCGCGGCGCCGGAACCATCAGCAGCAGCACTTTGGCTCCAGACCCGAACACATCTGCCGGAGCGTCAATGGGAATTCCTGGCCTTGGAAGAAACCGCGGCAAGAAGCGCATGACGTCACCCGAGCGCTGGGAGATTCTGCAGCTGATTGCTAGTGGTGTTGCCAAGGCCTCCGACTACCCCGACCTCGAGCAGGATTACAACGCAACTCTAACCGGCGAGGGTCAGATCGAGCTTGAGGAGGATGTTGACATTGAGATCCGTGACGAGGAGCCGCCGTTCTTGACGGGCCAGACCAAGCTGTCCCTGGAGCTGTCTCCCATCCGTGTTGTCAAGGCACCCGACGGCTCCCTCAACCGCGCGGCCATGGCGGGTGGTGTGCTGGCCAAGGAGCGCAAGGAGATGCGTCAGCAAGAGGCCGAGGCAGCCAAGGCCGAGGTCGAGAAGGAAAAAGTCGATCTGATGTCGCAGTGGCAAGACCCCATGGCGAACCCCGAGCAGCGCAAGTTTGCCAACGACGCGCGGCAGGCCAACCGCGAGGGCCAGCGCGGCGGTCCAGGAGGCAGCGGGTATGCTGGTGGCACTGCCGGTGGGGGTGGTGCACTGGAGCCTGTTCCGGAGTGGAAGCGCGTGATC
Source organism: Ophiostoma piceae (assembly GCA_032248835.1). Taxonomy (NCBI): domain Eukaryota; kingdom Fungi; phylum Ascomycota; class Sordariomycetes; order Ophiostomatales; family Ophiostomataceae; genus Ophiostoma; species Ophiostoma piceae. The sequence goes on from CP135125.1 coordinate 2,140,719, forward strand.
CAGAACAAGGACCAGTCCTTTGGCAAGCGCACAAGCCTAAGCATGAAGGAGCAGCGCGAGACGCTGCCCATCTACTCGTTCCGCAGCCAGCTGATCAAGGCGGTGCAGGACAACCAGATCCTGATTGTCATTGGTGAGACGGGTTCGGGCAAGACAACGCAACTGACACAGTATCTTGCCGAGGCGGGCTTCACTCAGAGCGGACGCATGGTAGGTTGCACACAGCCGCGTCGTGTCGCCGCGATGAGTGTGGCCAAGCGTGTGTCGGAGGAAGTGGGCTGCAAGCTTGGAGACGAGGTCGGCTACACGATCCGTTTCGAGGACTGCACCAGCCCGTCTACTCGCATCAAGTACATGACGGATGGTATGCTGCAGCGTGAGATTCTGCTGGACCCTGAGCTGAAGCGGTACTCTGTCATCATGCTTGACGAGGCCCACGAGCGTACAATCGGTGAGCACACTCTCTTTCTCTTTAATTGTTTTCCTGCATGCTTTCATGAGAATTTTTATACTAACCTACCCAGCTACTGATGTCTTGTTTGGTCTGCTGAAAAAGACTGTTAAGAGGCGTCCTGACCTCAAGGTCATTGCGACCTCTGCCACCCTCGATGCCGAAAAGTTCTCGACCTTTTTCAACGGCGCTCCCATCTTTGTAAGTCCCCCTGTTTTTTGCCGTTAAAACGATAAAAGCCAACGACTAACTCTATAGACTATTCCCGGTCGTACGTTCCCCGTCGAGGTTCTGTACTCGCGTGAGCCCGAGTCCGACTACCTCGATGCTGCCTTGGAGACGGTTATGCAGATTCACCTGAGTGAGCCGGCTGGCGATATCCTCGTGTTCTTAACAGGTCAAGAGGAGATTGACACCAGTTGTGAGATTCTCTTTGAGCGCATGAAAGCCCTCGGCGCAGGTGTCCCAGAGCTCGTGATCTTGCCTGTTTACTCGGCCCTTCCCAATGAGGTCCAGTCCAAGATCTTTGAGCCGCCACCGCCAGGCGGTCGTAAAGTCATTATTGCGACAAACATTGCCGAAACCAGTCTTACCATTGACGGCATCTACTACGTCGTTGATCCCGGTTTTGTCAAGCAGAATGCCTACGATCCAAAGCTGGGCATGGACTCGCTGATTGTTACACCCATTTCGCAGGCCCAGGCTGGTCAGCGTGCTGGTCGTGCTGGTCGTACCGGCCCCGGCAAATGCTTCCGTCTGTACACCGAAGCTGCCTACCAGACCGAGATGCTGCCGACCACGATCCCTGAAATTCAGCGCAAGAACTTGAGCAACACCATTCTGATTCTTAAAGCCATGGGCATCAACGACCTGCTCAACTTCGACTTTATGGACCCGCCGCCCGTCAACACAATGTTGTCTGCACTGGAGGAGCTCTATGCGCTTTCGGCACTCGACGACGAGGGTCTGCTGACCAAGCTGGGTCGCAAGATGGCCGATTTTCCCATGGACCCGACATCGTCCAAGGCCCTGATCGCGTCCGTCGAGCTCGGCTGCAGTGACGAGATGCTCAGCATCATGGGCATGATTGCCCAGCCCAAGGGTGTCTGGTACCGCCCCAAGGACAAACAGCAGCAGGCTGATGCCAAAAAGGCCAAGTTCAACGATCCGCACGGCGACCACTTGACGATGCTCAATGTCTACAACGGCTGGAAGCGGTCGCGCTTCAGCAAGCCCTGGTGCCAGGAGAACTACATGCAATACCGTGTTCTGACGCGGGCCAAGGACGTGCGCACACAGCTGGAGCGCATCATGGAGCGCTACAAGCACCCTGTCGTGTCGTGCGGCGTCGACACCAACCGCGTGCGGCAGGCACTGTGTGCGGGCTTCTTCCGTAACGCATCGCGCAAGGATCCGCACGAGGGCTACAAGACCCTTATCGAGGGCACGCCTGTGTATCTGCACCCGTCGAGTTCGCTGTTTGGCAAGCAGGCCGAGTGGGTGATCTACGACACGCTCGTGCTCACGACCAAGGAGTACATGCAGTGCACGACGGCGATCGAGCCCAAGTGGCTGGTCGACGCAGCGCCGACGTTCTTTAAGCTGTCACCCAGCGATCGCCTCAGCCGGCGCCGCAAGGCCGAGCGGATCCAGCCGCTGTACAACAAGTTCCAGACAGAGGAGGACTGGCGCATCAGCACGCAGAAGCGGAGCGGCCGCGCCGGCGGTGGTGGTGGTACATGGGGTTGATTTTGTTTGTCTGTATATCGCTTTATTTGTTTTATTTATTGTATATCTACGGAGTTTTTGGAAGCACAGCTTAGGTATATCACAAAAATAGGGTTATATTGTTATTCAAGGCACGAGCCAGTTCTACTAAGGTCGGCGAATCGATGCCGCTGATAACGCGTCTACATGAATGCAAATCCAAAAAGTAGTGCCAGACTACCCAGGACAGTAGACACCAATGGACCAGCGGTGTACCGCATAGCCCCTGAGGTCTTCTTCGCTTCTGTTGCGACTACGCCCTCAACAATACTGCCGTTGGCCGCCATGCGCACAGTCGAGCCAATGTCGCCCCAACGGATATTCGAAAATGTCACGGCCGCATCCGAGTTGTTGGATGCCACAATCTTGGGATCGCCCTGCGTCGCCGAGCACGGGCCGGCCGTGCCGCTGTCGAGCCACGTCATAAAGTCGCCCGGTGCGTCCCAGATACTGAATATAAGCACCATGCCGCGCGCCAGCGACTGGCCCATTCCCTTAAGACCGCCGAGACGCACAAAGTCGTTTGCGCCGTTTTGTGTGCAAAAGTTCTCGGTAATGGTCCCGAGACCGGTGGCCAGCGCCGACAGCGACGAAGTCGAGCCGTTGGAGGACTTGGTGGCCGATGTGATCATGCGGCCGTTTTGGACGTACATTCGGCGGATCTCGACAAGCTCGCCCGTGCTGGTGTTGTCGGCAGAGATGAACTGCGTCACCACGGTAAAGGGCCGGCTCGTGTCCACGGAGCCACCGCGGCCGTAGAAGCTGCGTGCACCCGCACGGTATGGGTTAATACCGCAGCCATTCTTGTCGCAGACGGCTGCGGCGGTCCTGCCACACTGATCGCCGGTGCACTGGAACAGGCCCTCGCCGTTGCAAGTGTGCGGCGTCATGGCGGTGGCGGCATTATTGGCCTCCCAGATGTCCATTTCGTTGCAGCATGCGCCAGAGTTGTTGAGATTACCCAGACCGTTGATAAATGACGTATTAAAACACTGGGCATCGCAGTAGCCGGTGCCGTACTGTGCGCCGGCGGGGTTGGCGGCGGAGCGGCCACCGGAGGCATCCATCTCTGAGAGATAGAGGGCGCCGTTGACACCACAGCCGACCTTGGACATGTCGACGTCGTAGGTAAGCTCCTGGTTGACGAGCTTGAGCAGCTGGTAGTTTTCGTCGTCGTCAGCGACGAGGTAGACGCGCGGGCTGAGGGTCTTGGCAGCGGCGCCGGTGCCGTCAAAGAGACGCAAGGTCATGGCGCTGCCGGACGTGGATACACCCATGCTGGGATAGTCGACGCCCTCGAGGGCGCAATTTTTGGAGCACGTCTGTGCATCTGGGCACAGTGTCTTGTTGGTGACGGAGCAGGCCTGGGCTGGGTTGCCGAGGACATGGAGGTTGCGGGAGAGGGCGTCTGTGACGAGGCTCGTTTGGACAGTCTTGCAGCCGCCGGCAGTGGAGCATACCATTGTGGTCAGCTTGGGGTGCACCTCGGGAACAGCATTGCCGATCTGCTGGGCGAGGGCACCGCCCAGGAAAAGAAGCAGCACAGCTGCCATCTTGGGATGTAGTTGAAATATTTGATAAAAACGAAGGAGACGCACGAACAACCTGGTCCGGCTTGCGAAGAAAACTCAACCAATGCAGAATTACAGGATAGAGAACGAGCCAAGGCCAGTCGGGATTTTCATCATGGGATATATCTGGTCTATATACGTTTGATGATTTGGCTGAATTGATACTTTTATATAGCAACAAATGCTAGGAGCTATCGCTATGCTTTCGACTCTACAAATGTCAAAGGAAAGGCCAGTTCCGAAGCACGATCGTCGAGACCTCTGACATCTTGCTGCTTTGTCCCGGTTGGCAATTTTATCCAGGGCGTGAGAAGTAAGAGAGTCATGTCCGGATGGGTGGCCTGCCGCTGTCTCTCAAGGACATACGGCATCTCGATTATACCCTTGAGACTGCCATGTCAGTATCAGACGAGGGCAACACAACATTACACAACTACAAGATTTGACGTAGCGCGCATCAACCAGGCAATCCCAACCTATAATCTGCACCAGTGTTGTTAGATATGGGATGATGAGAGACAGGATAAATACCGTGAAACTAGATCGACGTGACAAGTTTGGTTCTATGAGATTACTACGCTACCGAGCGGGAAATAAAGTAGCGAATGCAATACATACTAAATTATGGGTATAAAGGTACCAGGCACAACAAATCAGACATCAGATGCTCGTTAATGGGTGTATCTCTGTATTCATAAATCGTGGGTAAATGCTGGAGAATATGTGCGAACGGCAGAAAGAGGAATGGCATCTCGAAACCTATGATGCGAGATGGTTGAGACATGTCTAGATGTGTGAAGCAGATAAAAACCGGAAGCAAGTAAAAGAAAGAAAAACATGAAAATAACGCCAGTCCGCCCGCTTTTGACAGTAAAAAAAACAGGAAAGAAAACAAAATAAAAAGTAAGAACGCCCGCGCTCTTACGCGCCTATGCACACAGCTTGTCAAAGATCTCAATCAGCTTGCGCACGCCCATCAGGTTGTTCTCGTCGGGCGTGTCCTCGTTGACAAACTTTGCGTGGGCAAAGTCGATGAGGCGCAGACTATAGATGGGAGGCACGTCGCTCTCTGACGCATCCGAGTCAGTGACAGAAGCATCGTCGGCCTCGTCGGCCATGTCAAATGACTCGGGCACCATGTGCAGCCCTTTGATATCGATGCCATCCTCTTCATCGTCATCATCAATCTCAATCCCACTATCGGTGCGACTTGATGACCGGTCGGTGGCCTTGCCTAGGACGACACGACGCGAGCTGGCGCGCAGGGCTTTGTCTTCTTTGTCTTCGGGTTGCTCATGGTACAGAACCTCGGGCTCTTCGTGGATGGGCTCGGGCACAGAGACAGACACGGGCGACTGCATGCGGCGGCGTTTGGTTGGAGGTGTCTTGTCCTGCTGCTCCTGGATCAAGATCGCCTCGTCCTCAGCTTCGGATTCGGCCGCGGCCGCCGCTGCGCGTTCATTGGCCTCGATGGCCGTCTTGAGCGCGTCACCGTCGCCCTCAAAGACAAACAGCAGAGATGACGAGAACATGCGCGTGCGCTCCTTCTCGAGCACGTCGCGCACGTTTTCGAGGTCGGCCTTGAACGCCGCGGCAATGGCGCGGCCGTGCTCCTCGTCAACACTGCCGGTGTTGGCAAAAAGAAACTTTTTGAGGGCGTCGACAATGTTGCCGTCGTTGACATCTTTACGGCCATAGTCCTTGTCGTAGACAGTGTAGTCCTGGCCATTCCACACGCGCATGCCGGCGATGCGGAAGCCAAAGTTCTTGTGTGTTGTCTGCTCGGCAATGACCTTCATGCGGGCCTTTTTCTCTTCGGCGGCGGTGTCGGTGCACAGCTGGGTGCCGAGCTTGACGTCGAGGATGTTGGGGTGTTTGAAGCCGTGGATGGCGTTTTCGAGGACGACGGCGCGGTCGGTCTTGATGCTGCCGCTGCCATTCTGGACCCATTTGATGTTATCCTTGGGCGGTTCTGGTTTTGACGGTTCTGATGCGGATGCTGATACTGGTTGTGACGCGGCCTGCTTGATCTGCTCGACAGCCTCTTCTGGATTGTCCGTTTCTTGCAGCATGAGCGAGCCAATGTAGAGCGGCATGATCTCGGCGAGATCGGGGTGGTCGCGGTTGACGGTCTCGTAAAAGTCGATTTCGGCCTGGACGCAAGGTTTTATGAAGAGCGAGCCAGTGGCATCGCATAATGTGCCGGCACTGCCATGTTAGCATATTGCTCAAGAATTAATAGTTGCGAATTACTTACTGTCCGGCGACTGCATGGTCAAAGGCCTGCAGGTCAGACGCCTTTGGGATCTGGTGTCCTTGGGGGGCCATGGCTGTGTAGAGTTGGGTGTGAATGGTAGGTGGAGGATGGAGGAGGAGGCAGACAGCTAGGCTGTGTCTGTTGCGTTGTGGATGCTGGGATCAAGCTGCTGTATAGGACTGATGTAATAATGTTGCTGTCGATGTTGTGGAAGTGTCTGATACTGATATAGGGCTGCGGCGCGAGTGTCGCATAGGCGTTGGGAATGGGTATACTGGTGGTAAGGACTGTGGTAGCATGTGTGAGTCGATGTGAGCCGAGCCGAGGAACAAGCCGGTATAGGAGAAGACGGGCACCAGATGCCAATATATAAGTAGAAAATTATCGCGAGTCGAGGCTGGCGCGAGGAGGTGCGACGGCAAGGCAAGCACAGCGAGGTGAGCAGTGCGCGACAAGATGCAAGGGACCTGTGCGAGGGTGGCTTAGAGGGGACGGTCGTTGTTGTGTGCAATGTGTCGCGACGATGAATGATGTCGTTCAGTCTGAAACCTTCGAGCGTTGTTCAGTTCAAGGTTCCTGTTCAGTTCATTGACGTTGGACGCTAATTAAATTTAATCCCTTTTTAATTGTTGGCGTGGAGTAATCTCTAGTGGTCGTCGGCCTTGTACTTATGGACGGCAGGCTGTAGGGACTTGTAGGCCGTTTAAGGCTAGCCTCTCACTGCCAACTCTATTTAATCACTGAATTTATCTCATCCCAGTGGTTAGGCAGTAATGTCTCCTAATGTCTCAAGCAGTGGCTGCTCTTCCCGAGATCAACCCGCATCCCCGCCACCACGACGCTTGCGCCGCACCTTACAGCTGGCTCTGTATCACACTGGCAGAGTGGAATAACGAGAAGAAGAACAGCAGAAAACACGACAGAAAACCCCAAAAAAGGCAAAACGCAAAAACAAGACCCCTGCGGGCAATGCTGCAAAGCCACCCCGTCGCCCCTAGACGCCTTCTCGACCGCCAATCACAGGCCCGTCAGCCTGACCAAGCCAGCGCAGTTCAACTCTTTCAATCCTTGCAGGTCATCTTCTAATCTCTGACTTTTTGTTGACTTTGCTGCTCAGCCACGACTGCTTATTGCTAGTATATGCGATCAATCTTTCACGTCCATCACACAGAAGATTAAAGTTAAAGAAAAAGAGCAAAGGATTGGGATAAGATGACTGCCTATTCGTGAGTTTATTTACGGATTTTACAGTTGACTGAGCCTTCTTACGCAACATTTACGCGACTCAGAGGCAGCACTTTACTTTGACTCTATGCTCTGACTCTTGTTCTTCTGCTCTTATTACGCCTAGTGAGAAAGCCTTTGAGGCGTCGATGGTGAACGAGTCCGACCGCATAAACGACCAGCGGTTTAGATATCTTGTTTCATTTCTCGTGTTGGATCTATCTAGGTTTGGTAACTGTTAAATTTGCACGTGTTTTAAATAGAAGACAAGAGGGAACGAGTAAGCCGATCATAAAAATAAATAAATTTACAACACTTGATACTGATTATTCAAGTATGAACAAATCATGAATAAATTGTAAATAAACAAGACCTGCGTCAAGTAACAAAGAAATTGCAGCATCAAAAAGACAATGAAACAAGTCAAGGACAAAGGCGATCACAAATGCCTGTTACTGCAAACATTAATAACTGGGCTGCGGCAAGGTCGGGCACAACAAGACGACACTTCTACAAGTGCTTACTGTCTTATGCGTGGGTATGCTGTCGTTATCATTGTATCTGACTTGTGGGATATACCGATTTTTGTGAAGAGCGTCAAAGAGTGAGAACGAGAACGAGAAAGAGTCATAGAATCACGAAAACAAAACAAACTAAAGCCTGATGCGGCTGTTTCGTGGCTATCTACATCACTGCCCTGAGATGCTTCGCTTTCGCTTTTCGTGACACTGCCTGTCAATCATGTGGTATGACTGTCTTCGTAACGACGAGTGACAGCTTTCAAATACGAAGACCAATTGCCGTGTTGACGGCAGGCTTGTCATTATTATCGTTATTGCTTCTTTCTGCGATTCTCGTCACTTTCCGGTCCTCACTGACCGGCCTGGTGTGACCACGCCCGGTGAAGATAGATGCACAGCAAATCAATTTCAGACTCATACATTACGCCGAAAGCGTCAACCATGACAGAACAAAATGAAGACCTGCAGCTATCAGCTTGACGAAACACAATCTAGAAAACTGCCTGCATGGCCTCCTCCGTCGTGCTACTCTGATTTCGCCTAGTCCATCCACGCTGGCGGTGCGTATTACCTGCATGCTGCGGCCTGTGCCCGTCTTTTTCTTATTCTATCACTTTATTCGGTACATACTGGTGCAGCACTGCTGTTGCTGGATGATATAAGACATCTGCCGCTGCTACCGTTATTGCCTCATGTGTCACTCGAATAGACGTCATGCACCTGCTGCACGGTACCCCGAATCACTTACTTTCACTTCACTTTCACTTTACTTTCACACATGCACAGCGCACGAGTGCCCTGCGTCGGCTTCCATGCTGCACAGCCTGCCAGCATGCAGTCGGCTCTTTTCATTTCCATTTTATTTCTCATTTCATGTCAGACAACCTCCCACTCCAGTCCTCGTAGTACATTGCACCGGCTGTCAGATTCAATGCTCAGCCGGTACGCCTAGTAGACAGCCCTCATACTCGTATCAGATCAATACGATATGACTGCCATACTTATAGCAAACCGCGATATATCGACTGTTAATAAGGATTCAATTTACGATTGATATTCAAGTCAGGTCGTGGAGACAGCGACAGCCTTCTGACTCGATACTCGTGACAGAGTGATGCCAGCCTCGCCAGTCGAGAACATCAGTGACTCTATCATATGGCAAAGAGCTTCATAATTATTGATCAATACTCATTTAGTATCGATATTAATATGAAATACTGGTGATTGTATGTAATTCTTGACATGACGTCGCGATGGACCAATCGTGATCGAGTGTTGATGTAATCGAGCCGGTAGCTCCTTCCATGTGCTTTGCTCTGTTTGCATCGTACCTTCCGCATCAGCTGCAAACACTTTTGCGTGCTTCTTCTGTCTTCTAGACCTCTCTTCCCCACCTCTTCTCACGTCACCTTGACTACCCATCACCTTTACCGCGTCACTCACGGCACATCACAGCTTCGCCCTGTTCTCATCACAGCAGTTGACCGTTCTTCCCATCATCGTCCGTGGTCTGGATCAAACACCTTCAACCCCTAACGTTCACATTTTTCTTCATCTTCAACCAAGCCCCAACGCCACCTGCACTTCATCCCTGTCGCTACTTTGCCCGACATTACTGACCCCCAACATCTATCTCCGATGACTACCACGGACAGCGATGCGCCCGGGGGCGCTCCCGTCTCTGCACAAGACTCCGCCCCTGCACCTGCCGTCCTGCCCATTGAGACACCTGGCACTGAGCCTGATAGCTTGTCCGACGGCATTAGCAAGATCAAGATGGCCGACATGCAGCCGACTGTGACTGCGGGCAAGAAGAGAAAGTCAAAGGCCATCGCTTCACGCGGTCCGACCGCCCTTCCCAAGAACAGAGGAAGTGGATTTGAGCGTGAGTTGGTGGTGGCAGTGCTGGCATCGTGAACGTAGCAAATATCGAGGAGAACTAACCACATGAAGCATTCTATGCGGAACCGCCCCTCACCGTCGAGGAGTTTGAGGAGGAATCGGACCTTTACCACATGTGAGTTCTAGACTTTCAAGACTTTTTAGACTGATGCAGTTACAGTATGCTAACACTATTAGCACACTCCCATTTGACGAGTAAGTTGTAGCCCTGCTACTGGACAACCGCTGTATGACACTGACAGACAGACGCATCGAGACCTGCATCCAGCGGTACCGCGCCCGCCGCCGCATGGACAATGACCGCACCAACCTCTTCAACCGCTACCTCACCGTCGGTGGCGTCGACTGCACGCCTCGCCAGTTCAACGGCACCATGGGCTTGGACAAAGACGAGAGCGCCGGCTTGACCGCCTCTGAAAAAAAGGTTCTGGGCGCCACCGACGTCGTCAACCAGGGCGGCAGCGCACTGTCCAAGTTCTATGCAACCGACAACAAGGAGCTCTGGGCCGTCGACTTTTCCGGCGTCGCGGCCGGCTTCTTCTCCATGACCCTGCGCGAGATCGGCTGCAGCCGCAGAACGCTCATGCGCGTCGGCATCGACGTCGTCGACAACTTTCTGCGCTACATCCAACTGCACGACACGTGCCCCGAGTTCAGCGAGGATATCAAGGCAGCCCGCGCCATCTGCGCCCAGGCCCACACAGAGCTTCCCAATTGTCTTGACGTTCTCCAGCGGATGCCGGGTCAGTTCAATCGCGCGTGCGCCAAGCTCTTCTGGCGCGAGACAGACAGCACGCTGTACCACGAGGGCATCGACCCTCTGCGCTGGGCAGTTGATCCCGAGGGCAATGAGATGGTCGATGCCATGGACGACACGGAGGACATTAACACCGTGTTCCGCAACACACTCATGCTGCAAAAGGACAGTGTCAGTGCTGCTGCCAGCGCCGTTGCTGCCAAAGACAGCGACCTGTTCAAGATCCACATCGTATCGACCCAGGTGCTTGACCTCGAAATCGTCGGCTTGGAGATGCCGACCGACGAGCTGCGCGAGCAGTATGTTGCCACGCACGACAAACTGCGCCCGGCCGGTACGGTTGTCTGCAAGCACTCCTGCATCGAAGAAGGCATTGCCAACCAGGCGCGCTTGAGCCAGGAAGAGCTAGACGAGCTTGACGCCCGTCACGGCAAGCGTGCATTCTTCCTCGATGCAACGGCAATGGGCATGCTGGCCGTGGGCATGAAGCTGCGTGTCGTCATGCACCAGCTCAGCTGCGACCTCGCGTTTGTGTCCGCTGTCAAGGAGGTCCACCCGTCGTTTTACCTGTTCCTGCCGCAGCAGCTGATGCTGGACTTCAAAGAGCCGAAGCCCAACGAGCGCGAGGCGCCGTCTGTGGACAAGCCGGACGCCGACGAGGAAGCGGTTGCCGACGATGGCAAGGACGAGTAATCTCAAGGGATATCACATGGCAAAAGAAAATGCCCGAGAAACAAAGCTATTTTGAGCTGCATTGACGGCAGCTCAGCTGCAGTTACGGTAGCTTTCAATGCTGTTTCGTTTCCCCTCGCCTTCTCTTTCGTTGTTAGTGTCTCTCGGCTAGTGGGCTTGCGCGTACGTCACACCCCTGCAACCCCGACTCTTTGCCTCCACCTCGGGCCATCATCCAGGCACCAGCATTCTACCAACTACGAGCACGAGACATTGACTGATTGATTTCGCGAAGAACGTTTGAACGATAATTTAAATTGATGTTAATTCGACAAGAAAACAATACTATGATATCAGAAAACAATAAACAGGTACTGAAGCGCCAATTGAAAGCAAACTTGTAGAAAATACTCGGAAAAATGTAGAGAGTCGTCGAGTCGGAAACAAACGTGGTAAAGAACGTGATACCAGTAAACACCAGGCCGAAAGAGAAAAACAAAGGGACAGAAAATAAAGTCGTCAGACACAGATTAAAACATTAGTCCTGGTTCTGGATCTTGTTGTCGCCGGCCACGGTCTGGGCGTAGCTCGGAGGAGGGGCCTCGCTGCCGCCCTCGCCGGCATCATAGCCGCCCGAAGGACCGGCAGCCGACGAGGATGCCGCTGCAGGTGGCAGGCCGGGGCTGGTGACGGGCGACGCCGTGCCGTAGTTGAGGTTGCCACTAGGGGCGTCCTGGATCTTGGGGGCGGCAGGGGCGACAGTAGGCGAAGGGACGTTGCTGTCGCCGGGGACGGAGGTTGTGGTGATGTGGTGCGAGGTGCGGCCCTGTCTCTGGGGGCGCATCTGCTGGTTGTGGCCGGGCTGGACGACGTAGTAGGTGACGCGGCCGCCCTCGGCGTCCTGGTTGAGGACCTCGTAGTCGTAGTCGGGCTCGGGGAACTTGGCGATGATATACCAGGCGTGGATGAGGCCGGGGATCTGTTTGTTAGATATGCTCGACTGGAAGAAAGAGAGACGAGAGACTTACATAGCCGAGGACGCAGAGGAGGATGTTGATGACGGAGTCCGCAGAGCAGATGCCGCGCTTGACCCAGACGGCGACGGGCGGGAAGACGAGGGCCAGCAGGCCGAGGAAGATATCGGTCGAGCACATTGTGGTCGTGGAGTGTAGTTTATAGATGTCGAGATATGTGGATGTCGGCGTCGAGATAGTTGTCGTCGATGACGCAGTTGGCGGATAGGGTTGTCGTTGACACAAACTGCAAGGGGTCGGAATGTATACGGCGATTGATAATGCCGGAGGATGTCGTCGAGAATCAAGACGAATCAAGAAAATAATCACAAAAGAAACACGGAGATCACAAGATCGAGAAGAAGATCAAAGTCGAAGTCAAAGAGAAAGTGAGGTAAATTGTAGGGTATTTAGAGCATCAGCAAGGTTGCAGCGGGCAGCCGACAGGGGTTAGTCATGCGCCCGTAGTCACACTACAGAGGCTTTATTGTACTAAAACAGTGCCTAGTGAAAGAGAAAAGCGGGACACCCGCACAGCGGAAGCGCATGGAGAAACACGCCCAGACTCTGGCAAACAGGCCTGGAACAGCATATGACGGTGCCTGTTTTATAGTGTGAATAGTGGATGTAATCAGAGGCAAAAGAGGCAAAAGAGGCGAGATAAGATCAGTGGCCAAAGCACAGCCAAGACACGACTGACAAGGCGGAGTTTTATGGACAAGAAGAGAAAACGCTACGAAAACTGTCAAGGTCGTCTCATTCAGTGGAAGCACAGTTGGTCATTGAGTTCTTCACATTTCATAAGATCCAAATGTAGTGCCATCACTGCTTACTAATTGTGTGATTATACGCACTGCAGGAAGGAGGCTGTAGGAGGCTGGAGTAATGATAGCATCATCGCCGAAAGAGGAAGTCGTGAAAGCCCGCCGCAGGCAGCAGAATTAACTGCTCTGTCCAGTCCACAAGTGTCGATGTGATCATCGGTATTACGCCGACTAGAGCAAGCAGAGTTTGCAATTGGAAAATGAACCAGGTAGGATGCCAGATATGGAGAGATAAGAAAACAGACAAAATATAGATATTTTCTCGTGGCATGACTTGCTTTGCGACGAAAGAAGACATTGAATCTCATGACGCCGGCTGTCGCCGATTACAGGCTATTTTACAGCGGAGATAGCGTCTTCAGTTGACATTACGGTTGATAAAGAGCTCCGAAATCTGGGCCGTCAGGGGACACTCTCAGTTACAGGTACTCAGTAGCCGCGTAGACTCCGTTATTAGAGGAGGGCGGCGGCGCCCGGCGTGGCTTTGGTTTTCAGATTTCAGCGCAACAGCTAGACCTAATAGGGATAAAAATAGATACTTCCGGCTGCATACAAAATACAACCAATGCAATGTACTCCACGTGATGGAACTACTCCCCATATTTTAGCGTCTAGGTCCCGCTTTCCACAACCTTGAGCACATCTGGCCAATCATGGAGCTCTCACGTCCCCATTGAAGCTTTTCGACGTCTGCCATACTGCAAGGGAGCTATGCCAACTGACGGCATTCGATGTTCTTGATTTCTTTGAGAATTATTTCCCGTTTATTTTAGGGTTATTGATTTCATACAGAGCGTTGCGTCGCCGTCTTTGATACTCCATTCTTTAATGACTGCTTGCCCATAATGTCCATCCCCGGTCTCGGACAGATCCCAGTCCAGGTACGTCGTCTACATCTTTATATATCTATCCCTAGTAGCTTTGCTAACTCATTGCAGACACAGACAGCCGCTCCTCGCACATTCAAGCTCACACCCGTGTCAGAATGGCGGTTTAGAGTCGGTCAGGACCCTATCAAGGTCCGTCTACTCAACGGCACCGCCGAGCGCGACGGCACTGAGCTCGCCGCCAACCAACCCTACACCTTTACCGGCACCCAGTCCAAGATCCTCACATGGCAAGGCTGCGAGCTAGAAGTTGAGATCGAGGGCAGTGCCGACTCTTGTCACTTTGAGGTCGTCGCCGGTGGCTCAAAGGTGCCCGGTGTGCCCTCGCCCCAGATCGCGTACATGAACCTGCACATGCTGCTCGCGTCACAGCGCGCACGGGCTGCGGCCCTTCTTCAGTCCCCTCAGACTGCCCAGTCTCCCCAGGCAAGCGGCCCGCGCCTACTTGTCTGCGGCCCGCCACACTCTGGCCGCACCACCCTCATTCGGAGCCTCACTGCCTGGGCCACCAAGATGACGACGACAGCCAGTTCGCCCGCGTCTGCACCTCCACCACCACAGCAGCCATGCGTCATCAATGTCGACCCGCGCGAGGGCATGCTCAGCTTGCCAGGAACACTGAGCGCCGCTGTCTTTGCAACGCTCATGGATCTCGAAACTGAGGGCGGTGCCGGCTGGGGCGGCGCGCCAAGCAGCGGCCCTAGCGCCGTGCCCGTCAAGCTGCCCCTAGTCTACAACTACGGCTACGCGCGGCCCAGCGATGCACCCGATCTGTACCGCCAGCTCGTCACACGATTGAGCGGTGCCGTCTTTACCCGCATCGCGCAGGACCCGGCCGCTAAATACAGTGGCATCCTCATCGACACGCCTGCCGTAACAACCGCCGTTAACGACGACGACGACGATGACGACGACTACGACCCGGATGCCGATGACACAAAACAACAAGGCGAAGAAGGCGAGGCCAAAGAGCCACGCCCGAAACTGATGAGCATGGACCTGCTGACGCACATTATCGAAGAGTTCTCGGTCAACATGGTCGTCGTGCTCGGCCAGAGCAGCGAGAGCATTGCCATCCGCGAAGCCCTGGAGCAGCGCCTGTCCGCCTCGGCTCATACAAGCGAGCCCGTGCAGATCGTGCAGCTGGACGCGTCCGACGGCGCCGTGGCCCGCAGCGAGCTAGCTGAGCAGCAGCAGCGCGAGGCGTGCATCAAGGAGTACTTTTTCGGCGACGCCAAGCGCACGTTGAGCCCGTACACGCAGCAAGTGGACGGCGACACGCTGACCGTGCTGCGTCTGCCGGACCGGGGCGAGGAGGATGGTGTGAATGGCTTTGGGAATGCAGACAAGCTAGACCACCGGCTGGTCAAGTTTGATGCGTCGCCGGCACTGGCGCACTGGACGCTGGCGGTGATGAATGCCGGCGTGCACGACCCGCCGGACGTGGTGCAGCAGGCGACGGTGCAGGGCTTTGTCTATGTGGCGGAGGTCGACGGCGAGCGTCGCAAGGTGCGCGTGCTGGCGCCTGTCAGCGGCCGGCTGGGCGACCGGCCACTCGTTTTTGGCCGCTGGCCCGAGCCCTACATTAACCTTGTCGGCTAGATCTTTCCCGTCGCATGTCGTCATTGGAGTAGTAAACGCGTTTACTGGAGTTTGGAGTCATGTTTGCATACAAGGTATAGTCCGATCTGGTGTCAGATGATTTCAATATACCAAATTAGAAGAGCAACGATGATAAATCATGCGAATACTGAGCACACAGGTGATGTAAGTTTATAGCAAAAGAAGTAGTTGAACAAAAATCAGTTAGACATGGCTTTGGAACAGTAACCCAGTCTCCATGCGCCCATCCCATAGTAAGAATCATGAGATAACAATTTAGAAAGTAAGAAAACAATGCAATACACCGGCTACCCGTCCTCCATCTTCCACCTCCAATTTATTTTAGCTTTCCTTTCCGCAACCCCCGAGCAACCTGTAGTTGCTCTCATTCTAGATTTTTATATCCTCACTGTACACCAGCTTAATCGACCTTGATGCTAGCGTAGATCTTTCTGGTGAACCACCAGCTCGAGAAGAAGCCGATGGAGCCCGTCAGAATAAAGAAGAGGAAGCTGATAAGCGCGCTGTAGCCGACGTACAGCACGCTGCCCGACAGACCGCCGATGCTCAGCTTGCTGATCCAGTAGATGATGGCGTTGGCAAAAATGTACAGCGACGTCGTGCCGGCCGCCAGGAACGACCGCCACTGCCAGTGGTAGTTCTCAGCGCACAGCAAGAAGTAGACCATCAGAACCGTGACGGCGGCGCACGTGATGATCATCAGGCCGTAGCACAGGAACAGGAAACCAAACATGTAGTAGATCTTGCTGAACCAGATGCTGTTCATGATAAAGTACAGCTCGACGAAGATGGCACCAAAGGGCAGGATGCCCACCAGCAGCATGCTCGGGATCGGCTTGAGGTAGGTCGTAACAGGCGGGATCTGGCGCGGGATCTGGTTGGTGTGCACCGGCGAGTCAAGCACGCGCGCGCGGAATCCAAGCCACGAACCTGCAATCGACAGCGGCACTGAGATAATAAACCAGATGGAGATGATCACCAGCATGGTTGTGAACGGCACGGCGCCCGACGACTGTTTGGCCCACAGGAACAGATCCAGCAGGAAGAAGACGCCAAAGACGAAACCAGGCACGAGCACGGGCGTCAGGGCAATGTTCATCTTCCACTTCTCACCACCAAATGACTTGTACACGCGCGCAGACGAGTAGCCGCCGACAAAGCCGAGCACAGTGTACAGCAGCACCATGATGGTACCGAGCGAGCCACGGTTGGAAGGTGACAGGAAACCCAGCAGTGCAAACACGATAGTGAAGCCGGTCATGACAAAAAGCTGGGCGCCGTTGCCCAGGAACACGGACAGCAGCAGCGGGTGCGAGGGGGCACGGAACACGTCGCCGTGCACCAGCTTCCAGCCCGAGTCCTCCTGAATACCGTCGTCGTCGTCGCCGAGAGCGGCACTGGTGCCCGACAGGTCGTCTAGGTTGATGTTGTCCAGGCGGTTGTAGCGGGCAATGTCCTTGCGGAGGGTGCGCACCATAACGGACATGACCGTCAGCACCAAGAAGACGACAATAATGGCCGAGTTGATAAGCGAGAACCAGTGGATCTTGGGCTCATCGACATGCAGATACTTGTCCCAGCGCGTCGCCCACGCCGTATCGGACTTTGTCCAGTAGACGCTGTAGGTGAACTGCACGTGCGTCTTGCCGCCCTTGCTGGTCTCCAGCACGACGGGCGGGTGCTTCAGCGAGCAGTCGATCAAATCGTCGTACTTGAGCGAGCTCGGCTGCACGAGCACGCCCACAACGCGCAGCTGGTCGGCGTTGCCGCTAACCTGGTGGTACTCAACGACAATGTCGTAGTGGTTGTTGAACGCAATCTGGTTTTGGTTGTTGCCGCTGTCCTGGCCGATGAGGAAGCCGGGGCTGTAGAACTCGGTGCCCGTCAGGTCGTCGATGATGTCCTGGCCGGCCGGCAGGCCGTCGACCAACCAGTTGAGACTGTAGCCCTGCTCGATGAGCATGTTGACAAACTCGGACTGTTCCCGCATGTAGTCGACGGCGCACAACGGCTTACACGTCTCGTTCTGGGCCATCTTGAGCTCGAACGGCGACGTCATGATGCGGTCGCCGAACAAGATACTGCCGAGACTCTCGCCGACGCTCTGGGGACCGCCTGCGGGCTGGCAGAACTGCAGGTTGGGGTGGTAGTAGTCGTAGGATACGACAGAGTGTAGCATAGCATCGCGCGGCGCCGCGATGGGGCGGATGGCGTTGACATAGAGCGGCACGGTGTCGCCAGGGCGGTAGGATGTGGGTGCGACGCCGGGCAGGTAAAAGGCCGAGGCGGGTTGGGGTGCAGTCGCGAGCAGAAGGGATGCGGCCGCCAGTGCCGTCTTGGCAGACGATGCGAATGTGTTGGAGACCATTTTGTCGAGAAGATGTGGTGTGAGTCGTGAATGTTTCGTTTCGAGGCTGCCTAACAGCAGGAGCTTGTGTTTTGTTAGCTAGTCGCCCATCTAGTAGACGTCGGCTCGAGAACCAAATTAGGCTCACATACAAGGACCGAGTTGGTCTCGTTCTCGTCTGAGCTCTTTAAGCTCGTCAAGCTCGAATGCGACGTGCGCCGAGGCTGTCGAGCCGGGTAAAAGGGGGAGGTCGGGCGCTGTTTGGTTTCTGGGGCGCGCAATAGCTAATGGGCTATAGCGACATCAAATTGAATGGTAGGTCGGTCGTCGTTGAGGTATTGACAGCAACAATCAAAGTCGTCAAAGTCGTCAATGCCGTGAAAGTTATCGATGTGTGTCGGAGAAATGGTGGACACGGCGTGATGCAGGTAGTGATGATGGAGACGACACGTTGTTTCCTTCCTAGGCTGGTACCCTTAACTTGTTTCCTCAGTGTCTAACATCTTCTGTAGGGGCTCCCTCAAGCCTTGGCGCAGGAGGTTGGTTCTTTCCCAATTCGGACCAATTGGGCCTGGGCCTGTCCGTCCTTCTGTCGCTAGGCTCCTCTTCTAGGGCAGCTAGGGCAGCTATGGCAGGTGCCGACCGGGGCGGACATAGGGGATTTACGCACTATGGGGCATATGATGACTTCATCGATGGACAGACAACTTTGTTCCTACCTTTTCGGTTTCCTAGGATGACTAATAATTTAACAAAAGATAGGCTACTGGAAGATCGGCCATAGCATATTCATTATGACAGCATTATGCTAGTATGAACTCTATGATCCTCACAAGCAGACTACACTGGACATAGCTTAGGATCGCTGTTACTCCTGTTGCTTCGTGGGCCACGCGTAAAGTGGAACAGCCGTTTCAATAGCTCTTAGCAATCCTCAGACTCTGAAAACACGGAGGACGGAAACATTGAGACGGAGCATCGAACTTGGAAACGGTGAAGAAATGATAGCTATTGACATCAGGCCTTGTATCAAGCATTGAAGTAGGCGTAAAGTTGGCTGAGTTGTCTTGCATGTCCAGTACGTCTGATGTTGTGCATCTTGTCCTGTGGATTGGTGCATCGTCTTATCACGGTTTCTCGCCAAGTGAAATTGTACAGTGTCGCAGGATTGATCACCTTGTGATATTCAAATCGTAAAAGAGCTGTAGAATCAGCCCTTTCTATTGCTGGTCAATCATTGCACACACATATGTCTAATGCCTGCTGACAGTTGTCACATTTGTCCTGCTTACCTAACGGCCATCCGGGTTGTCAGACTCAAAGCAGAAGGGGCAAAATTCCGCCGACTTCATCTCTTCTTTCATCTCCTGTTCTCATAAACTACAACTTTGTTCATTCAACTACATAAATTTATCTTTCATTAATCAACCTCTGGTCTATGCCTCGAGGACATACCGGTACCGTGCCTTGCCGTCAACCATATCGACAACAGCGGCGTTGGCATCCTTCATCGGGCGAGCCTGGATCCATGGCTTAATCTTCTTGTCGGCTGCCAGCTTCAGCATCTCCTCAATCTCCCAGGGAGGGCCAATGGCACTGCCGCCGACCTTGACGTTGCCGCCAATGAGATCCCAGGCCGAAATGGTCGGCAGCTCGCCGCTGTCGGGCGCACCAATCTGAACAAACGAGCCGCCCACCTTGATAAGCTTCAGGTAGTCGTTGAGCGGCATCTTGGGGCTCGACACCGTCGACACGATGAAATCAAGCGACCGAGTGTTCTTCTTAACCCAGTCCTCGTCCTCGGCCGTGGCAATGTACTCGTCAGCGCCCAGCTTGAGGGCGTCCTCGCGCTTGTCAGAACGACGCGAGATGGCCACAACGCGGTCGGCACCCAGGGCCTTGGCGAACAGCACGCCAAAGTGGCCAATGCCACCGAGACCGACAATACCGACCGTCTTGCCGGGACCGCAGCCGTTCTGGCGCAGCGGCGAGTAGATGGTGACGCCACCGCAGAGCATTGGCGCGGCGTCCTTGGAATCAAGACCATCGGGGATCTTCACGACGAAGCGCTCATTGGTGCGGTTGTACGTGGCGTAGCCGCCAAACGAGCGGCCAATATCCTTGGCGTAGGTGCCGTCATAGGTGCCGACCATGCCGCGCAGGCAGTGGTTGGGAATGCCGCTGGAACACTCGGGGCAGTCTTTCTCGCCGCACGAGAAGGCCTGAGCGCCGACACCGACACGGTCGCCCTCCTTGACGCGGGTGACCTTGCTCCCGACGCGGACAGCAGTGCCGACAATTTCGTGGCCGACAACGCAAGCTATACTGTTAGTTTCCGTCAAACTGGCTGGCTGTCAATGTTGCAAATACATACGGTACTTAGTCTCGCCCCAGCCGGAGCGCAGGGTGTGCAGGTCGGAACCGCAGATGCCACAGTGGGTGATCTTGATGTCGACGTCGGTCTCCTCAAACTTCTTGGGCTCGAACTCGCCCCAGACCATGTTGCCCTTGACGCTCTCGGGCGACTTGCCGAGCCAGCCTTCAAACTTTGCCGGAGAGCTCATCTTGAGATTGTGTCTTTGTTGAATTGGATATTAAGAAGGTTTTTGGTGAAGGAGTGGATTTCGGGAAGGATTTAAAGGTTGTCTTTCAGCTTGCAGGATCAGCTCCCAAAATCCGTCTCCCTACTGCACTGGGCGCCTCGCCTTTATACTCGAATCCCTTCACTACATCATTCTTATCTCATCATCCCGGATGTCGCTGCGGCACTTTCTCCCTGTCTACACGGTACGTCACCGGTTGGTAGCCACTGTTACTCGCTTTGGCCTATCCCAGATCCCGATCTTTCTTCTCGCCGGGGCTTTTTACAAGCCAATAGTCAATACCGAAGCGCGGGAGCTAAGGCCTATCGCCTACAAAAGGACCAGAGACATCCAAGCTTGCCGTCATTCGTGCTGACACCAGCAACGCTGCATGTTGCCTCTAGGCAATAGAGTATTGGTTCTTGGCGTCTTTGATCTTTCGATCTTTCGATCTTTCAATGCTTTATTTCGTTTTCGTTTTCATTAGTTGTCTTCTTCCACTTCTTCTGGTGAAACTTAGGAGTTAAGGCTGTTCGATAGCCGGACCTGGCTAAAAGCCATCATAAAACCTAACACCTATGCGCCGGGATATCAGTTTGAGTTCTTATTCGTATGCAGTGAATTGAGGTGAAATAAAGTTTGAAAATGTTGCAATGCTACGCTGCCTGTGCATACCACACCTGCAGACCGTAGGCTTTAGGATTTAGCTGACTTAGGCGCGTTCAAAGGAGGGTTACAGAATAGGCGATAGGCTGTAAGCTCAACGACGTCAGAGCACCGACCTGCCCCACGCTAGCGATCAAGCGGGCAATCCGGGAACACCTTAATTTTAGTTTACATGTCTCAGTCTCGATTCTTAGTAATTGATTTCTTAGTCATATCCGATTACACAGCAACTGCTGTTTGATAGCTGCAGAACCATGGCAGACGAGGAGCTGTGTGCGTTTTGCTCGTCGCTGAACATGCCCTACGCCGGCTACTACAGGCATAGGCCGGCTGTGCAGGACGAGCAAGATTTCACAGGCAGCAACGAAGACGACAACGACGCAGAGCATGCAGGCCATGCCAGCGGCAGCGATGATAACGATAACGACTTTCATGATATTGATGATAACGATGAAGATCAGATCGCCCACGAACAGGACGTCGATGCTGGGCTGGAAGGCGGCTGGCCGCTGGCACATGTAGGCTCCCACGACAGTCATGACGGATACGGCACCGACGATCACGACGAAGATCATGATGAGGATCATGACGGTGATGACGACGACCGCGATAGCAATGACAGCGGCTTTGAAGAAGAGGAGGAGGACGACCCTTGGCGGTCTGCCCATTCCATCCCAGAAATGCTGGCCAACTCCAGGACTTGCCGCTTCTGCCGCGAGCTGTCCCGCTTCTTCTTCCAGTGGGTCGAGAAGACATATCCGGGGCGCACCTTGGACAGCCTAGTCCTGGCCGACAGCGAGGTCCAGGTTGAGCCCGGGGCGTGTCTACCCGCCATGCCCAAATTGGGATCGTCACGGCCGAGGGGCGGCGATTACGAGGATGTATCGCGCTTCTCAACGGCCCGGGTCGTGATATCGATGCGCGACCCCGACCGCCCGGAGCTCGATCACAAGATCTACTGGCCTGCCATCAGTCTAGACTACCAGCGCGTGCTGTGGGAGTCGTGGCCGCGGCTGCAGGATGTGCTTGACAGCATGGATGCGCACGAGCTGGAGGGCCAATCGGCTCTGGCTGCATGGACAGAAAACGAGCCGTACTCAGCACGACAGCGAGGCAGCCGTGTCGATATGCGACTGCTGCGGCGGTGGAAGGAGTCATGCTTTGCATGGCATGGCGACCGGTGCAGGGCACGCCATGACGCAAAGGACGAAGAACAAGGGAAAATGCAAATGCTACGGCTGATTGATGTCGAGGACATGTGCCTTGTGGAGGTTCCTGGCCTGTCGACCGTGTCCTGGGTGGTGCTCAGCTACGTCTGGGGCAGGATTCCCTTTTTTACTTTGACAACAGCCAACCGCCCTGACTTTTTAGTCAAGGGAAGCCTCTCGGGCCTGTCAAGCGTATCGGGCACTACCGAAGACACGTTCTTGGGGTTGCCTGCTACTGTTGCTGAAGCTATCGTGGCCACACGTGGCCTTGGTGAACGCTATCTCTGGACAGACAGCCTCTGTGTTGTACAGGACTCGACCGCAGACAAGGCTCTGTTTGTGCCTGTCATGGATGAAATCTACTCCCGTGCTACCGTCGCAATAGTCGATCTTGGTGGTCAGGATGCATTCCATGGCCTACCAGGCGTGACTACAGACCGATTTAGCTCTACCGACCGCGACAAATGTCACGCCCCAGAGCCTATTGTCATCAATGGCACGCGCATGGTGCGTGCAGCCCAGCCGACAGGTACGGGGTATCAGAGGTTGGACATGCAGGCAAGCTGCGTCTATCTGCAACGTGGCTGGACTTTCCAAGAGGCTCTGCTGTCGCGCCGGTTTGTGATCTTCACGGCAGATACAGTTTTCTGGGAATGCCCGTGCGCGACGTGGCGTGAAGATGCAAATTGGGAGGTCGAGGGCAAAAAGGAAGTCGAGCAATTCCTAGATGATGAAGACGAGAACGACAAAGAGGAAGAGAAAGAGGAAACGGACGAGAATCAACAGGTAGAGACTGAGCCTGACATTTTCCGCAACTCTTTTCTGACCGTCGAGTCGACAGTCGTCTACGACTACCTCTGGGGACCTTCTGCTCAGGATTTTGACAAATCCTACCAGGCTCTCGTTCACGCCTTTACCCGTCGGAAGCTCACTTTTGAAGGCGATGGTCTCGCTGCTTTTTCTGGAGTCTTGAATGCATTGGAGAGGACAACCGAGCTCCAGGCTCGAGGTGACGGGCAAGTCGAGCAGCCGCCTCTGGAATTTATCTGGGGGCTCCCGGCGCCGTTTCTGGGTATTGCCCTGACATGGCCGGTCGACCGCGATGAGATCTCAGAGCTGAACGACGATGGGTACCCCGTCACAGATACACCGCCTTCCTTTTATCGGCGTACGGGAAAATGTCTTGTGTTTCTGCAAGACAACAATAGCGCCGATAAAACAATGACGACAGCCAAGATCCCATTTCCAAGTTGGAGCTGGGTTGGATGGGTTGCCCCGATATTGTACGAAGAGCTTTTTGGGTCTCTTTTGTCCGCGCATGCAGGCATCCGCTTCTTCGTCTTCAAATCGGCCGACCCGAGCGCAGACCTTGAAGAGGTGATTCAGCATACTGCGTTCCAGGATAGGTGGCCAACGAGTGATAGGTTCGTGAAAACCGAACCGATATGGCGCGAGACATCCCCTACTGAGAATGCCGTTGATGCCGGTATGGTGCCCGAGCATATCCGAAAGGACCCAGCTCTGCGCCAAATCGTTCTTGCATTCTGGACAAGCTGCTGTTCTCAACTGCATATCATGTTTGAAGCGCGCACAAAAGTCGATGGTGACATAGCCAATTCGGCCGAGTTCTGGGAAGAGCTTCCTGGGTCGCTGACACCACCTACTCGGTTTTCTGGCGGCTGGCACCACCGGCCTCCGCGGAACTGGCACACCGGTCTGCATATCGTCGAATGCATTGTGGTTGGCCGTGACAATCTTGATAACCTATCAACAGAAAGCCAGCTAGTCGTCCTGGTGACTGAGACGGTTGGTGAGGCGGATGAGCTGCACGGCACAAGACGGCGCGTGGCCGCGCTCACTGTCTACGAGAGTGCGTGGAACTCGCTGCAAACGCGACGGTGGGAGCCTGTTATTTTGGTTTGAAAAAGATAAGTATCTATGATATAGGATGATTTTGCAAATTTTTAAAAACATTAATCCCTTTTCGACACAAATTAAGATGTATTTTCATATCTGATTGATTTTGATGTGTCCTGTTTTAATTTTCTGAATATACACTGAAGATATTTTTTTTATCAACGTCTACAGTTTGCAACGTTTTCGAGCATCTTATATTCTATAAAATATCACACAAAATGATCGAATTTATATTTTGAAATAAAAGCAGCTTTTGCATAATAAACATCTACAGTGGAAAGAAAATCGAATAAAATCACCGTGGATTTTGAAAGATTAGTCACCGCGACTGACACACTAACACTAGCCTGGTAGCGCACCTTATCGCCGTAGCAGACCCACATTAAAGTTTACGATAAGAAAAAAAGCCTGCATAGTAAAAGTTTACAGCCTTTCTGGCGATGATCCATTCTGCCGTCCGCAGTGCATCTCAACATACTTTGACGGTCATCCAACACAATGTCTGCCGCAAAACTACCACAACTCCTCGACTCTCTTCGCCAATCGGTGGCCTCTGTGGCCGAGACGACCCCGAAACTGTCGGCTCTGACGCCCCCCGAAGATGGCCTCTCGCTGCTCGACGTCAAGAACGAGCTGCTGCTGAGCTACCTCGAGCACATGGTCTTCCTGATCGTGCTGAAGCTGCGCAACGCATCCTCTGCCTCCGGTGCCGAGTCTGAATCCGACCTGAGCCTCGAAAATTCGGACCTCGGCCAGTCCGTCGTCAAGAAGCTCGTCGAGCTGCGTCTCTACCTCGAGAAGGGTGTGCGCCCGCTCGAGGAGAAGCTGCGCTACCAGGTCGAGAAGGCCCTGCGCGCAGCCGAAGAGGTTGAGCGTGTCGCAAGACAGAAGTCGGACTCTGCTG
Organism: Ophiostoma piceae; assembly: GCA_032248835.1. NCBI lineage: Eukaryota > Fungi > Ascomycota > Sordariomycetes > Ophiostomatales > Ophiostomataceae > Ophiostoma > Ophiostoma piceae. The sequence continues at coordinate 2,165,812 of CP135125.1, forward strand.
CCGCTGCTGCTGCCGAAGAGGAGGAGGACAGTGACTCGGGATCGGAGGATGGAAACAACGACGATGCCGGCTTTGTCGACGAGGAAGAGGTGGCCAACAACCGGCCCAACCGCGCCGCCTTTGTGCGCACGGGCGCAGCAACGGCTGCTGCAGCGGCAAAGGCCAAGGCCTCTGGCGACGACTCCGGTGCTGCTGGCGTCTACCGCCCACCCAAGATTGCGCCCACACTCATGCCCGAGACCCAGGCCGATCGCCGCGACCGCGCTGCTCGCCGCCCGATGAAGTCCGCCACCATGGACGAGTTCATTGCCGACGAGCTGTCCACAGCACCCATGGCCCAGCTCAGTGTTGGTGCCAACATTGCCGCTCGCGGTCGCCACATGACTACGGCCAAGGAGCGCGAGCGCGAGGAGGAGCGCCGCGAGTACGAGGAACGCAACTTTATCCGTCTGCCCAAGGAGAGCAAGAAGGACCGCGCCCAGCGCAACAAGTCCGAGGGCCGCAGCAGCCAGATGAACTTTGGTGGCGAGGAGTGGCGCGGCCTGGGCGAGGGTGTCGACCGCATCAACCGCATGACAGCGCGCCGCAGCGGCAGCGGATCGGCCGGCGGCTCGACACGGTCGATGCTGGACAAGAGCCGGAAGCGCGGCATCGACACCATCGACGGTCCCCGTGGCAGCGGTCTGGGCGAGGGCCACGACGGAGGCATCGGCGGCCGCTTCAGCAAGAAGCTGCGGCACCACGAGATGGGTTCTCATCGCGACCGCAAGAAGAAGTAGATTGCTTACTAAGCTTTTGTGCGCCTCTTGGTTCATTTTGGATCACCGTTTGGCCATCTTCCTGTCTAATGTCTGCTATTTTTGCTGTTTTTTTTGTACTGCATATAGAGGCTTGTGCATTTTCATGTTATAAAAAGCGTCAATTTTATCATAATTCCATGTTGAAACCAGGCTTTGCTATCGTTTAAATGTGCCTGAATAGATCTTGACTCGGCTCTTTTATGCGCTGAAGATTGCTAAATGATGGCACGTGACCCTATTGTAACGTCAAAATGGCCTAGAAATCTACGCAACGGGCCACTGAAGCCGCGCCAGTGCCCCTCTATTGACACTGCAAGACGCTTTTTTCAGATTTCGCGGGGCTACAATACAGGCCGAGTTAAGAAGGAGCGGCCCGTGTGTGACGCATATCTACACTTCCGGCGCAGTCTAATTTCTGTCCTCTTGTCCTTGGCTTTTGTTCACTGCATTGCATATTCCACGAAATCTTGCATTACGAGCCCAGTCAACTACCACTAATCGACGACTACTCCTACACTCGGCACACCATCCACGACATAATGGCTACCGAGGCACCACCTGCAGTTGACCCTGCCGCTGCCGCCGCCGCCGCTGACCAGGACCAGGACATCAACCCCTGGTCGGTGCAGGGCGGCACGGACGCCAACGGCGAGGTCGTCGCGATCAACTACGAGGCAATCAGCAAGAAGTGGGCTACCAGCCTGATCGATGAGGCTCTGCTCGAGCGCTTTGAGCGCGTCACCGGCCACAAGCCACACATCTGGCTGCGCCGTGGTCTCTTCTTCAGCCACCGCGACTTTGACCGCATCCTGACTCGCTACGAGCACGGCGACCCCTTCTTCCTGTACACTGGACGCGGCCCCAGCACAGGCAGTCTGCACCTGGGACACACCATCCCGTTGCAGTTCACCAAGTGGCTGCAGGATGTCTTTGACGTGCCCCTGGTGTTCATGTTGACAGACGACGAGAAGGCCCTCTTCAAGGACAATCTGACCTTTGAGGACACGCTCAAGTACGGCATGGAGAACGCTCGCGACATTATTGCCCTGGGCTTCGACCAGAAGAAGACGTTCATCTACAGCGATCTTAAGTACGTTGGTGGCCACTTTTTGATGAACGCCTGGGAGTTCTCGCGGCTGGTTCCCTACAACCAGGTGCGCGGTGCTTTTGGCTTCAACGAGAGCTCAAACATTGGCAAGATCTTCTTCCCGTCGGTGCAGTGTGTCGCCGGCTTCGCCACATCGTACCCCGAGATCTGGTCTGACCCGCCGGCCGAGGAGCGCACCAAGGAGATTGCCAAGATTGACTGCTTGATCCCCATGGGCATTGATCAGGATCCTTGTAAGTTTTGCTCTTGTTCTTTTTCATCCTTTCTCTGTCAATATCATAGATTAACGTATAGACTTCCGCCTGCTTCGCGACAACTCTCACCGCATGCGCTACCCGTCGCCCAAGCCTGCGCTTATCCACTCCAAGTTCCTGACTGCCCTGCAGGGCCCTGGTGGCAAGATGTCATCGTCAAACCCCAACTCGGCCATCTTCATGACTGACACCGCCAAGCAGATTAAGGTGCGTTGCTTATCGTTCATGTGATGACCAAAAACTGATAGCTAACACCCACAGACTAAGATCAACAAGCACGCGTTCAGCGGTGGCCGCGAGACTTTGGAGGAGCACCGCGAGTTTGGTGGCAACCCCGATGTCGATGTTTCGTACATCTACCTGACCTACTTCGAGGAGGACGACGAGAAGCTGAAGCAGGTCTACGACTCGTACAAGAAGGGCGAGATGCTGACGGGCGAGCTCAAGAAGCTGGCCATTGAGCTGCTGCAGAAGAACGTCGAGGAGTTCCAGGCTCGGAGAGCTCTGGTTACCGATGAGGTGCTGGCTTCGTACATGAAGCCGCGCAAGCTGCAGTGGGCTGGCAACCCGAACCCCAAGCCCAAGCCGGCGCCGGAGCCGAAGAAGGGCAAGGAGGGCAAGGAGGCCAAGGCTCCCCAGGAGGGCAAGGAGCCCAAGGAGGGCAAGGTGAAGTTGACCAAGGCCGAGAAGAAGCTGGCACAGCGGCCAAAAGAGGAGAACTAAATGCCTGTTGCAATGTAAAATAAAAGTATAAACAAGTCAATTTGAGCAATCTATAATTCTTCACATCATTCAATAACTTTGCTAAGCGTAGTAAAAATGTCATATTAATCCCATTTTGATGAATCCCAACGCCATGAGTCCGAGTATAAAGAAAAAAACAGAAACAGAGTAAACAATAGGCAAAAAAGAAGCAATAGTCAAGTGCTGATGCAAGATGTGTATCTCGCTGAAGAGGGTATCTGCACCTGGCAAATAGCGAAGAGGAATGAAGAAGAGATGAGATATACAAGACAGCCTGTGCTTACTCGACGTTGGCCACAATGACCTTGTCGCGTGCCGCCGGCCGTTTGTCGTCCTTCTTGCTGCTGTGCTTGCGGCGGTTCTCCTCCTTGCGCTTGATGGACCGCAGCATCTCCTGGTTGATCTGGTCGGCCTTCTTGACGACGGCGGGCAGGTGACGGTGGCGAAGAATACGCCGCACCTCGGGCATGTGCTTGTAGCGCTCCTTGAGCGTGTTGTCGTACTCGAGCTTGCGCTTCTCGGCCGACGCCTTGATGCCCTGCCGCGATGCGGCCTGTGACCGCCACAGCCGGATGTTGCCCTCGTCGGAGCCCGACAGCACGTAGTTGGAGTCGGGGGTGTAGCAGACGGCGTGCACGCGCGCCATGCGCTTGGTGTGGTAGACATCGCGGCTCTGGCCCGAGTTGACGTCGAACAGGCGGATGGTGCGGTCCCACGATCCGCTGACAAGCTCGGTACCGGTGGGGTTGAAGTCGAGCGACAGCACGGCGCCGGTGTGGCCCTTTTGGATGTTGCGGGCACGGCCCATCTGGCGCATGTCGAAGTGGTAGATGTTGTAGTCTTCGCTGCCGACGGCAAAGTTCATGGCCTCCTGAGGGTTCCAGGCGAGGTCGTTGCAGGCGAAGTTGAGGACGGTCTTGTGGATCGGCGATGAGGTGCGCAGATCGTAGAAAACCAGACTGCGGTCGCTGCCGCAGGAGCCCAGCAGACTGGTCTCGACCTGGTTCAGGCGGACGGCCGTGATGGTGTCGACCGAGTGGGGCCATGCGAGCGTCTCCGTCACAGTAGGCGATGTGCGGCCGAGATCGTAGACAAAGATGCGCGAGGAGCCAGAAACAACGGCAGTTGGTGAAGAGCGGTGGCTGGTGATCGAAGTAAAGGCGCAGTCGCCGAGGCCCGAGGTGACCTCACCGGTGTGGGAGTCCATGACTGTAATGTTGCGGTCGGTACCGCAGGACACGAGGTAGCGGCCACGGGTCTCAGAGGTCTTGACCCAAGAGATGCCCTTGATGATGCCCTCGTGGGCCTTGGCCTTTTGTGTCTCGGTGCGTGTGGGTAGGTCCCAGATCTTGACGATGCCGTCGGCACTGGCAGAGGCGAGGCGGTCGGTGTTTTCGAGGTCCTTGGCGAGGCAGTAGACGCCGTCCTGGTGGCCGACGCCGATCTGGGCGACGAAAGGTGCGGCAAACATACGCTCCATCTTAGCTGCCTGGAGGGCTCTGGTGTACTCGCGGGCACGCTCAAAGGGATGCAGAGCTGGGTCATGGTTGCGCTGCTGGTGCTGCGACGTCGCCGCCGAGCGGTTCAAAACCTTGACTTTCTGGCGGGGTTAGACTGTGTTGAAGCAATATCGTTGATTTCATGACAAGAGATTCTTACCATTTTGAGCTATCGACTTGCAATAGCGGAGGATGAGGTCGTTGTGCGTTGATGTGGCGTTGGACTACAATCACGAGAAAAGTCGACCAGGCTCGATGCCAGGATAAAATTTTGGTGGTAAGAGTAGGCAGAAAATAAAGAGTGGGTTCCACTATTGTAGTCTTATCGCCTCTTATCGTGGCTTATCGCTGAAATGATGCCCGTGGCAAAGTGGAGACCTCACCACAAGATGACTAATGTGCCGTGTTAGAGCCGAATCGGGAACATCGTCACGGCAGCATCAGAGATGGCAACCTCACAACTTGAAATCCTGTGGCATTTGTTTTCTTAAACCAAAGCTTGGAAAAAACTAGTTGCCACTACAGGCATAGTTTCCAAGTGTTTAGATAATGCTGCGGTAAATCCAGGTCTAGCGAACGTAATCTGACGGTATTGGTCATTCTGAGACCCGACTCCAGAATTCTGATCGGTTTGCGGTGTCTTATTTTATCTATTTTTTAAACTGCTGAAGTTATTTAACTCTCAGAAGCGAGGAGACTCCTAATGTGGAGTTGTTCGGTATGTTGGGCTAGTTTGGCAGATGGTAGGACAGTACGCACGCATCCTCGCTTCCAGTACTTTGAAACCAATAGTTGAACGTTTGGATTGAAAAGCATCCGATCTCTCCCTCACTCTGATGTTTTGAAAAGCTCGAGGCTTCATACATAGAACCCAAACGTCAACTTTGTGAAGTTGGCCAATCGGATGGCCTTCTCCAGATGATCTTAAGTCCGATATGAGCGGTGCTTACAAACCGGGCCGTTGTTGGATTCGAACATGAAGTATGCAAAGAGAGACAACAATGAATTATTAATTCTTAAACGAGGTCAAGTCAATATTATCTGGTAGAAATAGAACCCACCGTTACGTCAAGGTTACATGTTAGATTATCTCACAGTGCTCGTCATCTTACCAATACTCGCTATTTGTCATCTTCTACAACTTTCTGTCTTTAATGTAAATTATCAGGTTACTTCGTATCACATAGAAAATGCCATCAAAATGCAGTCATGAATAAGGCTGCATCATAAGTTGCGTGGTTGCATTTTGGCTACGACATGCAAGGCGGTCGCTAGTGTCGATCGGCGTAGTATAAAGAGTGGCGTGCTGGCACTGAGGGGAACATCCGATGAATAGCTTCAAGCAACTTTCAAATATCAACTGAGCTACACCAGCAACTACATCAACATGAAGGAAGCTATTGTCAGCAAGGGTAAGATTATTTCTTGAAATGAGTCAATTGGCAAATGAATCTAACTAAAAGGCCTCTCGGTCGAGATCGTCGACTCGCCGGTGCCGGAGCCCAAGGAGTACCAGGTGCTCATCAAGATCGCCGTGTCCGGCACCAACCCAAAGGACTGGAAGCGGCCCGAGGGCGGCTTTTCTGCAAACCAGGGCGACGACATGGCCGGCGTTATTGCAAAGGTCGGTCCCCTTGTGACCGAGTTCAAGGTCGGCGACCGCGTCGCTGCGTTTCACGAAATGATGACACCCCACGGATCGTATGCCGAGTACGGTATCGCCTGGGAGCATACCACTTTCCTCATCCCCGAGTCCACATCTTTTGAAGAGGCCGCCACTCTTCCTCTGGCGTACCTGACCGCCGTCTACGCACTCTACAAGGAGCTCCAGCTGCCCGACCCGTGGCACGTGCGCCCCGACGACGCACCCGCGCTGCCCCTCGTCATCTATGGCGCATCCACGGCCGTCGGCGCATTTGCCATTCAGCTCGCGCGCCGCAGCAACATCCATCCGATCATCGGTGTTGCCGGCGCATCCTCGGCGCTTGTCAAGGACCTTCTCACAAACGACGGCGGCGAGGACAATTTGGCGCGCTACGGAGACGCTATTGTCGACTACCGGCAGGGTGAAGAGGGTGTCCTTCAAGGCGTCAAGGATGCCCTGGCCAAGGCTGCGCCGCTCTACACAGGAGGAAAGCCCCTGGTGCTCAAGCACGCCTTTGACCCTGCGTCGTACGAGGGCGGCTACATCACGCTGTCCAAGCTGCTTGTGGGCAGCGACGGCACGCGCCTGGCTACAGTGTCACCCCTGCACCACTACAAGGAGCTGGAGGAGCGTACGGAGCCGCTGGAGCATCTGGGTAAGACGTTTGTCGGCCATGCGCACATGAGCAGCGCCAATATTACTCTGCAGGAAAAGGCCGACCACGAACTGGCGTATGTGTATTCGCGGTATGCGACGAAAGGTCTGCAGCGTGGCTGGCTGAAGCCGCACCCGCACGAGGTGGTCCCTGGCGGTCTTGGTGGCGTCGGCACAGCCCTCAAAAACCTCAAGGACGGTAAGGCCCATGGTGTCAAGTATGTCCTCCGTATTGCTGATACTGAGGGTGTCAACTAGATTTCACAGTCACAGTAGTAAATCAGTTCAATAAAAGAAACTCTGATCAGTCGTAAGATTCAATCTTCAACTCGGGTATCACTATCGACTCTAAACTATCTTCAATAAACTTCAACAAGAAACACTCTACATGGCATAGCCGAGGTCACGGCCACCATTGCGCTTGTCCTCGTCCGACTCGCCCTTGACGCCGCCCAGGCCACGCTCGGCGCTGCCGTAGTGGTCGCTGTCGCCGTACGCCAGCTGCAGGTCGTCGTCCATGGCATCGCCAATCTCCATCCACTTTCCCGTCGGGCTGCACGCCGGCACGGGCTTCAGTGTGCACAGAAGCCAGTAGACACCGAAAGAGACACCGAAGCCGGTAAAGAAGTTGAGATTGTAGATGTACGTGGCACCAACGGGAACATCGCGGCCAATGGCACCGGCAAAACCGACAACATTGATCAGAATGCCAGCAATGTAGGCCACATAGGCGCGCCACTGGATGCCCTTCCAGCCATAGTAGGGACCGGTACTGCGGCCGTCATACAGACCGCGCACGTCAAGGTAGCCCTTGCGCACGGCATAGTAATCGGACACCATGACACCGGCGATGGACGACAAGAAGACGGAGTAGGCAGACAGGTAGGTGGTGAACTGGTTGCTGGAGGTGAGCAGCGTGTAGGGGCACATGGCGAGGCCAACAGCGGCGCAAATATAGCCACCGCGACGGATGTTGATGAAGCGCGGCATCAGCGCCGTCAGATCCGTGCCGGCCGACACCGAGTTGGCAGCAATGTTGGTGCCGAGCTGGGCGAGGGCAAACGCAAACGAGATGACAAAGACACCGAAGCGTTGCGCAGAGCCGCCCTCGGTGATAAAGTGGTCGAGCATGTCCAGCGGGTTCCAGATGGGCTCGCCGTAGAGCGTCGTCGAGGCGGAGCTGACAAAGATACCAATAAAACTGGTGAGGGCAAAACTCATGGGGATGGTGAGCAGCTGGGGCAAGAAGGCATCGCTGGGCTTCTTGGCGAAACGAGCAAAGTCAGGGTCGTTGACGATGAGGGTAGCAAAGTTGGCAATGCTGCTCATGATGCCCTTGACAATGGTCCAGGCAAGCTCGGAGCCCTCGAGGGTCGACTTTTGGTGGATGACGGGACCGGCGCCGCCCGCGCGCACGAGTGTCCAGATAAAGAAAGCAATGCCGGCGACGGGCACGAAAAAGGCCTTGAGGGTAAACAGATGGCGGATCTGGTGGACGGGGAACCAAAGGGCGGGCAGCGAGCACAGCCAAAAGATGAAGAACGAGGCGTAGTCGGCGGTGGAGGTGCCCGAGGACTCGCTAAAGGTGTTGGGAATGAGGTCGCGGTCCCAGCTCTTCCAGATGGAGCGGATCATGAGGTAAACGCAGTTGCCGCCAATGTATGCCTGGACGCCGTACCAGATGCAGGCCATGGCGGCACGGTTGAAGACGGGCCACAGACTGCCCCAGATGCCAAAGGAGGCGCGGTTGACGACAGGGAAGCCGATGTGGTAGGTAGCGCCGATGCGACCGGTCATGCAGACAAAGGACGAGGCCAAAAAGTAGCCGACCCAGACGCAGATCCAGGATTGCCACCACGACAGACCGTCCGAGACCATAGTACCAGAGATCATCCATGTGTTGATGTTGAAGGCGTCGCTGATCCAGAAGGCGACAAAGTTCCATGCGGCCCACTGGCGGCGTTCTGGCTCGACGGGTTTGAGATCGTGGTTTGTCAACTGAGGAGTTAGAATTCAGTTACTCTGTACTTGCGATGGAGAGATTTCGAGTTACCATGAGTTGCGTGGACGTGAGGCCAGGCTCAGATTCCACCATGGCCTTGCGGGCCAAGTGCTTCAACGCCATTGTGATGTATGTTGTTTGTGAAAACGAAATGAAACAAAATCAAACACTGAATTCGAAAGGTCGCGTGTTAAGGTGACGGCAGCGATCCAATGCACGATGATGCAAGACACCCCAAGCCAAGAGAGTTGACAGGCACAGACGGGATGATCTTAGTAATGGAAACAAGAAAGAAGAGAAACAAGAGTACAAGGCTGATGCAAGTACTTTTCCGTTGGAGTACAGAGCGAGACTGGAAGTGTTTTCGGAGACGAGAACGGGGGTCGAGTCAGTGATATATACCTCGTTGGATTGCAGGCGAGACCGTGTAAGACACATGTGTTTCTTGGCCTCTTTAGATACAGATTATTCTTTAAATTTTTACATCTCTACTGATAACGACGTCGACACACGTTTGCTTTTCTGGGTACCATGCAACGGGCCACCATCGGCCCAGAGAAGCAAGGATGAACAATCGATATGACATAGCCTGCGGTCTTTTCGTTTAGCGAGTCGTGCTTTTCGAGCATTATTTCCTAGTTGGAGTTCATTTTCTGGCGCAAGTGAAAAATTAGTGTTTGTCGCCTTCGTTGGAGATACTTGTCTCAGTACACCTGATATACGCACTGTATTCTACTGGTGGTACAGTAGCTATAAAGCAGTGTGGATAACGGCCGTACCTAACCCCAGAATCTCGATAAACATAAATCAGATTGACTCGATGTAAACTCGTAACAACTAGAGATAAAGATAAGGAAAAAGGAACGGCTTGGCGTTATTCCTTCGGGGCCAAGCACGCTAAAGCGAATTAAAAGTCTAAAAAAACGCGGGGGTTCCTCTTTTCTAAGACGGGGGGGCGTGTACGGAAGAAAAGTAAGATAAAGAGTTAATTAAGAAGTAGTCAAAGTGATAACATATTAAAGGGCGAACGAGAAAAAGAAGAAAACAAGCGTTATCACTCATGAAATAGTTGCAGTAATATGCGCATATACTAAAGAGAGCACGACAGGAAAACACATCTTCCTCACCAGTGACTAGTCTTCCTTAAGAAAGTTTGCCTTTGTCTGCTTGGCCATGCTGCCCATCAGGTAGTCTCCGCCGCGCATGGCCATCATGGCACCGTAGACACCACGCATCGGCCAGATGGACCAAAACGTGGCCTGTAACCATGCAACGAGGCCACGGCTAGAACTTTCCTCCTCCTTGTTCTCCTGCACCTTGACCTTATCGTACACAGTTGGCAGCCATTCCGCACCGTACTTTGCTCTCACGCGGTCATAGGACTGCCGGTCATAGTGTGCCCAAAACTCCTCCTCGGTGTAGTATGCGTGGGCATAGAGCCACTTCTTGCCGCCCAGCTCCTGCACCTTTTGCTCAAGCTGCCGATTAGCGTCTATAAACGCGGCACGGTTCGACAGTCCCGTCGCCAGGGGGCCCCAGACGCCAAAGTTGATCACGCGAGCATCGTCGGTGTCCTTGTCGAGGCGCCCAAACTCCGAATGCAGTCCATGCGCAGCGTCAGGCGAGTTGCGTGCCAGCAGAAGAGGACAGATCCAGAGCGGGTAGATTCCAAGCGTGCTTTCTACCCAGTCAACAAACTCGTCAACCTTGTCAAGGGGAATGCCGACATCCTGCACCATGTACGCATCAGCAAGCCCACTCTGGTGCAGTGCGCGATACATGTTCCGGGTATGCACAAATTTGTCGAGAATGTACCGAGTTATGTTGTTGAAAGGCATCAAAAAGTACTGGTACGAGTACACACCGACCCAAAAGCCGCCGCGGTCGTAGCGGAACAGGTAGTCGACAATGGGGATATAATCGGTCATAGTCGAGTCTGGGGCTTTCTGCAGGGGCTTGAGAAGCCGGCGGGCATGCACGTAGAACCACGGATCATAACGGCGCGTGAACCGACTGACCGTAGCATTCGGTGGGGGCTCATCAACCAGCCTGCCCGAACACAATACTGTGGCTGTTCTTGAAAACATGATCGCGTCGACGTAGTCGATGTCGTCCCGGGCTAAAACATTGTTAGTCGTTGTAGGTTGTTATTGATGACTAAACTATAACCGCGCTCTCCCTTTTTTCCGGATTTGGACAAGTCAATGTCGACACATACCAATTTCGTCCGCAATTTTTGCTTGGAAACCCTGCATCGAGCTTTGCAGGTTGTAAGACAGCTGGACGTATGGCTTGGCGTCTTGCAACTGGACCTCCAATAGAGTGACGACACCCAGCGTTCCAAAGGCTGACGCCGCTCCCCAGAACAAGTCTGTGTTCTCGCCCAATACTCGCGATGCGCGCATGAGCTGGCCGTTTGCGAGAACAATTTCAATCCAGTTGATCGTGGTATCGAATGGCCCGTGGCGGTATGAAGAGCTCTCGCCTGATGTGCCGGAAAATCCACCGCCCACTGTGATGCCAGGAAATTCCATGACAACAAGTGGAACTAGACCTTTAGCCAAGGTGGCGTTCACGAGCACATCCATGGGTACGTTTGGTTCGACGAGGGCTGTCTTTTTCTTGATGTCCACATCCAGGACACTGTTGAGGCTGCTCGTGTCGACAGTGTTGTCCGGTCGCCGTTGCGAGTCGCGGGTGCTGTTTGTCGCACCGTGGTAAATTCGAAAAGGCTTTTTCGTGGCAGCAAAGTGTTTAACACGCGCCGTGATGGCTTGCACTGTCTTTCCGTGGGCCTGCATGATGGTTGCAATTGTTTTTCTGCTCTGTGTCTTGTGTGTTGGAATATTTCTTGTGATGAAGGGTTTTCTTTTGCAAACAAGTGCACAACATGTCAGTATGTGCATGTTCCTGGGTTTTTACCGGGTGTCCTTCAAAACTACCAACGGCAACAAACTGAGGCTCTTCCGGAAATCGCTTAGACCCTGGGACACAATGCTCAGCCGTCAGCAGCAAATTCTCAGCTAAAAACTGGAGGTTTCCTAAAATAGGCCACTTGTGCCACCAATACAAAACGCTGGCTCCCGATGGGAACTGGCGGGAGTCTTTTACCGTTCTGTATCTTCTCTATATGATACGCTTGATGCTTCTATTGACGCTTTTGTTAATGCTTCTGTTAGTATTTTTGATGTTCGCAATACCCCGTAATTTTTGTGATTATTATGATACTCGCGATAGGTCGTTACCATTGGTTAAAGAAATGCAGTAAACATTATCTATATGTCGAATATCAAAAGCTTTAGAACTGAAAATAAAAACGTCACTAAGCCTACAAAATTTTAAAAACGACGTATTAATTAGATAGATCCAAAATAAAAAATTAACATGCCGATTCCCGCTTACCTGAATCCCGTCGATAGCTTTCGAAATTCAAAAGATTAAAGAAGTCACTCGTGAGAAAATACCTCAAACGGCTATCTATTGCTACACAAAAGTAAGCTCCCGTCAGCCGCCACTTTCTGTCCAATTTAAAACTGCGAAATCGCAGCTGACACTAAGCTCAGACTTATGTCCCGGGGCCCTAACCTATGCACACCCTTAGATGCAGTACGTAGCTGCTGTTCGTGCCCAAATCTGACCCAGGTAATCAATCACCTTTCTTCAAGAAACGGCTGTCATATTTCAGTTCAGCCGCAATATTCCGGTTGGTGAGAAGCTCGGGCGTTTTAGTGTATCCAATATTAGACCGGCTAACCTATTTTGACTGGCTGTTAAGTTCGGTAATGTCTGCAAATGTAGATTACTTCTCCTGGCAAGGATAAACATTCCCTCTTATCATTTTGTTGCCATATTTAGTTTCTTGTAAAGCGTTACCTCAAATAGTTGACATCGGAATTTGGCATACCTGTCACCCTGTGATCGAACTCGTTCTCTCGGCGCTACCGTTTATTGTTTTTAAAGCACAGACCAAAGTAAAAGAGGTGAACCTCATATGTTCGTAGATCAGAAACGCAGGCCGAGTTATGACATAATAAAGTACATCTCAGAACTGTTTCTACCCTAATTACGTAGATTAAAGTGCTTCTATCCCTCCCGCTGAACTTCAAAAGAAACCGAGAACAAAACAGCATCTAGGAGGGCGCTTTTATTAAGGACCAAAAGCAAGCGAATCCCGAAAGACTGATCGTTTTCTTAAGTCTAGTAATGCTAGACGTGTAAATATGATATTCTTACTACGCCCAGTCATAAAAGTCAAAGTAAGAATATACATCACATAAATACGCATCACATTCGCGGCGAAGGTAAGTAGGCTGTGCCCTTAACAGTATTATACTGTCAATGGATCACATTTTCTTTGCCTGCTCAATTGTCTTGGCATAGCGATGTCTGTGATGTTTGAGGGCGCAAAATTTAAACTGGCACAGAACTCTGCCTGCCGCTTGCCGCTTGATATGATGATATGCGCCAGAGACTTTATTCCTGGCATATAGTGCAAAAATTATGGTGGGGAGAAGTGTTTTGTGGCTGCTGTATGCCACCAGTAGTTGATGCTATTTCAGGTGCAGGTCCCGACACGCAATCAACACTGGGTTGAGGTCTACTGCTTTCTGTATTACGCAGGCTGCATCTGATGGCTATAATATATAAAGAGACGATTCGGCCTCCTCCTCAAATAAGGAAAAAGCTAGCCATCCCGCCCATTCAAAGATACCTCCCGTTCGAGTTGAGCCGAGAGCGTGAAAACATGAACATACCCGACGTCAATCATCAGTCAACTGTCTCCGCAGGTCCCTACCAAGGCTGGACCTCATCATCAAGTGACCGCGGAACATTTGATATTCTCTGGAGCTGCCTTTTAACGACATTTCTCTGCGGTTGGACGACTATCTGCATCAATGTTCCCACCCAGAGATCAACCTGGATAGAACGGCTTTTCAGAAAGAGCCTTGTTTTCTGCGAAGCTATGGCTGGACCTGAATTTATCTTCCACAATGCTCTTGGGCAGTACCTTGTGGCAAAGGAGTCGGTCATCAAGTTCAAAGACGCCGGCTTCTTTGGATGGACGGTCCGACATGGTTTCTATGCCGGCATGGGAGGGTTCATGCTGCAGTCCAGCGATTTCGTCGATATTCCACTGACGCTTGACCAGGTGTTCTACCTTGTGACCCACGGCTACATCGACTATGCTAGTGTTCTGATCGATAAGTCAATAATCGAGGACAAGAACAAATTCGATCTCCTCACCCGCGGCTTGACGACAATACAACTGCTGTGGTTCTTCATCAACGTCATTGCTCGCATAGCTCTCGGTATGGCCATCACGACTCTGGAGCTCAGCACAATCGCCTTTGTGTTTTGCACCATCTGCACATGCTACTGCTGGCGGTACAAGCCACAAGACGTTTCCACGCCCATCCCAGTTGAGCTTAAGGTTCCACTAGCCACAGTCCTTATGTGTGCTGGAGATGATGCTCGCCGCCCGTACAGCTATTCGCCACTGGATTTTGCCAACAGAGATCCACATTGGTTTCAATATATTTGGCGTTACTGCCTCAATATCACAAGGTCATTCGGAATGCATTTCCACCCGCATAAACGGCCCATCGAAAAGGTATGGAACGACGAGTTCCTGCACCTTGGAGTCTGGCATAGCTTCGCGTTGGCCTTTGTACAACTCGGTTTCGCGGCCATACATTTTGCAGCGTGGAACTTTCATTTCCCGAGCGACGTTGAACGGCAGATGTGGCGCGCATGCTGTTGTTTTATACCAATTTCAATGACATTCACGTGGGTTGTACTTTACTTTGGGTATAAAATCTTTCCACGGCTCACAGCGAATGCATCACCATCGGGCCATATCTGGCAGTCTGATAGCTTCTTGTTCTCGCGCAAGAATAACTCTTCAGACAAGAATCCGAAAGAAGATATTCCATTTCTGGTTGGACTGATCCTTCTTCCCATGGGACTTGTCTATGTCGTCTGCAGGATGTACATAGTCGCCGAGGACGTTGTCAATCTGCGATTATTACCGAGCAGTGCCTTTAGTGCTATCAATTGGGCGTCATTTCTGCCACATTTTTAGTTTTGGTTTCAATATTTTGTTATTTGGAACGAGCAAGTCGTATTTCTGTTACTGTATGTGAACCGTAGGACTCCCTACCAACTGTACCGAGTACAATGAAATGGCATCGCTGCTCAGTAAAGTATTCGCAAATTCAGCAGAGCATCAAGATGTTTTGACTCGATGTAAACTCGTAACGTGAAATCATAGAAATGGATAAATGATAACAAGATCTTGGCTAGTATGAAATGCGGGGCGGTCCTAGGGGGTGTAGATATAAAATCACCACTCAAAGTCGTCTTGCTCCCAATACCATCGGCAGACAAACACACTCTAGCCATCTTTTTTCCAGTTTCTGTTTTTCTACTGCATTTTCTCAATAGAAGTATGTTGCTACTTTATTCCTTTTAAATGTCAATGACATTCCGGGTCGGCATATGGACATGCAAAAGTGAATAATTCTTCAGTCCGGATGTCGCAGCAGATGTCGCAGTACCGGCGGAACTTGCCATTGCTCATGTTTATCGTGCATTGACTTTGAAGGCCATATCAAACTTTAGGGAATTATTTTGCCTTTGACTGTTAATCACTCAACCTCTTAATGTCTGCGAAAGATTGACTTCCCCACAGCCTGATCACATCGCCGTTATCGTACATTGTATGCCTTCTTATCTTCCCCACGCAGAGTTCGGAGTAAGCGAGTCGACAGGATTTCCAAATGCAACATTGACGAACGCCTACACACTGATATTTGGGCCTATGGCAGTCCTTGTTGGTCAGCAAGCGCATCCTTCAGCGGCTCCTCCGACTACGCTATTTCATCCATGTCAAAATGCCAAGTTGAAAATGCATGGCAGGATAAGAAAGGCAAGCAAACTGTGAGGGCAAGAGATAAAGAGACCAGTGCCAACATCGGCGCAGGATCGCATTTGCCAAGCTGTTGAACGCGTTCGGGGCTCGCCATAGATAAGATCTCTGCAATTGCCTAAGGGTTAATTGGTGGGTGTTTACTCCAGATGAAAGTTGTGCACGAGCTCTGGGCACCGCCTAGGCAGTAACAAGGCTCCGTGATATTGCTTATCTAGCTTTTCTCTTGTGTCTCTTGCTTCTTGCTTATGTGCACAGGGCCACGGGGACGCTGCACATACTTTTCACTTGCATGGCATACGATTGCTTTACCCACTTATAACGTAGTGTGTTTTGAATTCATATTGTTCGTGTCAAATTAGGGTTTTCACACAGATTTCGAAAGGAAGCAGTCATCAGTAAATCTCAACTGGTACTTTGTGATCGTAGAGCAAGAGGTCTGCTGTTTCGAGGACGTTGTAGTCACGTGTGAGTTACACAAGCACCGCTGTGAAATTAGGGTTGGAACTTATTGCTCTGCATCATACGGTGTGTACTTTCACCATTCACTATTACCACTGCAGTTATCGTTCATACTTCGTCTGTCATTTTGAATCGTCTGTCGAATATACATCAATGCATCTCATGCCATGAAAAGAAATTTGCGCAAACAGGAAGAGAACAGAAAACAGAAAACAGAGAACAGTAAACAAGAAACTGGGGGAACAAGAGAAAAAAGAACAGGAAACAATACTCGTAAAGGGTCATTGCAGTATGTACGCATCAACCGGTGACAAGAGGAGAAAAGAGTAGAAAAATTAAAGAAAAGGAAGAAGAGCAGCAAACGCCAAATGCCCTGGTTCCATACTCGCTCAGGGGTATTTTCCAACGCCATAACATGAGGAAGAAAGAAGAGAAATAAAAAGGAAGAGGAAAGGGGGAGGGTGAGAGAAGGAGAAGAAGAGAGAAGAAATAGATGAGAGGGAAACGCTTCTAATCAACCCGCTGGCCGTAGAGACGGACGCGGTAGAAACAGGTGTGGTCCTGGTTGCCGTAGTTGGACGTCGCACGCACAATGACCTGGTCCGTCGCCGCGCCCAGGGCCTCGAGCTCGGGCGAAATGCGGAACACCTGCGCGGCACCGGCACCGACGAGGCCGCTGATGCCAGTGCTGCTGCTGCTGCCGCCCGTCGAAGCTCCTGTCGAGCCGGCGTTGAACGTGTACTCGCCGACCTTGACAAAGCCCCAGTCCAGCAGGTTGTTGTCGCTGGCGGAACGGCTATGCTGATACTGGCCGTCGTCGAACTGATCGCTGCTCCAGTCCTGCAGAGGGCGCTGCTGCGCGTAGTCGGTGATCTGAATCCACAGCTCGAGGTCCTTGGGCGTAGCGCCGGGGTCAAGCGTCGCCGAGGGGCTGATGTGCTCGACCACGAGGTACTGCGGCAGGACACGGAGACCTAGCTTCACGGCGATGGTGGCAGGCTGTTTCTTGTTGCCAAAGTTGTTGTTGTCCGACCGGTCTGTGGCGGCACACCAACAGTCGCCGTCCTGCTCCCACTGATCAAAGATGACGGAGCCGCGCGACAGGCCGGGGCGCAGGCGGGCTTCGTCCTCGTTGGCGTAGGCAGCCTCGCTGCCACCGCTCGAAGCGCCAGAGCTAAATCTGGAGGACTTGCCTCTGCCAACAAGGCCCTTGAAGGTCCAAATAGGGCGGCGCGAAGGCGTGAACGAGGGGCTAGAAAAGTGTGCGTTGACGGCGGCACCCGCGCTGCGCGAGAAGAAATTGACCTGGTTGATAAGGTTTGTCTGCCAGTTGGACTTGATCTTGCCGCGTGACATGGCCTCGAGCTGTGCGTCGCTGACGGTCTTGCGCACGAGCTGGTTAACAAGCGACATGATCTCCTTCTTGGACATGGCCGTCGGGCTGCTGCTTCCTCCAGTAGGCGCAGCAGCACCGTTCTCGATGGGCGAAGTACGGCTGACAATCTGCGACGAGAGCGACGACTGGACGGCCTGGGCGGCTGAACGAGCCACTTCGAGGACGCGCTCTTCCAGCTCAGCCATCTCGTCCCGGATCTCGCGGCGGTGCTCGACAAACGATGTCTGCAGAATCTGCAAAAACTCCTGACGCGGCACGAGAACCTCCTTGGTCTCACGCGCGCCAACGACTTGCCGCGCAAGCTTGGCCATCTGGTTCTGGTCCGACGAAAAGCGCTCAACCATACGGCCGGCAAGCTCGTCATAGTCAGGTGCCTGCTGGCGCGGCTGTGCTGTTGGCGGTGCCTGGTTGTAGTTGTTGATATGCAGAATGTCCTTGACCTTGCGCTCGTTGTTGCGCAGCCAGGACTCCCAGGACTTGGACAGCGAGTCGGCGGCAATGCCCTCAACGTCCGACACAGTCAGTGCCTTGGAGTTGGGATCGGCCGGCACGAATCCAGATGCCTGCAGGTGGCGTTTGAGCGCGGTCCACTGCAGGTCAGAGATGCCCATGGATCCGTCCTTGTGCCAGATCAGCGAGAAGACATCTCTGTCGGCCTGGATGTTATCCCTGAGAGCGTGCCAGAATTCTTGCGAGATCACGGGGCGGCCGTGGCGGTCCAGGTCCATGTGCACCATGGCGGGCAGGATCCGGTTAATGCGTTCCAGGTTCGCAGCGTTGAGACGGCTCGCGTGCTTCATTTGTGCGACCTCGTTGGCGTGGCTCAGGATGATGCCGTTCATCTTGGCAAACTCCTCGTCACTAATGGCACCCAGGGGATGGACTAGCGCAAAAGGCACCAGCTGTCGCAGATTGCTCCGCCAGTCGCTGCCGTACCAGCGCAGCCGGTTGTCCACGCGGTAGCCCTCGTACAGCTCAGGCGGCGAGGTTGTGACCACAAACACGCGGAGCGCAATCAGACCGAATACTATGAGCGTAATGGCAAGAGAAAACAGCTTGGTGACCTCGCCAAGGCTTGAAAGGAAGCCCAAAGGTGCGGAGTACGATTTCGGCGACTTGACCTTGGTGGGCCGCGAGCTTGACTCACGCGACTGGGCATTCTTCACGCTGGCAGATTCGGGCGGCTGCGAGCGACGCTGTCTCTCTCTCTCTGGCCGCTCAGACCGCTCACGCTCACGGCGGTCAGATCTCGGCTCTTCGGCGGGTTGTGAAATTACCTGCACTGGCGGCTGTGTGCGCCGACGACCCAGCAGGCTTCTCGCCGACAATATCGCCGAGGCTGGGGTGCCCTCATTAGTGGCCAGCTCGTCGAGCGACGTGTCGTGTGAGGATTTGAACAGGCTGCGACGATTGCGCTGGCCCGGGCCGGGTGTGAGAATGCGCGACCGTAGTGATTTGGCGACGCTGCCAAGCCGGGTGCTCATCGCGCCTGCAGTAGGTACTGTTGTTGCAGTAGTGCCTGCCGCGGTATCTGTTGTTGATGTCGACTCTGGCTCGGTAGGCGCCTGGGTTGTCTCAGCAAACGGCTCGACGACCTCGGCGGGGGCGGTATCGGTTCGTGGGCGGAAGAACTGAAGCTGCGGGAATGCCTGGCGAGCATTCTCAAACTCCGACTCGTCGCTGGTGCTAGCCATGCGCCGGGCGGAACTGAAGATGCTGTGTAGGATGTTGTATGTCTTGGAGGCGGCGGCCTCTACTGGCGGCGGCGGGGTAGAGATCTGGGTATCAGTGAAGATGCGGTCGGCCTCGGCAAAGATGGGCGGTGGTGGTGCCAGTGCCTCGGCAAGTGTGCTTCCGGTTGACGGCTCCGGAACGTTTGGGGTGTCGTCTTGCTCGTGCACCAGCTCAACCGAGTCTGCAGATTCGTCGCTCTGTTCCACCTCTGGCGTGGGAGCAAGAGAAGGCTGAGGAGTTGGTTGCTTCGCAGGCTGGACCGACTGGGCGCGGCGCTGCTGTGAAGCCTCGCGCTGAGCACGGTCGCGCGCATCGTTCTCGTTGTCCTTCTCGACAGCGTCGACAACATGGCTGAGGGCGCTGGAGAAGTTGTAGCGCTGGCGCGCGACGTTTTGGCGCGTGGGCGCGATTGTGGGCGGCGAACCGTAGGACGAGCTATACTTGGCCGGGCCGGGCGACATGCCGCGACCAACATTGGTTGCGGTGCCTGGTGAGCCCATGAGGTCGGGGTTCAGGCGGTTGACGGCGACA
Source organism: Ophiostoma piceae (assembly GCA_032248835.1). Classification (NCBI taxonomy): domain Eukaryota; kingdom Fungi; phylum Ascomycota; class Sordariomycetes; order Ophiostomatales; family Ophiostomataceae; genus Ophiostoma; species Ophiostoma piceae. The sequence continues at coordinate 2,185,569 of CP135125.1, forward strand.
TTTTCGAGCGGACCGCCGGCCTCTGAGCTGTTATCAAAGAGGCGGCTCGATGAGGACGCTCGCGTAGCTCGTCTCGGAGGCATTGTGTTGTGAGGTGAGAGTTTGTGAAGGTCGGTTAAAGTCGTGACGTAAATGTCATGGGCTGTGAGGTATGCAAGTTTGCGCGGTGTCGCGAGGTGCGTCTAGATGTCGATTGATTTCGAGAAAAGGGGAGAGTGACACAGGGAGAGGGAGGGAAAGATGAAATAGGTGCGCCGACGATTGTAAACACAAAGCGGCGCGTGAAGCTTGGAGTGAGCTGCCTGCAGTTGCAGTTCTTTGTTCCTGAGACCCCGGAAACGGTGAGGCGCAACAAAGAAACCGAGGAGTCGAAACGAGGCGTTGTAGGGGTCGCCGTGAAAGAAGGCTATCAGGTTGGATCGCAACAAAGCTAGTAGAGAGTAGAAGATCAAAGGCCAGGCGATGCGAAACGGCAAAGGTCAAAGATGTCAAAGATGTCAAAGACCGTGAAAGAGGTAAAGCCAACAATAGAATCGGCAGAAAGAACAATAAGCACACTGAAAGAGGCTCAGCAGCTGCGCGCCATTCGCAATGTGTTGGAATGTGGTGGTGAATCGTCGTGATAGGGTGGCAGAATGAATCGCGGGTTGCTGCGTATCACTGGCAGAATGGTGGCAGAATGGCGGCGGCAGAAAATGAGGGCAGAAAAACGAAGAGATAGCAGAGATAGAGAATTGGTGATAATGCCAGGGTGCAGGCCCAGGGTGGTTGGGCCGGGGTCGGTGAGGGAAGGGAGAAGGCACGCTCCTTCCTGCTATTCGTCGGTTCATTCGTCCCTTGCTCTCTGCTTCCTCTTTTGCTTCCTACCCCTGTCTCTCCCAGCCCGCTCTTTCCTCTTTGGACAGTGCGCTGGCCAAAAACGATCACCAGCAAAACAAACACAGCCTAAGTAGTTATTATGTCATCTTTTATAGCGCGTTTCGGTGCCTTTAGAACACTATTCAAATCGCTATTGTGCTGCACCTCCAGGGTTCTACTCATTGTGCGCTGGCTAGTAAATGGGCCTGTATGCACCTAAATGGGCCTTGACGGGGACGGGACGGCCTGAACTGGCGGGAACTGCAGCTGTCCCCAACGGTGACTAAGCCCATTGAGGAAGAAGATGGGTCCTCTCCTGCGACAACACAGCGAATGGAGCGACGAGCGGTGTGCTGTGTTTCTGTCGTGGCTTTTCGATATGCAGATATGCAGGTACCAGAGCATCCATCCATAGAAGCGATGAAGTCTTTATCTTTGATTTGTCCTTTAGTCTTGAAGTGCAGTCGTGACTGCAGTGGTATGGCGTATGAAAGAAAGGGCGCGTTCGGGAAGAGCTGACGACATCGATTGAAGCAAGATGAGCATCGTCGGCAATCGAGATGATGGCGATCTGATTTCGAGGTGAACAGAGTAGATGGTAGAGTTTTTATCTTAGATCTGGTTGTTTCTCACCGAGGAGAATTAATGCTTTTCAATGAGATTATGATTAGATTTTCAGTTGATTTCGTTTAAAAAAAAAATGAGATGATCTTTTCGAATTAATTTTTATCCAAGAGACAACAAGTTTTTGTTTTTGTTTTTACAATTTGTATTCTCTTCGTATTTGTAAAAAAAAAGGAAGAAAAAAAACAAATCATACGACAGGATCAATATATGTTAATGGTCATGTTAGCATATTCGTGATATTTCCATACAATTAGAATTTCCAGCATTATCCGGTGCCATCCTGACGGCGAGAGAGGCACGACAACTAATTTCAATTTTGTCATGGAAAAGAAAAACCATGAGAAAGAAACCTCAGAAACCGAATGGCGAGACCCTTTGCATAAGAATACTGCCCGAGCTCATCATTATCTCAAATGACCAGCACGGCCGGATCCTACTCTCCATCGTGACATTAAGAAGGCCAAGTCTTAAGTGAACATCATCGGACAATTTTATGAGCTTATTTCTGTAGATAACAGCTGTCATATTACTTTGAAATTAACGAGTATGACAGCGCCAATGCCAATGTCGTCATTCTCCGGCCTCACCATTACCAGCCTGCAAGATATGACTTATAGAGTATTAGATGCAAGCCATGATATTGAAGATAGCATGCCGGGAAAGAAAACCATAGTTGATGGTGGACAAGTAGAAAGCAAAGGCAAGAGAAAAAGCAAAGAGTAACCGATACTTGGGAAATCAAAACAAAGAGAAGCTTTGCAGGTGCACTCATATATCTTTCTCGTGGGCTTGTCATCCATCTGCCTCGTTCCGAAGACGGAGCCAAATACTGACACAGAGGCTTACGAACAGAAGGATCAGACCTAAAACTCACCAGCAGCTATGCATAAAATAATATACGCGTCTGATATACGATGTAGAGCAACTACATAGCCCGACAATCCGAGAACTCCTCCGTGTGGACAAGGGCATGGCCTGACCCGCCCGAGATCAGATCTGATTAGTGAGTAGATCACTAGCGGTTTCACATGCTGGCTGGCCTGCCACAGATTTTAGCTTGTAGAAATAGGGAGTCCAGGAGGAATCAGGGGAAAGAATATCCAGGAGAGAAGACGGAAAAGAAACCGGGAGTCGAGCATTAAGCTCACAAATCAAGGACTTGTACTTGTATCATAGGCATGTCTGTACGACAGATGTACTCTAATCTGTATGCAATCAACAAACTCGAAAGCGAGGACATGGGATGACGTCGGAAGATTTCACATTTGAAGCGTCAAAGCACAGAAACACCTGTTGGTGGGAAAACAGAAACAAACCACGGACAGAAACACCGATGCACACACGGACGCTAAACGAGTCAAGAGCATGGAAGGTTGGAAGCGAAACAGAAGAATGCAATGCAGAAGAAATTAGACTTCAGAAAAACCAAGACACGGCTCGGCGAGGTCTGGTTCTGGTTAACACTGCCGATCCCAGGTGTCGTCGGTTTGGTAGTTTGGCGCCGCTGCACGTTCTACACGGTGGTCTGGCATGCAGAAGCCGGCAGGAACCGTGACTTTGTGCGGGGATGGTTGTAGTGCATAGAGGAGAGAGGAGGCGAGATGAGCAACGACAATAAATCAACACTCATCAACTTTTGATTTATCTTGTACTTTTTGTCTCCTCCTTGATGATCCTTTGATCTCTTGACCGATCTCTTGAAATCTCTTGACACCTCTTGACCTCTTGACATACACATGGTCGCACTGACATCGGAACATTCTCGCCCCTGTTGTGATCGGCCATGGTAAATTATTCCCGAGCGCCATGATGTTGCACTGTTGTTGAGGAGATGATAAAAGTTTGAAAAAGAGTTCAGACAAAGAGGAACGCCTGCAATATTCAACATCCTGCTATATATTAGGTAAATAGTAAAGTGGTCTGTAAAAATGGGAACTGGCTTGCTTGACGCCGGACGCCTGGGAATAAGCGTTGCAGCGCGGAGCAGATGCTCATTCAAGACCAATATCAGACCTCGTAACGCCTTCAACATCCCTACTACTGTGAAACGAGCAATGGTGTACGCATACTTGCGCGAGCGGAGGCCGTCTGAGAGTCGACAACCTCCGCCCGGACTGCAACAATCACCAGGCTTTGCGATCTTAATACCCTTTTAATAGAATTTGTTAGTGTTCGACCACCACAACTAGTAAATACCACACGTGTTAATCCATTTTTCCATCTTTGCCCATCCCAGACCATCCTAGCATCTCTCCTCCTGTGTACGGACACTTTTGTGCACATCACCTTGGTCCAGGGTTCGGACGACAGTCATGGGTTGTGACTTGTGGTCGGGCATGTCTACCGGGTGTATATTTGCTCTTTCTATTGTCATGTCATGTCACTCTAAATAGTACTATTTCTGATGTGATGGGTAAGGGGCTCGGATAAGTTACCCTTGGTGAGTATTCCCTTGTAAGTGAGGAAAAGGAGGGAAGTGTAGATACCCAGCTAACCGACGGAAATGTCGGAGCAAGGAACTGTAGATGTAGAGACTCCATGTATATCGTCGACCTCGATGTGTATATAAACTGCATCGTCCCCATCTCTCCATCAATAGAAGAGATGTCATCGCAACTAGGCTTGCCTTCCTATCCTTCTTGATATTGTCTTTCGTTACGCAGCCCTGCTCGCTTCCATTCTTTGCTTCTTGTTTATCCTATTTTATTTATATCCCTTTACTCTACCAACTCACACTTAACCAACAAGATGTTCTCTTCTCTGCTTGTCTGTACAGCTGGCCTGCTTCCGCTCGTTGCGGGCCAGCTCAGCGGCACCGTCGGCCCTACCACTACCCGGGCGGCCAAGGCGGCAGTTAAGGTCTGCAACATTCTCAACTACGGCGGTGTCGCCTCGGCCACCACCGACAACGGCGCTGCCATTGCCGCTGCCTGGGCCGCCTGCAAGACCGGTGGTGAGGTCTACATCCCGGCTGGCAGCTACGGTCTTGCTACCTGGCAGACCCTGACCGGCGGCTCTGGTGTGTCCATCAACCTCGAGGGCCAAATCTACCGCATCAGCACGGCCACCGCCGGCGGCAACATGCTCTTCATCGAGCACACCACCGACTTTGAGTTCTACAGCGGCAACTCCAAGGGCGCCATCCAGGGCTACGGCTACCAGTTCCACCTCAAAGACACCTACGGCCCGCGCCTGCTGCGCCTGTACGAGGTTACCGACTTTAGCGTGCACGACATTGCCCTCGTCGACTCGCCCGCCTTCCACCTGACCCTCGACACCTGCACCAACGGCGAGATCTACAACCTGATTGTGCGCGGCGGCAATGAGGGCGGCCTTGACGGCGTCGACGTCTGGGGCACCAACATCTGGGTCCACGACGTCGAGGTCACCAACAAGGACGAGTGCGTCACCATCAAGAGCCCCGCCAGCAACATTCTCGTCGAGAGCGTCTTCTGCAACTGGTCTGGCGGCTGCGCCATTGGCAGCCTCGGCGCCGACACCGACATCCACGACATTGTCTACAACCACATCTACACCCAGAACGCCAACCAGATGATGATGATCAAGAGCAACGGCGGCAGCGGCGAGCTCTACAACGCCCAGTTTAACAACTTTATGGGCCACGCCAACGCCTACACCCTCGACCTCGACGCCTTCTGGAGCAGCCTTGCCGTCCAGCCCGGCAACGGCGTCCAGTACACCAACCTGTCCTTCAGCCACTGGCACGGCACCTGCGCCAACGGCGCCACGCGTGCCCCCTTGCGCGTTCTGTGCCCGGCCGCCGTGCCCTGCAAGGAGATCTCGGTCGATGCCTTTTACATCTGGACCGAGGCCGGCTCGAGCGAGAAGTACGTGTGCGAGAACGCCTACGGCAGTGGCGGCTGCATCCACACGGGCTCGTCGTACACCACTTACACGACGACGGCCACGATCACGACCACCATCGGCTACGCCTACACCACCATGCCCGGCGAGCTAAAGGCCGGTCTCGGCCTGACCACGTCCATCCCCATCCCGGCCGTGCCCACAAGCTACTTCCCCGGCCTCAAGCCCGTCAGCACTCTGCTGGGTGCTTAAGCGTGTGTTGTTTCTTCCTTTCTTTTTGATTTTGAAGCATTTTTTCTGTATATATTTTAGTTGAGTTCATGACCTGCAGTGTCGTCAAATCAATTGTTTGAGTGCCAATTGTTGTATTCTGTGAAGTCGATGGTGATGGCTGATGACAAATCGAGGTGACAACAGAGTGACAGGAGTGATACCGAGTAGACAGAGTGCACGTTCTCAACTCAACTTCTCAAACTCTGGCCAGGCCTGTTCGATGTCAATAACTGGAAATGCGACGCCCCACTTGTCCCTGGGCTAGCCGTTGCAGGTTCATCTTAATTCTAATAAAGCGGGTAACAGCGCAGTGGCACAGTGGTGGGTGGTGGGCTACAAGGACACACCAGTGCGGTAGTTTGCGACATTAGCAGCACATTGCAGATTGCGATGAGGGCACACCCGCTGAGCGATACTGAGTAGATTGTGTGATGAAGACACAAATGGAAGGAGCAATCGCAACCCCGGCGCACTGAGCGCGGCGCACGGCGCAGGGAAGGAGCGAGGATCAATCTAAACTTGCAAGGAAGGAGCAAGGAAACGGCATGCACCGTGGGACGGAACCCCCGCTTGTTTGGGTTGGTCGCTGAGTGAAGGCGAAGTAATAATTGTAATAGCGGCTTGTTAATAGCTACAAGCTAATAGCTCATACTAAGTAGTCAACTGGCAAATGTCTCCAAATCAAATGTCATATGTCAAAGTGGCCGTTGCTAGATCGATTTGCCTGGTCTCGGTCGCTCCTTCCTCCTCCTTCCTCTACTTTGGCCTTGCACAGAATTGACATAAAATCGATATAATATCTCGGGCTATCTCCCCCTCCGCACGCTGCCTGCCCGCCAACCTCTTTCCTCTTTTAACCTTTAACCTTTAAACCTCGCAACTGCCGACCTCGTCTCTGCCTCGTCACGTCTTCGCCCTCACATCACTTTCGGTTGACTCTACCACCAACCCACACACAAACCACCCCCTTCGCTCTCCATCCAAACCAATCCAATCAATCCAAAATGGTCGTCGGAACTGTGCTGGTGACCGGGTAAGCCAAGCCTACCCTCTGCCCCTCCTTTCCGCTTTTTCCTGCACCGCGCGCGCACTCTTCCCGACTAGAGCTTTCCCCACCAAAAAAGCTTCACCGCAATGCACAGCCAGCGCAGACCAGACCGACCAGCCGGCAGACCGACAGAGCTGAGTTGAGATACGAATATTCGTATGCGTTGACGTATGCGCCTGTGGTGCGCCTGCGGTGGCTGATCGGTGTTGTGTAGCATGGCTTGCATTGTATATAGCTTTGGTGTCCAGTCGCATCCTTCGTTTTCAGCCTCTTTTTACTCGTCTCGTAGCAATTGCTATCCCGACTTCTAATCTACAACATACTGACTATCCAGTGGCACTGGCTACATTGGCTCGTTTACGTCCCTCACCCTTCTCCAGAACGACTACGATGTCGTGATTGTCGACAGCCTCTACAACTCGTCCGAGGTCGCTCTCGACCGTATCGAGCTGATCTGCGGCCGCCGCCCCGCGTTCCACAAGGCTGATGTCACCGATGAGGCCGCACTCGATGCCGTCTTTGCTGCCCACCCGGCCATTGACAGTGTTATCCACTTTGCCGCGCTCAAGGCCGTCGGCGAGTCGGGCGAGATCCCCGTCGAATACTACCGCGTCAATGTCGGCGGCAGCATCACCCTGCTGCGCGTCATGGAGCGCCACGGTGTCGCCAACATTGTCTTCTCGTCGTCTGCCACTGTCTACGGCGACGCCACCCGCTTCCCCAACATGATCCCCATCCCCGAGAACTGCCCGACTGGCGCCACCAACACCTACGGCCGTACAAAGTCTATGATCGAGGACGTGATCACCGACCAGATCAACGCCCAGCGCAACAACCTCAAGAAGGCTGGTAAGCCCGTAGACGCCTGGAACGGTGCCCTGCTGCGCTACTTCAACCCTGCCGGCGCGCACCCCACGGGCCTTATGGGCGAGGACCCACAGGGCGTTCCCTACAACCTGCTGCCGCTGCTGGGCAAGGTGGCCACGGGCGATCGCGACAAGCTGCTGGTGTTTGGCGACGACTACTCGTCGCGTGACGGCACCGCCATCCGCGACTACATTCACATTCTGGACCTGGCCCGCGGCCACCTGGCGGCGCTCAAGTACCTGCGCGAGCAGAAGCCCGGCATGAAGACATGGAACCTGGGCTCGGGCCGCGGCAGCACTGTGTTTGAGATTATCAAGGCGTTCAACACGTCGGTGGGCCGCGAGCTGCCGTACGAGGTTGTGCCGCGGCGGGCGGGCGATGTGCTGGACCTGACGGCCAACGCGTCGCTGGCCAACAAGGAGCTGAACTGGAAGACGGAGCTGACGATGGAGGATGCGTGTAACGACCTGTGGCGGTGGGTCAGCAACAACCCCAAGGGCTACCGGCAAGACCCGCCGGCCGAGCTGCTGGAGGCGCTGAAGAAGAACAACTAAGTTTCAGGTGAAGGTTATGATTATGACGACCAGTTGTTGTCTCGGCGTGTTTTCTTATCATTATGATGCGATTTAAAGTAGCCAGTGGCATGATCCACGGATATATAGAGTTATTCACTTATTATTTTTTTACTTTTGGCGCAAGACCAGCGAGAGGACAGCGGTGAGGAGCGGAATCTCGCGACAAGCGGAAGCACATGGAAGCGAGCCGGTGCCGTCGAAAGCCGTTGCGGGTGCGACTAGCCGCATGGAAGCATACGATATGGCCATATGCAGTTACTAATACATGCAAGCCACATGGCATGCTATCCCGTATGACTCAAGAAGGAAAGCACGACAATTAAAGGCAGCCAGCCGTGGTCGGAGTCGGAGTGGTATCAGTGTCCCCTCAGTGGGCAGCCACCTAAGATACTCTAGGCCGGCAAAAGCCGACTCACTTATCGCCCTAAAAGGTTGACTCGGCTCCTTGGCTTGTAGCTATCAGTCGTTATGTCACTATCTGGGGCTGCATTATCCTTATCATCATCTATCTTTGTGGTGCTATCTTTAGCTTGCTCTGCCCGCACAATAGTGCGCATAGCCTGTCTGCCCTGTAGCCGCTGTATTTTAGGTATCTTAGTGCGGTGGAAGTCCACCGATAGTCCGCTTTAAGGCATGCGCCGGCTGGCCGATTGTCTTACCGTCTGACGTCCCGAGTCGAGTCTCGATTAATAAAGCAAGCCGTGAGATATTCTGTCATTGTTTGCTTCATATCCGTTCTTCTCTTCTGTTGTTTTGCATATTGTCTTGGAATTATCAGCTTGCTTTTTGTTTGCCTTCATCGTGCTGTCATCCAGCCAGCGTCATCTCTACACCTCGCTTATTCACAACATCCAACATGCCTAACATCGTGGTCATCGGGTGAGTGCTTCTGATTCTAATTAAATAGTCTGAGCTCTGAATCTAACTTTACAGTGCCGGTGTGTCCGGCCTGACGTCAGCACTCCTGCTGGCTCGGGATAAGAAGAACAAGGTCGCCGTGGTGGCCCGCCACATGCCCGGCGACTACGACATTGAGTACACCTCGCCATGGGCCGGTGCCAACGTTTTGCCGTGAGTCAATCCAACACGTACAATATGTATACAAATCTAACAGCAAAGAATGGCTACGGATGCCAACAGCCGGTGGGAGCGCGAGACGTGGCCCGAGATGAGACGGCTAGCCGCCGAGGTGCCCGAGGCCGGCGTTCACTTTCAGAGTACGTTACTTTAATGCGACCAATTACGTCTACGATGCTTACAAAATAGAGGCCTGGGTCCTGCGCAAGGGTGGTGAGCCCGCAGACACCGGCAAGGGCCGCCTGTCCGACGCCCTGTTTGACGAGAACCCCTGGTTCAAGCCCATGATGGACAACTACAAAGACCTGCCCGCCGACAAGCTCCCTCCCGGCATCCAGTCCGGCTCCGAGTTCGGCTCCGTCTGCATCAACACCGCCCTCTACCTGCCCTACCTCGTTGGCCAGTGCCGCGCCCTCGGCGTCGTCTTCCGCCGCGCCGTCCTCAACCACATCTCCGAAGCTGCCGACTACGCCGGCCTCGCATCCCAGCCCGACGGCACCACCGCCGCCACTGCCGCCCCCGACAACGTCATTATCGTCAACTGCTGCGGCCTGCTCGCGTGCCGCCTCGGCGGTGTCATGGACGACAAGGTGCAGCCCGCGCGCGGCCAGGTCGTCGTCATTCGCGAGGAGCTCAGCCCTATGCTGGCCCTCGACCGCGTCGACGACGAGGCCGGTGAGCGCAACAGCGAGCTGCTGTACAACATGCTGCGGCCCGGCGGCGGCGGCACCATTGTGGGCGGCACGTACCAAGTGGGCAACTGGGAGAGCCAGCCGGACCCGAGCACGGCAGTGCGGCTGCTGACGCGGCTGGCGGCGACGCACCCGCAGCTGATTGCACAGGGCAAGACGGCGGCGGACCTGAGCATTATCCGGCAGGGTGTTGGTCTGCGGCCGTACCGCGCAGGCGGTGTGCGCCTGGAGACGGAGCAGATCTCGCTGCAGCAGAAGCCGTCGGCGAAGGTGTGGGTGGTGCACAACTACGGCCACGCTGGCTGGGGCTACCAGGGCTCGTACGGCTGTTCGAAGCGCGTGGTCGAGCTTGTGGACGAGGTGGCCGGCAGCAAGATTAGCGCGAAGCTGTAGATGACTTTTCTGAGAGTAATGACTTTAGACACGAGCAGAAGTAAAAAAAGAATCCTTCGAGTTGTTTGAGTTGTTCGAGTTCGAGTTGGAAATCGGGAAAGATGACATAAGTCTCGTATGGGACCCACTAAAATGTGAACGCGACAGCTCGACTCGTATACAGCTTTTGGCGTAGCTAGCTTCTGAAGCGCCTGTAGCCAATCTGGCCCCTTGAACTCAGCCTCGACCTCGACATCTTCTTGTTTCCTCGACATTCCGTACTCGACCTCTTTCCAACCGAAACCAGTGCAACGAGCACATTCGACAATGGCAAAGAAGAACACAAAGGCCCCGGCGGCCGCTGCAGGCCCCCCTGTGCACCACATCACTTCCATCTACGAACCCGAAGGCGACCCGCGACGCCCGCTGCGCCCGGCCGAGACATGGCAGGACTTTTTCATGGGCCGCCACTTTGCGTCGCTGCTCGTGCCGCCCGCCCTGCTCGTCGTCGATGCCGTGCTGTGCGTCTACATCCTGTCGCAGGTGCCCTACACCGAGATCGACTGGGTCGCCTACATGGAGCAGGTCGCGCAGTTTGTCGGCGGCGAGCGCGACTACACGCAGATGGAGGGCGGCACGGGCCCGCTCGTGTACCCGGCCGCGCACGTCTACACCTACACGTTTCTGTATAATCTGACGAACCAGGGCACCAACATCTTGCTCGCACAGTTTCTCTTTGCCGGCTTCTACCTGGGCACGCTCTCGCTTGTGCTGTTTTGCTACTGGCGCGCAGGTGTACGTCTCTTTCTTGTCTCTATGCTTTTTATATTGCAATGCTAATAATATAGGCTCCCACGTACATGTTCCCGATCCTCATCCTGTCCAAGCGCCTTCACAGCATCTTTATCCTGCGCTGCTTCAACGACGGCGTGGCCGCGTTCTGCCTCTGGGCCGCCATCTTCCTCTTCCAGTGCCGCCAGTGGTCTCTGGGCCTGCTCGTCTATGCCTGGGGCCTGGGCACCAAGATGACGCTGCTGCTGAGCTTGCCGGCCGTCGTCATTGTGCTGTTTGTCGGCCGCGGCTTCAAGGGCGCGCTCGCCCTCGTCGCCCTGCTCGTGCAGTTCCAGGTCGTCATCGCGCTGCCCTTCCTCGGCACCAACGCCTCGGGCTACTTTGGCCGTGCCTTTGAGCTGTCGCGCCAGTTCATGTACCGCTGGACCGTCAACTGGCGCTTTGTCGACGAGGAGACGTTCTTGAGCCGGCCGTTTGCGCTCGGTCTGCTGGCCGTGCACGTCTCGCTGCTGGTGCTGTTCATCACAACGCGCTGGCTGCGCCCCATCTCGCGGGCCACGTCGGCGTCGGCGACCACGCCGTTCGCGCCCATTGCCAACCTCGTGTCGCTCGTGACGCCCATGCTGTCGTTCCGCAGCCCGCTGACCAAAGAGGAGGAGATCATCCTGTCGGCGCGCGCCGGCAACCCGCGCTACATCACGACGGCCATCCTGACGGCCAACCTTCTGGGCATGCTGACGGCTCGGTCGCTGCACTACCAGTTCTTTGTGTACATTGCCTGGACGACGCCGTTCTTGCTGTGGCGCAGCGGTGCGCACCCGATTGTGCAGTACGCGCTGTGGGCGGCGCAGGAGTGGGCATGGAACGTGTACCCCAGCACGCCAGTCAGCTCGGGCGTTGTCATTGGCACCATGACCATCACAGTAGCCTATGTCTACTTTGGCAACCAGGACGAGTTTGATCCCGCCCTGCCGCCCGCCAAGGTCGATGCCAAGAAGAAGATGTAGCCTTTTTAGAGATTTGATTGTTAAAAGTTACTCCTCATCAGGCGGCATTTCGCCGGCGTTGGTGGTCCGCGCGCCGGGGAGGCCATAGCCGGGAAGAGCATCGCGCGAGAAGCTGGCGGGCCAGTAGGGCTTCTTGTACCAGGCGCGGAAGTCGCTGATGACAATGACAATGTCGGCGACGACCTTGCGGTTCTGGGCGCGCGCCTCGGGGGCGATTGCGAGGTCGAGCACAATGTGCGAGCCGCGCATGACGGATGTGGCGGAGCGGAACTGCTCGCTGAGCTCGGCCATGATCTTGTAGTTGAGAGCGTCGGGGTCGGCCAGCTTGAGGGCGCCGTCAGCCTCAATCACGACGTTGCCGGTGGCGGCGTTGATGAGGCCGCTGAGCGTGGTGTCGGAGGTGTCCTGCGAGCCAAAGGCGTCGAGGACCAGGTCCTTGGGCATGAAGCACGTGCAGATGGGACCGCCCTCCTTCTTGACGACCCGGCCGATCAGCTGTGCGGGCTCGAGGGCGTCGGGCGGCGAGCTCGAAGTGATTCTGAGCGCCTGGTGCGTGGCGCGCGAGACGTCGTTTCTGCGACCCATTTTGATTTGCTTTAATTTGGGTTAAATTATAGAATTTAAAAGTTACAGATGACGTTTGTCAAAGTCAACAACCAGATGTCGTTGGATGCAATTTTCAAGAGGGGTGAAGTGAAAAAATAGCTGCACGTGACCTTGCGTATGGAGATAAATTGCAAGAAAAAACGTTACTGGCCTGCTAACGGCTGCAAGTGTAAATACATCGTCCACACACTGCAAATTGTTTACAATATTTTGGCATCCAATAAAAAGTTCTAGAGTAGTATCAGGCGCAAGTGAGGTATCATGATGCGTTTCATTTCCTACAATCTGCCCCTTTGTGAATCATGGGCCGTTGGGCGTTAGGTTGCATCTCGACAGAAGAGATTGCAAAGAGACCAAGAAGAATAATCCATGCTCATACACGGAATAATAACACAATCCTATGTGAATATGAAAGCTCGAGCTCAAGCTTAATAATAGCAAATAGGTTGGGCTGCGGTAGTTCGTTGGGTTGTGTTGGGTTGGGTTAGATCTGGGCCAGATCCGTAAATGTCCCTTGATTTAGCCGGGGTCCTAGCAATTGATCTGTTAATATGTGTTTTATTGTCGATATTATTCACGGTTTTATAGGTGATTTTACTCATGGAATTTACAGACTTTAGTGACAACATCGAAGATATGATAAGTCGTCGACTGCAGCCGATATCGACGTCTCACCGTACACATCGGGAAGCGGACGCCGGTGCCCTCGTTATCAACCGAAACCGGCTGAGATGGTCAGCAGGATACCATCTGCATGATGCAAGAAGACTCCGGAGAATGGAGACGGCGTCTTTCAGAGTCTGATGAATCGAATCATGGATACGAGGTTGAGATGTGCCAGATGCAGGATGTGGAACGAGACATGAGGTGAGGAGGACCTTGGACGGAGATTAGACTCGGCGACGTCGGTGGCCATTAATAAGAAATTAATAGAGATAAACCTTAACGAGCACCGTGACCGGTTCTACTATCAAAGATATGAACACCACAGTATAACAGACTCACGATACTGCCCAAGTTAGACAGTCCGCGCCCTTTCCTCTTCTGCTCTGGCTCCGCGCCGACAGCCTTTTACCCTTCTAGGCTTGAGCCTGTCGTATTTGCTCTGGTTCTTCATTTGAGCAAAGACCTTTATCAGCCAATTTGCAAGTCTAGGCTCGCCTAACAGATGATGGCTGGACACCACGTGTAATGCAGCTGGTCAGCGGCTGTTTTTCGGTTTGCCGAGTTTTCTTTTTCTTCTTAGCTCCGCGTCTAGTCTGGTTCGGTGCGGCGGATCGAGCAGTACGACCCGACCTTTTGCCGGCGGTCTCTTCATATGACCATTGCCTGCATTGATTCTACTCGTATATTTATTTTTGTGTTTCTTAACAATGTGTTCTGAGTAATTGCAAGTTCTTGATTGTCTTTAAGACACTGAGGCGAGTCGTCAGAAGAACAGTGCACAGAATTCTCAACGGTGACGAAATACAGCGGGTATTCCCAATCCGGCAAGTCCGCGCACACAACACCGCTCATCGGGCCCCTCCATCACTTACACCACTCTTGGTTGCTTGTTTTCGTTCCACTTTTTCTTTCGTCTTTATTTTTTGATCACTCGCTTTGCTACCCTCTCATCCATGTTTGAGCATTACCTCATGCATCTATATTCTTTGCATATTGCTACGCCCGATAACAAAAGGACCGACTTGACGTAGACTCGATCAATTCAATCTCTTTTCCTTTTTATTTAAAATTCATCTATTAAACTGTTTGTTTTCTGTTTTTTTTTTTAAAAAAAAAACCCCCCAAAAAAAACCACTAATACACCGTTGCGTTGCATCTACATGCAAATCTAAAAGTCTGTACCTACTCGAACGTAGAAGAGCATTTACTTGCACACCGTGATTTGCTTGTGACTCTGTCTGATAAATTTTGAGAAGAAAACAAACGAATGCACCCTTATCCGGAGCAGATCCCGTTGCCTTATCACCTTATCACTTTGTTTATCTGCTCCATGCTGGAGTTGCGCTTCCGGTGTTCGCATTCGCAGTTGCATTCGAATCACAATGCAAGACAGCACACACACGGCACACGCGGTGATAACAGGTCTACAAAGTGGTGACCCAGATGTGTGTGCAAGGTCTGGCAGGTCTGCATCTGGCTGTCAACGATAGAGTTCTCATCGCCTTTTGTAATGTCCATATGAGATGCTTTCATATTTGCTTCAGACAATAGAATGAATTCAATCCACAGTCCCGGAATTCAATTCCGAAACGAGCAGACCGTGGCGTAGAAATGCGAAAAGAAATATAGCAAAATAGAAAAACAAGATTAAAACAAAAGGCGTCATCAAAATATACAAATGCTGCAGAAAAACATATGTGCAAAGGTGGTTCATGGTATGATTCACAAGATAAGACAGGGATGATCATGGAGGGGACCAGAAGAAAAAATCAACCCAAAGGATCAAAGACTTTTTCTAATTAAAAGCATAAGGCGAAGGCGAACACCAGCTTGGCTAAAGCTTGCAAGCTAATCTGCTAGCATGGTCGGAGCCGTCGAAGCGGGACCTCTACGACCTCTTTCTCGCCCCTAGCGGACCTTGCCCGCCACCCAACCGGGGACTAGAAACTTTTACTCTGGTATTTTTGTTCAGCGTAGTAGTTTATCCAAACCATAGATCCAGACACGCCTCCCGTGCGCGTCCCTCCGCCCTGGCCTTGTCGGAGTTTTCTTTGTCGTCTTGGGCTGTCCCAGGGCCTTACCATCCCATGCGGCGGACCGCCATGATCTGGAAGCCGTTACCAGTTCCCCGGGGTGGCTATAGTACAAGTTGATAAATAGATCAATCAATAAATAGTTCAAAGAAAATAAACGAAGGCAAAGTAAAATTATATAGAAAAACAGGCCGATCTAGCCTGCTATATCATCTCGCCATTGCAGAATATAAAATATCGTGAGAGCTTCCCTAGACACTCCCTAGTCCAGAGCTTCGTTTCCTTCCTCTTCTCATTACCATGGCGGAGTTCGAGCATGTTCTTTGAATCCACAGAGTACACGCCATAACCACCGGTCTAATAAACACTACCAAGCCGCAAAGTACGCCATCAGTCATCACCAGGGCCGTATAGTCGGTTATACGCCGTCTTCCGATTTATAGATAACGGCCGTTCTTTTAATTTTTCATCATCTCATCTCTTTCACAACCACCTGTTACTTTGACGCTGCCAAAATGCTGCCCTTCGTCCAGATCGAGTCGTCGGCGCCGCCGTCGTCGACGTCAAGCGCCACCGACACGACTATAAACACCACGGCACGCAACACCATGTCCAACCGCTCCTCACACTCATCAAACGCCTTTGCCTCAACATCCAAGAGGGCATACCCGGCTGTCCCCGACACCGTCACCGAACGCCACGACGATGACAAGTACGACGACAACGCCAACATCGACCTCATGCTCCAGCGCAAGGCGTCCACCAAGGCCTTTGATGCCGCCGACCTCGAGCAGAGCCGGCCTGTAACACCCGTTGACGAAGACGGGAACGCTGTCACTACTGGAAGACCAAACCACACACGCAACAACAGCACTAGCAGTAGCGCCGGCGGCCTCGGCACCGACGATGACGAGAACGCCGTCGAGGTCCTGCAGGGCATGTCCCACAAGAACGTCTGCCGCCTCGCCTCGGTGGCCCTCATCAACCTCAACGGCGGCTTGAGTGACAGTGCCGCTGGTGCCGTGCTGCCGTACATTGAGCGCCACTACGGTATTGGCTATGGTATCGTGTCCCTAATCTTCGTCGCCACTGCTTTTGGCTCCATCACCGCCGCCATTGTCGTCGACCCCATCAAGCGCCGCTACGGCTACTCGCGCACCCTACTGCTGAGCCAGCTGCTCATGGCGTCTGGCTATTTGCCAATCCTCACTATGCGCGCGCCTTTCCCTGCTGTTGTCATTGGGTTCTTCTTTGTCGGTCTCGCCGAGGCTATTAATGTGGCTATGGGCAACACGTTCTGTGCCGGCCTGCAGCAGGGCACCGTTGCGCTCGGTGTCATGCACGGCTCATACGGCATCGGCGGTATCTCGGGCCCCCTGGTTGCCACGGCTGTCGCAGTCGCCTCGGGCGCAGCCACCGACCCCAATAACAAGTCGGCCCAGAGTTTCGGCAACTACTACTTTTTGCCCTTCAGCGTCAGCATGGCAGCCTCCGTCCTGGTGACCTGGGCCTTTTCCGGCTTCGAGAGAGAGTGGGGTGAGAATACGCGCCAAAACTCGTCTTCGGCCGCCGACGCGCAGTCGGTAATGGAGTCAGAGGAGCGCCGTCGCCGCTGGAGAATCGGCCGCCAAAAAATCGACCAGAAGTCGCCCACCAGCCCCCAGAAGCCCACCCCGGACAATATCCAGATGACCGATTTTAACGCAACACCTCTGCGCCGCCCCCAACCGGTGTCGCAGCCATCCACAGCAGCACCCTCGCGCGCACCTTCACCCACGCGCTTTGGCGCATCTATAGAGTCGCCATTAGCCACACCGTCAGCTACTATGACCAGACCAATCTTGTCACCCCTCCAGTCACCCATGCAGTCGGCTTTCCCAACTCCCTCCCAGTCCTTCATGTCCACTGCTCCTCTTGTGAGCGGTCAGGCTGCCAATCCCATCGACGGATACACCACACCCATGGAATCGGGCACCAGCACCCCTTGGGCAAACCGCCCTGGAGCCCTGAGCCGGGCCCCATCTCAGAACCAGGTCCCGCAACAAAATCAGTTCCGCCAACAGAAGACAGCATCCGCTGTCCCTGCTTTTCTCCCTCGCATCTCGCGTATCAAGCGCACAAAGAGACGCATCCACGAGATGTTCACGGCGCCCTCCGCCCGCATCGTTCTTCTCGGTGCCTTGTTTCTCTTCATGTACCAGGGCTCCGAGGTCAGTATCGCTGGTTGGGTCACTTCGTTCCTGATTGCTGACCGCGGCGGCAAGGAGCCGGCCGTCGGTTATATCACTGCAGGTTTCTGGGCCGGCATCACTCTCGGCCGCTTCTGTCTCGCCATGCCCGCCCAGAAGATCGGCCCGCGGCGGTTCGTCTACGGTTGCGTCATTGGTGCTGGCATCTTTGAGCTGCTTGTTTGGTTCGTGCCAAACATCATTGGCGACGCCGTTGCCGTCTCTATCGTCGGTCTTCTGCTGGGCCCCGTCTACCCGTGTGCTGCCGACATTCTCATGCGCAACCTGAGCCGCAAGGAGCGCGTCGCCGGTATCAGTACCATGGCCGCCTTTGGCAGTGCTGGCGGTGCTGCGGCGCCCTTCATCACGGGTGTCCTGGCGCAGGTTGTAGGCACGTTTGTACTGCACCCCCTTGTGATTGCGCTTTTTGTGGGCATGCTTGTCTTTTGGTACATGATTCCCGACCCCAAGAAGCCGACCGAGTAAGACGCCGGAAATCGAATTATTGTTTAGTTTACGAATATAGAATGTTTGCTTTTTAAAACATTAACATATTGTTCTCATGAAACCGCCCGAGAAGAGTCTCTAGTTTCTGACAGTAAACCACGCCATCTCATCGACAGACTGAAAGACTCTTGATGTTTTGGCGACAGATGGGTGGCCGATCGCCTGCGTTGCCTTGCTCTCTTCTTTGTCATGGTCGTCTTTGCCCTTCTCGACAAAGTCCTTGGCTCGACTATTTGGCGACGAAATCATCTAGTCTTTGTCGCTTCTCACTCGAAGGGGGGGAATATAGTTATCCATGTACCGCCGTAGTGTCCCGACCTCTTCGGCGACGGCAGCAATCTTCCACTTGATGGCGGCATCCGGGCCCAAGACGCCCTTGTCGACAGCGGCGTCGATCAGCCGACGCCACTTGTCCGGCACGTCGTCCTCGCTCAGTGTGGTGGCATGCCAATTGTGAGCGTCGTTCGGGCCCAAGACGCCGGCATCGACGGCACGTTCAGCCAGCCAACGCCACTCATCCGGCACGGCGACATCGCTCAGGGCGCCGGTGCCAAGATTGCTGAAATCGCCGAGAACACCAAAGTCATCGGGGTCGGGCGGCTCGCCGCCAAATATTTCGCGCAGTGCACCCGCCGCTCGCATACCGCCCAGAAGCTTGTGAGCGCCATATTGCAGTTGCAGTAGACGGAAGCTAGGCAACGGCCAGCGCGTTGGGTCGGTCGTGGTAATCTTATACACGTCGCCGTGCTCGACGCCCACAAAGTGGCCTTGGCTGTCGGGGCGGCGGAAATCTACCAGACCACCCAAGCGTAGGTGGTCGCGCTGGGCAGGAGCGGCCGTGGCGACTGCGTTGGGGTGCTCGTCGTCCAGCCAGACCATTTGGATGTAGATGCTCTTCGGCGGGTTTGCCCCGGTGCTTTGGTGGTCGTAGTCATCATCGGGATTGGCAATCGGTCTCAGGGCAAATTGGTATTCGTCCCACAGTCGGTGTGTTCCTGGGTTCAGTGGCAGGATGTTGGCGGTCTCCAAGCCCGCGGTGCGTAGCTCTTCGAGCCGCGGCAGTGGCCATAGGCCGGACAGGGCATTCCATGGCTCGATGAGGTTGTCCCTGTCCCGTGTGATACGGACAGGGACAATGTGGGCGGCTTCGGGGTAGGGCAAGCCACTTAGCACGCATCGCTTGTCATACCAACCAGGCACAGTGTTCTGCGCCCGGCGGTCGCCGGCTGGGCGCGACAGGCCCTTGCCTCCACTGTCATCTTTGTCGTCCTTCTCGTCTTCGGACCCGGTCTCGTCTGCTCTCTTCTTTCTCTTTTTTGAGGACTTGGCATCCGGTTCCCAAATCTGGGTGACTGCCGAAATACGGCCCAACACAACGGACAGGACATCATAAAAGTAGGTGTCCGTGGAGATGCCCAACAGTTTCAAGTATTCTGACGAGAACAAGAAAATGAGAGCCTCCGGATCTAGAGCTACCACGAGAGCGGAAACCAGGTCCTTTTTCCGTTCTGCCAGCTTCGTATTGCTGTTGGGGTTACTGTTGAAACTGCGGAGACGGTCTTGAACGTAGGCGATAAAATCGGCACGCAGATGGCTCTCGGTGTCCGGACTTGGCTGAGATGGGGTAGACGTAGAAGCATATTGTGCTTTTTGCTGGTCTCTGGGAGGGCTTGATGCGGGCGCAGGATGCCCTCCTGCAGGATACCAGTCCAAGTGGTGACGTCCTATATACGAGACGTCGAGCATTTTGTTGGAAGAGGTCACGAAATGAAACCGACGATTTGAATTGAATGAATAAACGACGCGTTGTGGTGTTAGAAGGTGTGTGTGGGCAACGTGATGATGAAGGTCAAAGGTGTGTTCAAATGCGATGGGGCGACGGTAGAGGCGAAAGGTGCGTTCAAAACAAACGGTAGATGAGGGGATGAAGAGAGGCAGCAACGATAAGCGTCCTGTATTACTTGGTATACAGGGGTAATAAATGTTAGTGCGATACTTCGAACGGCGCATCCTTACCTATTAAGACCAGCAAAAAATACATGTAAATATGAGCAAAACACTAGTAATATTAAATACCTAGAGTTTTCCTTATAATGTACCTGTCTTCCTTTATCTTTCAGCACTTGTTAAAGCTTTCTAGGGCATCGAACAGCTAGACGAAGCAAAAAGTCGTGAGGTACTGCTTCTTAACCTATATAATTCACCATCTAAAACTAGCTATATTTAAGCTTTAAACGTCGTCGTTGACTTCTATTTAATACTTTATAAAATACTTAATGTTTCAATGAAAATTGAAATCAAGGCTTTTTACTAGCTATACTATTATTTAAATATGCTTTTACCGTACCGGTAGCGGCATCGGCGGCGACAGCAGCGGTAATGACGTCGGTAACTACGAAGTACATGTTTCAAATTAGATCATGAATCTCTTCAAGGACTTACTACACGTCCGTTCAAATCGGAGCTAGGTCGGGCTCCTCGGGGGTCTTTATGCACAAGCGTCTTTCTCACCTCTGTAGGCGGCGATGTCACCTTCACATGTTAGTGATACCGTTGCTAATATGTTTCGCACAAGAAAACACCCACTAGCAGGGCAAGTAATAGCCGCGTGAATCATGATCAGTAGTCATCTTCTGAACATATGCAAAGGTTCAAATGCGAGTAATTCGACTGACCGCCGACAGTATCCGAGGCCAGTTGAGGGCGCCTTGTTACAGCATACCTTCTTCCTTGACCGATCTGACCATAGTGTGAGTAGTAGTTAACGGAAGCGGATCGTAGGCGATATCAGCGACAGGGCCTCATATTCGGCATACAGACACTGCTAGTACAACTTGTGTTGGCAGCTCAATAGTGTAAGGCTCTCACGAGTTTGACATGGAACGTATGTACGTATGTGAGGGTGGTGATACAAGGTGCTGATTTTGATATCCGTTCAGCGAATTCCATATTCGGATTCCGGAATAGTGTGTCACGCCATACAATACAAATCGCATTACTAGGCGGAAAATTATATTATAATGGACGCAAGATCGGACTTCGAGTCTTGGCAACTATCTATAATGGACGCAACAGAGGCTGTGTATTCCCAGTAGAGTAGAAATTTCAAAGCTCTAATAGATTGCAGATGTGTTCCAAGGTGATGTCTACTACGAAGATCTCCGAAAAAGAATGACCCAATCTTGAGTATATTCGTGACGAGTGTACATGTTGTCTAGTGGAATCTAATATCTATGTTCCCAAGCTCTAAATTTAAACATTCCGTTGTGTATGTAAACGCCTACTTCTTGTTGACGACGGACTCGACCGTGGTCCGGCCCTCGACGACGTCCTCGACAATCTTGGCAATATCGCCAAAGTCCTTGAACTCGGTGTACGGCACGTTTTCGCGGTCGCAGAACGCCACCAAGTCCTTGCCGGCCTTGGCAAACATCAGGTCGGCCTCGTGGGCGGCCGACAGGTCAGAGACACCGTCGCCGGCATAAAAGATAACGGGGCGGCCCTCCTCCTTGGTCAGCTTCGAGTACTTGCGGATCTCAATCGACTTGTCGTGGCCAAACGAGCTCTCGTCGTGGTAGGTCAGGCGCCAGCCGCCGGCATCCTTCCACATGTCCTTGACGCCGGGCTCGCGGGCCTCGACGTTGTTGCTGACAATCTGCAGCCGCCGGCGCACATTGTCCTCGCCCAGCCAGTGGCTCAGCAGGCCGTGGATGACGGGCTCCATACCGCCGCTGAGGATGACAATGGGCACGTTGTTCTTGTCGCACCAGTCAAAGAACGAGACGAACGCGGGGTCGAGGGCAATGTTCTTCTTGAGCAGCTCGATGCACTCCTCGTAGGGGGTGTTGGTGATGGAGTCCATCATCTCCTGGAAGGATTCCCGGAAGCTGCGCTCGCCGCTCAGCACGGAACCGTTGCCGCCCTTGCGCTTCTCGGCGCCGAAGCCGATGTGGTCGGTCATCCAGTCATTGGTATCCTGGAGGGTGATAGTGCCGTCAAAGTCGGTGAAGAAGATGAAGCGCGGGTTGGTGGCCATGGCAGGCCGGTCGACGGCGGCGGAAGAAGCCATTGTGATGTAGCGAGAGGCGAGGAGGAAGGGTGGACGTGGTGAAGGTAACGAATGTGGTTGCAATGGTTGTTTGAGCTATCTGAAACTGTAACAAAAGGACTGAAAATAAGAGCGCGGAGTTTACCGTTATAAAACCGGTTTCCTAACGTCAACAAAATCCATCCCGACACGGTCGTCGATGCGCGATTAAGCCTATTTGCACATGTGTCTCTTACTGCTTCGGGCCCAAGCTAGCTAGATTTAGTGGATCGATTTGAACGGGTCATTACACCGTGGCAGTATGGCGGGGTTTTGCTGGCGGGATTAGTGGCCGACACAGGGCAACGGTGTAAATAGTCGCATCTAAGCTTGAAATGTGCCCCTCCTGATGATCTCATAGGGGTCCCAACAGATCCTCATTTATGGGTCCAGCTCTCCATCACGTGCATTTTCTCGCTCAAATCATATTAGTTGATTAGCCAGTAAACTAAACGGTGTGTATAGCTGAACTGTGTAGTGTTAACGCAAATTCGCTGTTATCACTTATCAACTTCTTTAAGTAGACCTACTTCATCGCACTGTTGCATTGCCGCGTTGTAGAAATGTTTCTTGATTTTATACATATCCAATAAATAAGCTGTTTTTATGTTAAGAATTGCTTTTAGTTCTGTTTTGTAGTATTTGTTTAAAATATTCAAATGAAAAAATGAAACAGAAACTGAAACTTAAAATTAGAATATCGTATTTTTAAGCAACCATATAAATCTTTGCATATCCAACAGTACTCCCGTTGATGCTCAGTTGACTTCACCGAGACTAAAACATTAAAACAAATCATTATTCCACATCTCTACCCCCCTCTACACATAGTCCCGGTAGTATGCGGGCACTTCGGGCCACTGATCAATACCGTCCTGGATGGCCATGGACATACCACCTAGCAAGTGGCTCTCAATGTGGCAGTGCAGGAACCAAGCGCCCGGGTTGGTTACTTGGTAGCGAACAACCATCCAAGCCGTATTGGTCGTCGCGGCCGGCGTAGCCAGCGTGTCGCGTTTGGGCGGGTCCACCAAGTTGAAGCTGTCCGGGATGTGCTGGATAGCTTCGTCGACCGAGCTGTAGTTGAAAATACCCTCGCCACGCCCCATGAGCCACATCTTGTTGCCGTGCTTGTGGATGGGATGAGGCGGCATTGGAAACGACAGAGCCTGGAAGACCAGGTCGATCCATTCGCCGGTCAATGTGGTAATAGTAACATTATTTTCGAGATCGGGGTGCGGCTGGAAGAGGAGCGGCGTCTCGTTGTCGAGCTGCATGGGGTATACGGACGTGTTCAACGCCCAGTTGTAGCTGGCGCCGGCAATACGGATGCCGAGCTTGAATGTGCGGTCGACAGTGGCGTTACCGACACTGACGTCCGCGGGAAATGACTTCATATCGGCCTGGTTGAAGAAGACGACATCACTGGTTGTGTTGACGCCGACGTCATTGATATAGGCAAGCGGTGTTGTTGCTGAAGAAGATGAAGGGTAAGGTGAAGTGCCGTGGCCTCCACTCACGACCAAATTAGCATAGCCGGCAATGCTTTGTGCCGTCGTGTCCGATGCCACCCGGATTGTGTAGTTGCCGTTTTTTGTGACTGGAATCATCACCGAGAACCGGTCACCGTTCGTTACCTCGATGGCGTCGACGAGCATAGGTTCGACGTACGATCCGTCGACGGCATAAATCCAGAGAGGGTGGCTGTCAATGGAAAAGATGGTGGTCAGCAGGCCAAAGGTGCCAATAATGTCAAAGGCGGCCCATGTCGTCTTGTTGCCCGAACCAACACTGCCGGGCCCGTCCCGGTCTACTTTGATCGTCGCTAAAGAGTGGTTGGTCGGCGTGCACACATCAAAAATTCCCGGTGGCACGGCCGACAGGTTGTTGGGAATGCCCGCTGCCAAAACATTGCCGATAATGTTGGCCGACAGGCAACCCTTGGCTGTCAGAGCGGTCTCGTTGCCCAATGCTAGGATCTGGGCTTGGGGTGTTGTCAGCAGGGCCTCGCGTTTGGACGCGGACCAGCAGTCGACACGGCCTTGGCCGTTGATCAAAACGGCGTCATAGCAGGGAGTCTCAATCCCCGCAGCAATCTCAATATCCCACCCGTCGGTCGATGTGACGTGCCGGAAGTCGCTCAGCACCAACGGCCGGCTAACTGCCTCGGCTGCTACCATGGCGGCAACGTCTGCGGCGTCTTTCGAAATAAGCGGGAACGGTCTCTCCCGTTTATGAGTTGGCCGGATAATGATCGCACCAAACAACCCGTCGTCGATCTGGCCGCGCTCGTGCGCATGGTACCAGTAGCTGCCGTACTGCGTCGCCTTCCACTGGTAGACGAAGGTGCTGCCCGTCCGAATTTGACGCTGTGTCAGCCCCGGGACACCATCGGACCAGTTGGAGCCCTGCATCTCGATGCCGTGAAAATGGACGGTCGTGTTTTGGGGCATCAAGTTGGTCACCACCACCTCGACCACATCGCCCTCGTCGACTTCAAGGGTGGGGCCGGGATACTGGCCGTTGATCAGGGCCATTTCACGGGCAGGCTGATAACCGTCCGGTGCATGCTTCTCCCAGGTTATGGTGAGGTCGAACGACCGGACGCGGCAGCCGGTGTCGGGTGTCAAGAGTATAGGGGGCGCCGAGACGGTACTCCTAACATTGACTGCCAACGAGGGTGCTGGACTACCTGCCACAGACACGGCCAGCCATGCCGCAGCCCAGGCGAGAGCCGAGCTGGTACGTTGTAGAAGACGCATGACGAGGCTAATACTGCAGATACCAGTAGGTGTCGATGAAAGGGACGAGGCGAGAAGAAAACAATGCGCAGAAGAAGAAGAAAATAAAAAAGAAACAAGCAACAAGCAATGAAGAGAAATACATAATAAGGCACACCAAAAGACCACCAACAAGCAGCGGTGGACATATTGCAGGTTTTATTTTAAACATAAATGTAAAACAAAATACAAAAGTAGCCTAGAGCTAAGGATCTACATAAGCTGAGATCAGCTATCTACTGAGCTCAGCTTAGGTTTTACTATGACCTAACCCAACTATGAAGATGGGTACGGCAAAACGGCGACTTAGCTCTAATCTTCATTCTTATATCGACCAATGCCAATCCTCAGTCGACGTGTATTATTTTTAGAGACGCTGTCGACCATGTAACAAGTAAGCAACCATAGCAAACTGACGCGAGTTACTGGGAACTGGTAGGCATCAGCCGTCAGCCGTTAGACGTTAGGCACACCAGGAAGAGGTGAAGTGTATGCTTAATGTATTGCAAGTGTGTACGTTGTACTAAAATGTTTATTTTTAAGTCAGCCGTTGATCGTCCCGGTGATCCCCCTAAAGCTGAATAAAATAGGCTGACTTGATTGGCTCCGCTAGCAATGAGATAGTCCCAAGAACCGGGTTGGCTGTTCGCTCGTCGCTGTTCATTGAACGAGAACTTAGATAAGACGACGATGACGGCCGCTTCGCTGGCAATCAAGAATTAATGTTGGTACACGGTCTGACTGTCTGACACATTGTCAGCAAGGGGCCCTGGAAGTTGAGACTGGGCTGAGCTGTAGATGCAGCTGTGCGCCGGGCCATGCCGAATTGGGCCTGGCTCTTGGCAGGGCTGGTCTAATTGTCGATCGTGGATGCTCGTACAAAGTGCGACCTACTTTGTGATACTACTAAAAATCTCAAAAAATAAAAGTACGGCGTACAAGTGCGGAAATAGGACGGCGGCGGACACAAGTTGTTGTATCATTTGTACATCGTACGATAGTGAGCGTGAAGGCTGAGTTCAACTGACAGCTCATGCTTACTTCGTAGCTGAACGACTCCAATGAAGCATCGATCAGCGCGTCTCCCCACAGGCGCGTATAAACATAAACGACACCGAAATGATCAACATTACTCAGTGTTTATCGTCATTCACAATAGCGAACACGGTCTGCCCAATCTCACCATACTTTTCCACATTCCTACTGTTAGTTCTGTCAGATCAACCGGTTATATTTTTGTGATGTAGTGATATTTGCCTGACCTGTTGGTAATTGTTTCTTTCTACGTCTATGCGTCTGCATGCTGTTCGGCAACGTTTTCGGATCGTAGAAGCCGTATATCCGCACCTAGTTGCCGCTGTTGTCTTCTTCTCTTTCTTCCGCCAGGCTGTCCCGGGCTATCTTTGCATTTCAGGGAATATAAAACCAAACAACAAAAGCCACACAGAAAACTAATAGTCGCTATTAAACTTGTTTCTCTTGATAAGTAAGGTTCCAACTTCAATCCCACACCTGGTTTTTGGTACACGACCAAAAAAAACATTATTCTACTTTGCCAAAAGGTACAGTCGCACCGTTTCACTAGGGACTTTTGACGGCCGGTGCCGAGGCATCGACGGCCGTCCAAGGTCCGGTGGTGTGGGTTTGTAGAAAAGTGGTATTATGTCTTCTCACTCGCAAATAGTCTGCAGATAGTAAGAAAATAGTAATGCTTCATATGTCAACCCGCTGATCCCGAAAATACGAAACCCTCTTCAAGATCCTTCCGGGTCATCATTCAAATCTTTAACGTCCGGCCGTTGCCCCTCTTCCGCATGAGGGAGGATTCAGACCGACAGGATCTTGTTAGCCTTTTGATGTGCCTTAGCGTTTGCTTCAGGGTTTTAATGAGATAGGAACTTCTTCGACGCTGTATATCGATCTACAATATAAAGATAGAGGCCCGGCTTTTTTTCATCCCAGAGTGACTGCCA
The DNA here is from genome assembly GCA_032248835.1 of Ophiostoma piceae. Lineage (NCBI taxonomy): Eukaryota > Fungi > Ascomycota > Sordariomycetes > Ophiostomatales > Ophiostomataceae > Ophiostoma > Ophiostoma piceae. The sequence continues at coordinate 2,212,462 of CP135125.1, forward strand.
GGAACCAGAGCGTTCCATGTGCCAGACATTTACCGCACTGAATGTAGTCGAAACAACTGCGACACCCCCCGAGATGTCAAGGAATCGTAGAAGTCAACAATGACGAGGCTCGTGCTCTCAGTCTTGCTAACGGCGCAATAGATAATCGATCAAAAGCCACTGTCGCAGATGTGTTGGAGATGCACGTGACAACGCCCATGGTAAAGGGTACCCAATATCTTCAACTCAATTTACATAGCGAAAATTAAACGAAAGGACTCAACTAATCCAGTTAGAAGAGCCATACATCGGGCTGGCGCTATAAATCGGGATTGTAGAGACCAACTTTCGTAGCGTGCGAATCTCGGGTCGGCCGTGCCAAGCCGGCCACTACCGCCACTATACCTGTCGTTAACATTGTTGTTGGGCTAGTCACGGCGAGCCCTACTCTCTCGACCACCTCTGGGCCTTTCATCAGTATGGCTGTTGCTCTCGTCATCGTCAATTTTGATATATACTGGTATCCTTCTTCAAGAAACCCAGAATAAATGCATCCTGTCCAGTATTCTTTATATTGTTTATATACACAATGCATGTAGTATGTTCTGGACAGCCTGCTCGTCCCCAAGTATCGTATTCTCTTTGTCACTATCCACCCACCCGTCTGTCCAGCCGCCGTCAAAGTCAATCAGCCACAAGTCGCCAAGAGGGGCTTCTTCTTTATCATGCCCAGGACCCGTCACGTCGTCGGTCCCGTTGTCGGCGCCGCCGACGCCGACAATAAGATTGCTCGTTTTACCGTCGCCCCAGACAAGGCCAAGGGTGTGCAAAGCGTCGACGGACGCGCGGAGATGCTGGGCCCATCGCTGCTTGTCGTGCGTAGATGGTGGCGTCCCACGCCTCGTCCTGCCATTCTTCCCACGCTTCCCACGCTTTAGCACATCTTCTAGACGCTTGCCTGGTATCCATTCGCGGACGAAGCCAATGATATGCCCATTGTCTGGGTGAGTAATTAGGCCGACGAGACGCGGAGTGCGTACAAGCATGGGCTCAGTCGGCGCAGAAGACGATGATACCTGGTAGCCGTGTTCGTGCAGCCTTAGAAGGCACGCAAGCTCACGCCGCAAGGTAGGACATGCCGTGAGGCCAAATGTGTGGTCAGGTACTTTGCAGAGAAGGTTATTCGAGGCCGTTGTGCAGCTGTCGTGATTATCGTGACTGTCGACGTCGTCCCCGCTGTTGTCTGGCACGAGTCGGACACGCGTTACAGTACCACCGCTGAGGATCTCTTCAATGACGTAAACGTCATTTGTTGTGTGTCGTGGAAGATGTTGCTGATGACGAGACAGGAGCGATCGGATTTCCTCGCTATTATCATCTACACCGCCTTCGTTGAAAGCGTCATCGCATGGTGACGGAGCCCAGGCGCGGGCTTGGACTTCGCTCTCAGTTAAGGGCACAATCCTTGGCTGTGCATCGGGTGCCTCTCTCCGAAAGGCAAAGTAATGTGTCTTGGGATAGAGCAGCGAGTGGAGTTTGGTGTTGCTTCGATGTGACGACAGTGCGGGTGGCTTTGGGGCGACACGCCGAAATTCATCCTCTCCTGCTGGCTGGATGATGTCGAGAATCGCGTTGGAAAGGCTATTATAGTTATCAGGGGAAGCTTCTCAGGTTTAAGGATGTGTTTCTCTACGGAGCTCCCCGAAGACTGCCTCGGCGCGAGAACCGTAACTGTAATCTGCTCGTCGTTGAAAAGTACTACAAGGTCGGCCTCAAATTCGTCTCCGCTGTTGAATTGGATGATAGCGACGCTGTCCCCGTCATAGTCGGCTCCGTCATATTCGGCTCCGTCATCGTTGTCCTCGTTGTCGCTCGAGCAAATGCATTTCATCATTTACTTTTTGTTCCATTTCGGGAAGCTATATCTCTTTGGTTTCCTATGTTTTCTCTTGTTTTTCTTCTATTTTCCTCGTTCTTTGCTTCTTGCTTTCTTTTTTTTGAGGCGAACGGAGACGGGGGGAGAGAGGGAGGACAACCCGCTACCAACTATCGTAGTCTTAGTAAATTGACACGTCGATGTGCTGTAGCCATTACACATTACCCAATCTTATCGAGGCTATGCTGCACTTTTTATTTTCGATCACTAAGACATATTCACTTATGTTAAAACGTTCACCTTTCGCTCACTAGATTATAGAGTGAAAAACGTTAAATCAATCGGTAAAACGACCGTAATATGACTCACGTAAATAATTGTGTGTTTTGTTTAAATAGCCCGTAGACTTTTCAAAAGAAGTTATATTATAAAAGACCCAAAGTATTGTCTCAAAAGTAGTGATATAAAGGAGCAAAAGCACTTCTACCAAGGTAAGTCCGTTCGAATGTAGCATTGTAGCCCGTACGCCACACCTCTTTCGCTGACTTATCATGTCAACCAACAATATGTTTGACTGTGCTACCGCTTGGGACAACAAGATGCCCTCTTTAGTATGTATATTCAACTCCGATGCGTTTTCACCGCTTCGTTCTATTCAGTTTCAATCTGTAGGCAAGGCAAATCACCACTCAAGCTTGCATTTCTAAGTCGCGGCCATGACGTCCTTCTTTCGTCGCCTCTTCTATCCTTTATTTACGCTTTCTTTCCGGCGCAGATGCGTTCTGTTTCTACAATTGCACGTGTTCAGACGCGGCACCACGTCCGAATCCTTCGGCCCGCACCTTCGACAGATCATTAAAGATTCCGAAGAGTACTACGCGGCAGACCCTAGAGAGGACAAATTCCGCCCCTGTTTAGGGCCAAACGACGGACCTTTGTAGCGACGCGCATTGCGAGAGACATATCCTACTACTTCACGGCCGCCGTGTTCATTAAACGACAGCCACACGCAGATGAAATGGGCCTCGACGTGATTGGAAACCCTGCGGTCAATCCTTATATTGCCGACCGTCTTCGGAACGAGGCTGCCGCTTTGTAGTTTATTAGCGAGCATACGTCGATTACCGTGCCTAAGTTTTTGGACTTGTGGGAAGAAAACGGACTCGTACACCTGAAAACCGGTATGGTCAGCTGCGGCATCGAACTGCGGAGTGTTGACAAAGCCCTCCTTCCTACTGCAATCCAAAAAGTGACCGCCCAGCTAGAGTCGGATATTCTTCCACAACTCCAGCAGCTGCGCCGAACCTCCATCGGCAGCGGTAACCCAATGCTAAAGGTCGTCGTGTCATATCTGCTCTGGGACTGGAAAGGAACACGCGTCTGGCCGCAGGTCACAGCAGAGACGGAAGAGTACGTGTTTGTGCATTCGGACTTGGACCGCCAGAATATCCTCGTGGACCCTGATACATTTCGCATTGTGTGCATCTTGGACTGGGAGACGGCGGGCTTTTTCCTGCCGGATTGGGAACTACCCAAATGGAAAATGGACGGGCGCACACCAGAGAAACGCCAGATGGAGATTGAAGCCAAAAAGCACCAGTTAGCTTTCTTTGGAGATGCATTTGTGACCGACGGAGCGAAGTGATGATCACGAGCCAATTAATATTAATAGCAAGTATCTATTCTAGAATGGAGTTCACCATATTGTAGGAAGTAGTTGTGTTCTTCAAACCTAGCATATTGTCGTCTATCATCAACTGGTACGTCCAGACCATTGCAGAAACGATTCTTCGATCTTGGCCACATCGTATTCATCGTTCTCTGGCAATGCAAATTTTGCGTCCTCCTTTTCCCATCTCATTGTCCCGCCCTTCAGTCCCAGCGGCTCGCCTTGCTTCTTGCAGGAATCGAAGTCTATAATGACTGGTGTTTCCCCGTCCATCATGATGTTTCTTGGGTTGATGTCATTGTGGACGAGCCCAAGCTTGTGCATATGCTCCAGCCCACTCCGTATTCCTTGGAGGCAGTTATCTTTGTCGAACCCTGCGGGTTTATCCTTGAGGATTTTGTCCAGTGTCGTTGCGTACTTTTTGAAGCACAGGCCTATGATTGTACAGTCCTTGGAGAGGCACCCGAAGTACTGTGCTATGTTTGGATGCGGGTGTCTTCTCAGTACCTCACACGCCTCTACCTCGCATAAAATTTGCTTAGCCGGTTGTTGGGATGCAGGACTGTCGCCAAAGAACAAAAGACTAGGGCGCTTAATGTAGCAGTCTGGAGGCAGAGAGTGGGGGGCTTCTGAGAACCTGGCTTCCATGTGAGGCCACACATCTTCAACCGGGATCTTTTGCAGGGACAGTTTGCTCAGGTCTGCCGCGGAGTGGGTATGGCGAAGAGGGGATCGGGCAAAGAAGTACTCGTCACCTGATCGAAATATAGTTTTTGTGTGGTCAAATTCGATATCGCCGTCTTTTCCGATAAATGCTTCGCTTTTTGCGTAGATCTCTATGGCGGTCATGCTGTGGGCTGGAACGGGCCCTTTAGACCGATGTAGTTTGGGGGGTTTTCAAGACATCGCAGGTCCTGAAAAGCGAAAAGACGGGGTAAGAGCACATGGTAGAAGCGAAATATCAATTTCAACGGCTATTCTGACCCCAGCAGGATACGAGTGAAGGCCGGCGGATCAAAAAAAAAAAAACGGGGTATAGCGTACGGCTTTTAACCGAAGTACAGCTTATAAGCCCCGGCCCGCCGCCCGAATAACTGCCATCGTTCGCCGCTATTATGTGTATGGCTCTTTGTTCGGCCACCGCACCGGCGCGATTCGGACGGGCCCTCCCACGCCACTACGAGAACTTTGGCCGCTGTCAAGCAATTCACCTGTCAAAGAAAATTCGAATCTGATTGATAACACTTAAAATGATATCAAAGGGGTGTTGTTCAACTGAAATACTTCTTAGATGGTTCAGTTGCGCCTGATTCTCACCTCTGGTCCTATTCGCTAGTTTCGGCTTGCATATGCATCGCTGCCCCATCCCACGCATCAGCACACCCTCGAGCAGTGCGGCGCATTTTCTGACTGGTTGGCCATTGGGCATAATGGCGTCTTGCATGCGTCTTCAGGTAAGATTGCAGAAGAAGAAATCAAATGAAGCATACGAATCCAACAGAATAATCAAAAATCAAAACTAAGAAATAAAACAAAGTGGGCGGGGGTGATATGGATGCCAGAATGCCAATGGAAGGCCGACACAAAGAAAACACTCCGGCTCGAATATCGCAATCACCGCGACGGCCGACCATCAATCCTCTCAACAGGCTTATCTTTTTTTCTTCTTTTTCTTTATCGGTTTATCTCCAACCTTGAACTTAGGCATCTGGGTTCTAAGCCCTATTGGACCGGTCTGAAAGCTGCGGTGTCGTGCTTCGTATCATCCTCTGTCGTGTGCTTGTTCTGTCATCTGTTGTTTGTGACGGTTCTTGACAAATTTATGATAGAAGCATCCAACCACTGTTGTTTGCATTCATTATCCACGGAGAACAGACTCTGTTCCTTTGCCACGTCATCCGGTCTGTTGATGTTCGGCGTCCTACACTGGCGGGTGAAACAAGGCTGATATTTATTGTTGTGTATTGATTGTTTGTCGATTTTGTCGACTTTGTGTATTGTTTCGCTCTCGTAATACGTACCCTGCCCGCTTTCTGTTTCTCTCGTGCCGTCCCCTCTTTGTTTGTCAATGCCATCAATGGCTTCCTGTTCTCCCCTGCCCCCCTTCTCCGCCTGTGCCCCGCCGTATCAACCCCCGTTAGCTGCGTCACGACCCGTGCGCAAGGTGCAATCGCGCATCGCATGCTTTGACAGGGCGCAGTGTAGATATGGCGAGAAGGACAAACAAAGGCAATGGAAAGGAGAAAGTAGAAGTGCAATGACAGCGAGAAAATCTGTCCAACAGACACGGACGGGCCAAGAAATGGATTGTACAATCAGAATCATATCAGCCAGCCAATCTCGCGAACAGGGGTGGTAGTCAGTCGACAATACCAAGTACATGCAGCACGACAGGAGAAAAGGCCGCAAGGCATGGAGCCAGAAGGACAGAAGGACAGAAAAAAGAAACGTCAAAAAGTCAAAAGTACCAGATTATCCATGTCATGTAGACTTTCGACTGGCCGCCAGTCGGTAGTTTGATATTGATGGCTCGACGCTGCATATCGAGGGCTGGCTGTCCAGTATGGTTATTTCGTATCTGACAGGGATGTGGAGGGCGCTTCCGGCTGCTCACTCCACTGGACCACAGCGTTGGACATCAACGAGCCGCCGACGTTGCTTTTTTTGTCTTTTTCTTTTTTCTGTTTCCTTATTTTTTGCATCCCCGGCAAGGGATTGTGAAACGGTGGACTCATCGCCCTGCAGCACGTCTTTATTCCTCTGACTGTGCTTCTTTTTGATTTCTTTGATTTCTCTGATTTCTCATTCTCGAGTTCTTTGATTTTGAATTTGTCTTCAGTTGATCTTCTCGGATTATTTCCCCTACTCCGTATCCAATTGACATTTTATCTCTATCTCGTCTTATTATATTTCCATATCTCGCCGCCAGTTCCCGGAACTTGGGAGCTTAAGCCCCCTCCAATTGCCCATTCGCGCCCACTTCTAGCCCAACCGCCTCGCATCTCATGACGCTTGTCCTCACCTCTCTTCCCCAGTCACAAACCCACACGACATCTCGCCAACCTGCTTCTTGCATCGTGCATCTTTTGCCTCTTGCTTTTCGTGTTCCTGCTTCTCGCATGCTGCTTCCCCTCACTTCGATCACGAACCACAGCACAGAATACTCGAATCGAACTCCACGAGCATGAGCAGCCATGGATCCACCCGCTGTCGCCGCAAGCGCTGAAGACGCTGCCGGCCTTGGAGTCCAGCTGGCTCAGGACCTCTACCGTCTGGGATCTGAATACCCAAGCCTCGAACGGCAAATCGGAAGTATCGCTCAGGCCTTTGTCGACCTCAATCTCGCCCTCGCCGACCTCGCATCTGTGCTGCCGTGCGCCGACAAGGTCCTCTACTTCTCACCGCCATGTCTCGACTACCTCACTGCGCTAGTCGACCGCATCCACGGCGTGCAAAAGACCTTCCGGTCGACCCTCAACGACGATGTCGCCGCCCCGGCCAAGGGCGGCAACAGCAAGAAGCAGGCAAAGCTGGCTAAACAGGCCAAGCAGGCCTCTGCAAACAAGCTCGGCCGCCTGAAGAACATCTTCCCCGGCCAGGGTGCGGCAGACCGCTTCACCGAAATGGAATGGCTTCGCAACACCATTGCTCTCTTGGCTGCCGTGACCCGGCTGTCCATGACCCATGCCGAGCTCAGTTCACCGAGGTAAGCTCTCTCCGATAATTCGCAAATAATCTGGAATTTGTACTGACCAATCCAGCAACGACATTAAGCAGACCGGTTATCGGATCATGTCAGAGACATTGACTAGCGCCGTGCTGATCTACATCCGAACCATTGAACAAAAGATTGCCGACGCCAACGACGACGACAGCGACGAAGACGAGGATCCTATCAAGGGCCCCGGCTCACTGCTTTTCACCGCCCCCTCCGTTAAAGATACCGACTCCGAGCCCGCTAAGGTCGACGCTGCTATCTGGATTTACGATGCACTTCGGAACAGAATCAAAGATAAGGAATCTATTGATAGGTTGCCGTCCGTCTTTGTCGATTGGCTTCTTGAAGAGGCCGTCGACGGTCTCAAGCCCAAGTCAGAGCCAGAGGCGGCTCATGAGCCCGAAATTGAGGTCAATCTCGAAGATCTACTCACACCCACAAACAACACATTCCGCACAGACCTGGACAGCCGGATATCTAGATCAGATGATGATGAGCCTGAAACTGTAGTGCCGGCACCGGCCGCACCAGAGGCAGCACCAGTCAACCCGGCCCTGCTTGCAAGACGGGCTAAGAAAAAGGGCAAGAAGAAGGCCAAGGCAGAGGTGTACAAGTACCTTGTTGAGTCCCAATCTGAGCCCGAGGCAGATCCTGAAGTCGCCAGCAAGCCCCAGGCTGAAGATGAGCACCACGAAGACAAGCACAACTCCCCATACGCCACTGCTACCGAAGATGTCGAGACAGACCAAGACACCAACGACTCCAAGGTCAACGAGGGCGTTTCGCTGGCACGAAAGGACTCTGCTTCCAACTCACGGCCCTCCACAAGCCAAGGCTCCGAAAAATCACGAGAATTCAAGTTTGACAAAAAGTTCAATCTTCAATACGAGAACTCGCCCGAGCAGGACGACCTGCCCCCGCCCTACCCGGCTGGCAACCCGAACCCGTACATGGGTCCTGGTCCCGCTGGTCGTGGAGGACCGCCGCCGTTCGGCACTCCGCAGTTCCCATTCCATCAGCCCAACCAGATGCCTTATCCTCCAGGTGCGCCTGCTCCTGGTGGCTTTGACAACAACATGCCCTACATGCAGGGCCAGCCGGGAATGTTCCCTCCAGTCGGATTCTACCCCATGGGTGCTCCCTATGGCCCGCAGCCGTTCTTCAATGGTCGTCCCGGTGCCCCTGGCGCTCCTGGTATGCCTGGTGCTCCGGGTATGCCCGGTGCCCCCGGTCCACCTGCCGGGGCTGATCCGTATGGATACAATGACCAATTCGATAACCAGCTCCCTAACCGTCCCTTGCCCGGTATGAGAAAGACTTCCAACGAAGGCCCACGCCGCGATGGTCCCCGTGGAAACAACATGGTTCCCAAACGTCGGCCTGCAGGCACTGTTCTCAACGCCAACATGTTTGAGGAGGAGGACGAGGATGACCAAGTCGACGAAGGCTACTCCCGGCACCGTCGCGGTAACGCTCGTAACCGGGGTCGTAGAGACAGCCTTGACTCTCGGTCCGAAGACGACTTCCGAAGCAGCGAGTCTCCTGAGCCCCAGCCCCAGCCCTCCAAGAAGGAGAAGGAAAAGGCAAAGAAGGCCGTCAACCGGGGCATGAGAAGACAAAAGGACGAGTCAGAAGAGTCCGATAGCGAGATGTACAGCACCGAGCGGGATGAGTCGAGCAGTCTTGTGCGCGTCACCAACAAGGGCAAGAAGCACGAGCAGCAGCAGCAGCCTCCACCGAGGGCAGCCAAGAAGAAGGGCAGCAGCTCCAGACAGCCTGAAGTGGAAGAGGAGTCTGTCTCGGAGTCTGACTACCGCGGCAAGCACATGAGCGAGAGCGATGAGGAGACATACTATGTTCGCCAGCAGCCATCGCATCAACAGACTAACTCGGGCAAGAAGCGCTCCGCCAAGGGCAACAACAACAACCCTGCTCCCGCTGCTGTTGAGAACAAGAATGCCAATATGGGTTCAAAGCGCAGCGGTCGTGCCGGCAAGTCGGCACCGCAAGCCTTCAAGCAGGCCCCAACTCCGCGGTCGCAGCTGTCTGATGTTGACGAGGCTGAAGACAACGAAGGTGCCCGCATCCAGTCCGACTCGGAGAAGGAAGAGATTCGTGAACGCGATATGGGACGCAAGTCGGCCAAGTCCAGAAAGGAGGTGCCCACAAGACCTGAAAAGGTTGACAAGCAGCCGGCCAAAAAGAAGAAGGCTGCGGCCCCCAAGCCAGCTCCGGCTCCAGTCCACAGCCGCCGCCGCCCGGCCCACGAGGCGAGCAGCTCGGAAGAAGACACCAGCGATACCAATGGTGACCAGTATGATGACGCCGAGGAGACGACACAATCTCCCGACTCGGAGGCAAAGGTCTTTACGCCGCCTCCTACGCCCCCAGACCAGCAGGACGATCACGGCCATGGTCGCCGTGAGAGTTCATCGCGCCAGAATCCTGTCTCGCATGCCCCTCCTCCTGCACCCACGCCCGGTATGCACAGCTCCTCCAACAAGGCAGCGGCTGGAAACTCTGCACGCAACAACGGCGGTCCTGGACCCAAGGCCCACCAGCCAAGTATCCATGCCATCTTCCCGCCCCCGCAGATGTCTTCAGGGCCGCAGGCTCAGCCTCAACACCACCACCGGTCCATGTCTGCCAACCCCTTCCAGCCCAAGCGCAACGGCAACTCTGGCCGCGAAACTGCAACTGGTTTCGGCATGCCCCCACCTATCGACGGTGTAGCAAAGGCACCCCTGCCTGGCGGGCTGGGCTCGATCGGTATGAGAATGGGAATGTCGTTCTGGAACGGTGCTCCCAAGGGTGTTCCAGGCACGGCTGGAAGCGACGGCGCCATGACGCCGCGCGGACCTGCTCCGCTGGCATCGCCATGGGCGGCAGGTATCGGTGCACCTCCACCAGTTCAAGGTCAGGGTCAAGGACCTGTACCTCGGGCAAACGGTATCACAAGCCCGACTAGCTGGGTCCGTGGTGGAGAAACCCCGACGCGTGGTGGTCCTCCTCCTGCCGGCACATCAGGGCCCCAGCCGCCACCCGGGGCGGGCCCCAACTTTATGAAGCCCATCCCGTGGCACCCAGCTGATGGTAGCCGAGGCTATGAAGACGACTACGATGATCGTGGTCAACACAGCGGATACGATGATGATGAGCACGATCGCTATGGCCACTCCCAAAGCGAAGATGACTATGGCCATGAAGATGACGAAGAGTACGATTACAGAGACTACGCTCGGCCTGGATCGCCTCAGTACGGTCCAAGAGGAGACTACCGTCACCGGTCGCTCAGTCCCCCTCCCTCGAACAATCGTGGCCACCTTGGTCCTGGTCCCTATGGTGCTTATCCTCCTCCTCCCAATCCTCGCCGTCCATCTAGCGATTTCCGCGGCCCACCACCACCTCAGCAGCCGGCAGGCTACCAGCAGTTCCCACCGCAGCAGCACCCCTGGCAGCAGCCCGGCCCGCCGCCCCCTCTCGGTCAATTCCCAGGTGGTGCTGCACCGCAAGCGCCGCCATCTGCTGCTGACTGGGGCTGGCCTGGTGATGTGAAGCACCCAGGTGGTCCCGGTGCCCAACATCCTCCGCATCACCCCCAACACCAGATGCACCAACACCCGCAGCACATGGCCATGCCACCTCACATGGCATACGGCCAGATCCCGCCGCCACAGCAGATTGGAGCCCCGCCGCCCCCTCCCGGCGGCTGGTACCCTGGCGGCTTCAATGACGGGTATCGGCAGCAGCGTGGCCACCCTGATCACGATATGAGCGAGCTGGGTTACCAGTGATCTCTTCATTAGGGCTGCTTTGATTTGTGTGTTTAATTCTGTTTATTTTTTTTCTAATCTGGTTGCATTTTTTGGCATCTGGTCTTGTTGATACCCTGTACAAAAGAATGGGGTCTTTGCAGGCATATGTTTATATTTTGCTGTTTTATATATGTATGTGTATGCGTCTTCTCTCTGCTTTACGAAGTATGCATCCGGTTCATGTCTTTTTGAACCCTTCAGGCATCTTGCTCGGCTTGCATTTCTCTTGTCTCTTTCCTTCAAGTAACGAAGTTATGACTTGTCTTTTGTTCGGTATATGGAATTCATATGATTTGCTGCAATTTCTTTCTCGTGTATCTGCGTTCTTTTTGCTATGTGAATTTTAAGCTATTGCAGTATATTATGCTACTAAATGAAAATATGTTATAATAATGTTGAAAAAGAAACTTCATCTTAAGAGTTGAATACACAAAGAAAATGGTAAGAGTAAAGAGTGAGAGCGTACATCTTCCCGAGACTACACATTGAGGATCGTGAATCTGAAAGAAAATAACCTGTAGGCGACATAAGAAAGTCAAAGAGTGTGTGGTTGAATCAAAATACAAATGAAAAACTCAACAAGTAGGACATGGTCAAAAGAATGGAAGTGTGGCAAAGGAATACAGAAAATTGCACGACGGCCAACTTGACTAAAATTGCATGGCAGGCCACAACGCTGCATGCTGACTCGAGACACCACGGTAGCTACCAAGGTCGAGACTGTCCTTGTTCCGTTTTGAATATGGTCGCGGTGTTTCTGGTAGCATTTCTGGTGGCTGCTGTAATGGGGGTGCCTGAACTGGTACTTGAAGCTGCGAGTTGGCAAGTCTGGTCCGCGTCTGCTCCTCTTCCCGTTGCTGCTGCCCTTGCTGGGCTCGCACTTGGGCAATAGCATGGGCCTGGACTTGAGCCTGAGCCTGGGCATGCGTCTGCGCTTGAATCTGGCGGGACTGGGCTTGTGCAATAGCTTCTGCTGAACGCAGAATATGTGCTACATGCTGGTGGTGGTGTGGGTGGTACTGATGATGGGGGTGATGGTGGTTTGGGAGTATATATTGGGCAGATGAGATGCCGCTCGATGACGCAGTCTTCATGGAGTCTTTCATCCGCTCGCTTGTATCGCTTGTCATGGAGATTGTTCGTTTAATGGGCAAGAAACTGTGCTGTGCTGGTGGCAAGTGATGGATGTCTGTTGACGATTTGGCAAAGGGCTTCGGTGTCAGAGCAGGCTCATCGATGCCGTGCTTTTCGCGACGATGTGTCTTGAGATTGTCAAGTCTACTGAAGCTCTTCTTGCAACCCGGCATATCGCAGTGGTGCCTAATGCCTTTGTGGACATTCTTGTGCTTTCGGAGATAGCCACGGAGGTTTTCTCGCACGCCTTGCGGCTTCCATGCGCACTGGTCACAAACCAGATCCTCGGGGTCAATGTCGTCCCCCACTGTTGAGAAGCAAATATCATGCTGAGGCGTCGGAATCCCAGATATTGACGCTGGTGTGTATGGGGTGTCGCGTGGAGTGCCACTTAAGGAAAAGCTGATGATAGAAGAGCCTGGCTTTGTAGTGTTGGTATCTGTTTCAAACTCTGTCTCTGGGAACAGGTTGTTTTCGATAGGCTCTTGTGTGTATAAATCCCCTTGTCGTGGTAGTATGAGAGAGGCCTGAGCAAATTGCGAGAATGCCTGTTCGTCCAGTTGTGACTGGCGCCTGGACATTGGGGTTTCTGGTCTGTCCATATCCAAGTCCATTGTTTCCGTCAAGGGGTTATTCAGCTTGTGGTCTGTTTGGTGCTGGCGATGGTTGTTGGCTTCGTCCTGGCTTAACTGTGATATGATATGATCGGTGAAACTGCCCATATCGTAAAGACCTGATGTCTCGAGCTGGTGTTGTATCCCTGGAAACCACGTCTGGGGACCGTCTCCGGAGCTAACTGCTGGTTTCCTGGGCCCTTGTGGTGTGTGAGGCAAGATATTGCTGCCTCTTCTCTCTGTTGGGTGTGGAAATGCTGATGGAAGCAGTGTTCTAACCTGGCCCGTGTCTGAGGTCGTCATTAGCCGTTGAGAGGTCGTCATACTCGTATTTGGTCCCGAGCCTGGCAGCGCTACCGCCTCGCGTGGTCCTGGTAGCGAGGTTCCAGACGGGCTATCTCTCGACTGTGGAAGCAAGCCATATGCAGGTACACCCAAATACGGTTTAGTAGTCGACAATGGCTGAGGCAGTACTTCTGAGTTGATGATCCAGGAGTTACTATTTGCAGTCGCATGTGGGTATACTTGAGTGTAAGTCGTTGCGGGGGCTGCGTCTGTCATAGCTCGAGTAAAATGTAGCTCGCCTTGTCGGGCAGCAAGAAACTCGTGATTTGCTTGATTCTCGAAAGAAAAAATATCGTTTCCGATGCTAGAATTGGGGTTGTCCAAGGGAGAAAAGTCAAAGGCCGTGATAGCTTCGTTGCAGGTGTTGGAGATCATCCGTGCCGATGATTTTTGTTGCTCAAAACTCTCACCCCAGTCGCCGGATTCGCTCTGCGGCAGCAAGTCATCTCTCATGTGTATCGAACGAGATGATGACACTGCGGTTGATGTTAACTCTGATTCCATAGAAAGTGTGCTGTTGCTTGATGATGTTGTGGCGGCACCCACAGCAGATGGGTCGGATATTGACAGCTGTGGGTGAGCCATTTCGATGCCGGCACCTCCGACCGAGCTCTTTCTGACTGATCCTCGCCGCCGAAGGGCAAGAGTCTCCGTCAATGTGTCTTTCATCTTGGATCCGAAACTGCGTTTTCTTTGGTGCCCACCAGCGGCTGATTTCCATCCTGTCCACTCCGCCCACTCCTTTTCATCCGTAGGAAACTGATGCCAACAAGAGCACTTCCAGCACTCAAACTCCCCATTTCCGAGCTCTGGGCATGTTATTAGATGCCGTACTAGTTCTAAAGGTCTTTTGAACGAAGAAGAGCATTTAGACATTGGGCAGGAGAAGCCATCAAGATTCCGTGTATGTGTCGTCTGTTCATCGACAAGATCCATGAGGAACATGAGAACAACTCGTGCAGTCGTGGGATTTGTGACGACATTTTTCTCGTATCTGGTCTGTTAGATGTATATTTTTTTTAATCTGCCTATGACGTACGGGCATGATGATATATGCGGCTGATCAGTGTTCTTGTTCGAGTCGTTGGGTTCCATTGTCGTCATTCGGATAGAGGTGTTAAAGCCTGATATTAAGAGAGGCTCATCAACATCCCAAAATGCGACTCTTCCCCGTGGTGGCTTTCTCTCTTCAATGGTTCCGTCGTTGAAGCTATTGCTCTTGGCTTGTAGGTTGGTAACTATGACAATGTCGAGGTTGTGTCTTATGTTGTTTCCGGGGAGTTGTATGAATGAAGCTGCATCCTCCAACGATACCCAACTGCGAATGCGGAGACTCAACGATATTAAAGGATAGACAGTGATTTGGCCAGTATTGGTAATAAGATGCGAGTCGGTGCATAGAAGGCGGGTAGTAAGTCATATAAATGATATACAAGACATGCCGGGAAGAGGCTGTAGATCGATCTATGCCCGCGCCATATATAGATGTGCTCGAATAGAAATGATGTGAGGTCAAGGTCCGAAAACGGTCGAGTCTCCAGAATACTTGCTGTTGTCTGTTACATCGTTAGTATCCCAGCAGGGTGGTTTTGACACGTTCGGCACTCGTGATCGTCAACAGCCACCCCACGTTGATCACCGAAGATGTTCTTGACATACCTCTCGTAGACAGTTCCGATTTTTCCGATTGCCTTTCCTATTCTATTGTACACTGTTGCGCACTTGTGCAATATACACAGACAGCTGGAATATCAAATTACTGGCAAGTTGACAGTAAATGTGTATAATGGATGTCAAAATGAAACATTCCAAAACTTTGAGATCGAAACAAAGCATATGGGATGATCTCGTTGTCTTTGCAATGTGGCCGAAGACCTGAAGACGTTCACATTTCAACTTTTCCTCCTACCTACCTAGAGACACTCCGTCTTCAGATTATCCTTCCCCATCGCTTGCCGTGAGGGCGGGACATGTATATGGGACGGGCAAAATATCAGACGTGCAGCAGCAGCCAGTCGGAGGTCAGGATTTATATTGCCTGCCACCCCAATGAGGCGGAGAAACGCCAGATGTCGGCAAAGGTGGGAGCGGGAAGAGGAAGGTCAGTAAGAAATACTCAAGACGGAACTATATATATCACATATATAGCAGTTAAGATGGCACGTCAGTCTGCTCGGTTGGATATTGGCTTGGCTGGGAATCATCAGTATTATCCGGTTTGTATTGACCCGGGATTTGTGGCTTGGGGTCAGATCATGTTTGCGTACAGTTCTGTTTCCTCTTGGAAAGGTAAATACTGTTGATTTTGTTTCGACTTGTCTTTGTATTTGATCGTTGTTTTGTTTCTCTGTTTTCTTGTCTGACTGACGTCTGGAAACATGAGCGAATTGTCAGTTTTGGTCAGCTGTAAAGACTGAGCCTAGCTGTGGATCGAGTCATGGTCATGTTTTCGTGATAAGACGTCGCTTTCGAAGACTTTTTCAATGTTTGAGGATGGTGAGGTCTAAGTTGACATCTTATTGAATGAAAATTCCGAAAAAGCCGGTGGTGGGAAGCTCCTATAAACAAGACAATCGCAACTGCCGTTTCCATCTCATGTGGCGCGTGCCTGCCTTTTCGGGGGCATCGCCATAAAACATGGTATGGCCACGATCAGAATAATTAGGAAGGAGCAGCTGCATGCATGCACGTATTACTTCTTGACCAAGCTGGCAGGTTGCGTTACTTCCCACGGCCCAATACTTAGCCGGCGAGCCATTATTTGGAACGCTTGGATCGCTCCTTCCTTGCCGGGACTCATAAGACAGTCTATGCCGTCCCGCCTACGTGGACTTTACTTCTGGGGAAAACGCCACCAATAGTACCAGTCGCACTTTCTGCCCTGGGAACACATCAAGTGATCAGATTCTGCCTCTCTGCTCGTCTTGTTGTGGAAGGTGCGAAGAATCGCCAGCTCATCAACGTATATTAGTCAGCCAACCATGCAAGAATGGCGATGCGATATCAAAGTTGTAATACGGACCAACTTTATATGAATGTAACCGCCTGTTTAAATCTAAAAGCAGTTGGGTCGTCCTTATACTTGGAGCGACGTATGACACAAGCAGTCAAAATCAGCTACCATCCATAGTAAAGTTGTCTACCCATGAAACAACCACACCTTGAAGATGATTATTATTGTCACTATACGCAGATTACTTACAGGTTTCTTATCTGATTTATAGTGTCTAATTCGCTTCTGCGGTGTCGTACAACTTCGATTTCGCAACTTACACCTGACGTCCGTCGTACGAGTGGTAACGTTCCCATGGTTGTACATCATTGAGATCGTGTACTGGCGTTCACACACTTTTCCTGCTAGATTTCTATCAAACGCATCCCCAAGGCTGCGTTTTGTATTTGAATGTGGTCTGAAATACAATTTAAAAAGCTATACTTCTTTGTAAATCTTTGTGTAAACTATCAAGATTATCAACGAAAT